>JBBPBR010000004.1:17105708-17124724 GCA_037974775.1 Cicer pinnatifidum
GACTCAAATGAATTGAGTATAACACATTCAAATGTTCTTGTTATTGACAAAAATTTACATTACATAATTATACATGATTTTGAGATATTACAAATTTTTTTTATGATAAAGATGATGTCAAAACACATCGTATAAATAAAAAAGAAGATAATAAATAACAATTTTAATACCAATTAAAAAGTCTTTTAAGAAATTAATTTCTAAAGTCAAGAAACCTTCACGGTATATTATATATTTTATGTCCAAAGGCCATAAAACTTCATAATTTAAGAAATATTTTTTGGCACTTTATTTTCTTTTCTTATGTAAGGTTTATATATGTCCCTTTTTTGTTTTTCAATAATTTTTTGTAAAACACTTATTTTTCCTTAAAAAAACAATTATTTCCTAAAAAATATACTAGTACTAGTAGATAATTTTGCAAAACCTACACACTTGTGGCCACTGGCCACACCCGAATCAGATTCCTTTTACCGTGTATTGATAAAGCCACTACGCCAAAAATGACATTTAATAGCGCTCCTTTTACATCGCTTGCTAAATACAAGCACTGTTGTAAATATATTTTAAAAATAACGAAGTCTTTTAAAACGCTTTTTTGACAAGCGCTGTGAAAAAAGCGTTGTTGCAGGGTCATATAGCGTTTGCGCATAATGTTATAAGGATTTTACAGCGCTTTCCGCACAAGCGCTATAAAATGAAGCGCTTTCGCGTATTATTTTACAGCGTTTTTTTCACAAGCACTGTAAAATACATGCGCTTTCAAATAATTGAACTACCTATTACAGCGCTTTTTTCACAAGCGTTGTAAAATACATGCGCTTTCAATCAATTTAACTACCTATTACAGTGCTTTTTGCACAAGCGCTGTAAAAGACATGCGCTTTCAAATAAATATCATTTAGTTTTAATTAAATAAAAACAAATTTAAAAAAAATTTACGAACCCTCATCACCTCTACTCTGGGAACCCTCCTATCCTCTACGTACTGTGTGGCCATCTACGTTGTCTCAGGTATTTTTTAATTTGTTTTAGTCAAAAAATCTTTAGTTTTTTAATAATTGAAAACTAAAAATTGTTATATATATTAAATCTCTTTTTTTTTAAATTTGTTGATCTGTTCTGTTTTGAAATCTTTTCTGTTTTGAAATTGTTATTAGATATGTTGATATTGATTTGAAAGCTTATTATTTTTGTAACTGCATTTATATATGTCGTATAATATGGATAGGAAATGGATGTCTGCCAATCAATTGTCAAAAGAGTATGAAAATGGAGTGAAAGAGTTTGTTGAGTTTGCAGTGAAGAATGCAAAAGATCCAAATAGAGTCGTTTGTCCTTGTTTAAAATGTTGTTTTGGAAAACGCGTTAGAGAAGATGAATTGGAAGGACATTTAGTATATAATGGAATTGATCAAAGCTACACATGTTGGATAAGACATGGTGAGAAGAAAAAAGGAAACATTAATTTTGAGAGTAGTTCGACATATGCTTCAACTGACTTCGATACAGATACATATGAGCTTGAACGAGTTGATGAGATCGCAAAAGCAGTTGAAGAAGATCTTCGAGATTGTCCTAAAATGTTTGAAAGTTTGTTGAGTGATACAGAGAAACCATTATATAATGGTTGTACTAAATTCACAAAACTGTCGGCGATATTAAAGTTGTACAACTTAAAAGCGAGTAATGGATGGTCTGATAAAAGCTTCACAGAATTATTTACACTCATAAAAGATATGTTGCCAGATGATAATGAACTTCCCAGTCGAACCTATGAGGCTAAACGGATTTTGTGTTCTATTGGCATGAGTTACGAAAGGATTCATACATGTCCTAACGATTGCATTTTCTTTCGAAACGAATATGAACTACTTAAGGCGTGTCCGAAATGCAATGTCTCTCGATATAAGAAGAAATAATCTACTCCAGCAAAAGTCGTGTGGTATTTTCCTACAATACCAAGAATTAGAGATGTATCACAGTGAAGAAGATTCAAAACACTTGACATGGCATGCAGATGAAAGACTTAGAGATGGAATGTTTCGACACCCTGCAAATTCCCCACAATGGGCAAAAATTGATCACGAGTATCCTGAATTCGGGATAGAGTCAAGAAATCTAAGACCTGCACTTTCTACTAATGTAATGATTCCACATGGTCTTCAAAGCATCTCACATAGCACGTGGCCTATGATTTTGGTAATATATAACCTACCTCCATGGTTGTGTATGAAGCGTAAGTTTATGATGTTGTCTCTGTTAATTTCTGGATCCAAACAACTGGGGAATGATATCGACGTATACTTGACTCATTTAATTGAAGATTTAAAACGTATATGGGAGACAGGTGTGGAAGTTTATGATGGGTATAAGAAATAAAGTTTCAATTTGAGGGCTATGTTGTTCGGCACAATTAATGATTTTCCAGCATATGGTAATTTATCAGGATATAGCATTAAAGGTCAGTGTGCATGTACTATATGTGAAGAGAGTACAAATTGGATGCGATTGAAACATTGTAAGAAGAATGTGTTTCTTGGACATCGTAGATTTTTACCTTATAGTCATCAATATCGTGGGTGGAGAAATGCATTCAATGGAAAATCAGAGGAAGGTAAAGAAAGGAAGGAAATCGCACATATCTACCTTCAACCGCTCATACTCTATCTAGAAAGGAAAAAATTGTTTTATGTAAATTTCTACACGAAGTTAAAGTTCCAGAAGGATACTCTTCAAACATTACAAATTTGGTTTGTATGAAAGACCTCAAGTTAAAAGGTTTGAAGACCCATGATTGTCACATTTTAATGGAGTATTTTCTATCAATAGGTATACGTTCCATTTTACCTGAAAAAGTTCGACTAACCTTAACTAGATTATGTTTCTTCTTCAGGGAAATTTGTAGTGAAGTGATCGACCCTCAAAAATTACCGACATTGCAAAGGGAAATTGTTGTTACTTTGTGTGAGCTTGAAATGTATTTCCCACCCTCGTTTTTTGATATAATGGTTCACCTTATTGTTCATCTGGTTAAGGAGACACAACTTTGTGGGCCGGCTTATATGAGATGGATGTATCCGATAGAACGATATATGAAAATATTAAAAGGGTACTTATTTTGACAAGAATAAGCCTAGGGAGGACGAAAATGACCTAAATTTTAATCTAATGACACAAATGAACTTATTAGATGCAAAATATTGCTTAAACACCCTAATTAGACTAGAATAAGCCTAAGGAAGACGAAAATAAGCTAAATGTTACTCTAATGATACAAACACACCTATTCGATGCACAAGTGTGGTTAAAAACCCTAATTTGACAAGAATAAGCCTAAGAAGGACGAAAATTACCTAAATGTTAATCTATTGACACAAACACACCTATTGGATGCACAACATTGGTTAAAAAACCTAAATGGACTAGAATTAGCCTAGGAAGGATGAAAATGACCTAAATGTTATTCCAATGACACAAACTCATTTATTGGATGCACAAGATTGGTTAAAAACCCTAAATGGACTAGAAATAGCCTAGGTTTGATGGAAATGACCTAAATGTTAATCCAATGACACAAACTTACCTATTCGATGCACAACATTGGTTAAAAACCCAAAATGGACAAGAATAATCCTAGCGAGGACCAAAAATGATCTAAATTTTAATCCAATGATACAAATGCACCTGTTGGATGCATCAAATTGCTTAAAACCCCTAATTGGACTAGAATAAGCATAGGGAGGACGAAAATGACCTAAATGTTAATCCATTGACACAAACACACCTACTGGATGCACAAGATTGGATAAAAACCCTAATTGGATAAGAATAAGCCTAGGGATGACAAATATGACCTAAATGTTAATCCAATGTCAAAAACACCCCTATTGGATGCACAAGATTGGTTAGAAAACCTAAATGGGATAGAATAAGCCTAGGGAGGATGTAAATGACCTAAATACTAATCCAATGACACAAACATACCTATTGGATGCACAAGATTGGTTAAAAACCCTAATTGGACAAGAATAATCGTAGCGAGGACCAAAAATGAACTAAATTATAATCCAATGACACAAATGAACTTATTAGATGCACCAAATTGCTTAAAAACCCTAATTGGACTAGAATAAGCCTAGGGAGGAAGAAAATGACCTAAATGTTAATCCAATGACACAAACACACCTATTGGAGGCTCAAGATTGGTTAAAAATCCTAATTTGACAAGAATAAGCCTAAGCAAGACAAAATGACCTAAATGTTAATCCATTGACCCAAACACACCAATTGGATGCACATAATTGGATAAAGACACTAATTGGACTAGAATAAGCCAAGGGAGGACGAAAATGACCAAAATGTTAATCCAATGTCAAAAACACAACTATTGGATGTGCAAGATTGGTTAGAAAACCTAAATGGACTAGAATAAGCCAAGGGAGGATGTAAATAACCTAAATGTTAATCCAATGACACAAACACACTTATTGGATGCACAAGATTTGTTAAAAACCCTAAATGGACTAGAATAAGCCTAGGTTGGATGTAAATGACCTAAATGTTAATCCAATGACACAAACACACCTATTGGATTCACAAGATTGGTTAAAACCCTAATTTGACAAGAATAAGCCTAGGAAGGACAAAATAACTAATGTTCATCTATTGACACAAACACACCTATTGGATGCACATGATTGGATAAAAACGCTAATTGGACTAGAATAAGCCTAATTAGGAAGAAAATGACCAAAATGTTAATCCAATGTCAAAAACACACCTGTTGGATGCACAAGATTGGTTAAAAAACCTAAATGGACTATAATAAGCCTAGGGAGGATGTAAATGAACTAAATGTTAATCTAATGACACAAACACGCTTATTGTACGAACAAGATTGGTTAAAACCCCTAGCTGGACTAGAATAAGCCTAGGTCGGATGAAAATGACCTAAATGTTAATCCAATGACACAAACACAACTATTGGATGCACAACAGTGGTTAAAACCCCTAATTGGACAAGAGTAAGCTTAGTGAGGACGAAAGTGACCTAAATGTTAATCCGATGACACAAACACACCTATAGGATGCACATAATTGGTTAAAAACTTTAATTTGACAAGAATAAGCCTAGGGAGGACCAAAATGACGTAAATTTTAATCTAATGACACAAATGAACTTATTGGATTCACAAGATTGCTTAAAATCCCTAATTAGACTAGAATAAACCTAGAGAAGACGTAAATAAGTAAAATGTAATTCCAATGACACAAACATACCTATTGGATGCACAAGTGTGGTTAAAAACCCTAATTTGACAAGAATAAGCCTAAGAAGGACGGAAATGACCTAAATGTTAATCTATTCACACAAACACACCTATTGGATGCACAAGAATGGATTAAAACCGTAATTGAACAAGAAAAAGCCTAGGGAGGACGAAAATGACCTAAATGTTAATCCAATGTCACAAACACATTTATTGGATCCACAAGATTGGTTAAAAACCTTAAATGGACCATAATAAGCCTAGGTTGGATGGAAATGACCTAAATGTTAATCAAATTACATAAACACACCTATTGGATGCACTAGATTGGTTAAAACCCCTAATTGGACAAGAATAATCCTTCGGAGGATGAAAAATTACACAAACACACCTATTGGATACATAAGATTGAATAAAAACCTTAATTGGACAAGAATAATCCTTCTGAGGACGAAAAATAATCTAAATTTTAATCCAATGACACAATTGAACTTATTGGATGCCCCAAATTGCTTAAAAACTCTAATTGGACTAGAATAAGCCTAGGGAGGAAGAAAATGATCTAAATGTTAATCCATTGACACAAACACACCTATTCGATGCACATGATTGGATAAAAACGCTTATTGGACTAGAATAAGCCTAGGGAGGACGAAAAAGACCAAAACGTTAATCTAATGTCAAAAAACACATGTTGGATGTACAAGATTGGTTAAAAACCTAAATGAACTAGAATTAGCCTAGGGAGGATGTAAATGACCTAAATGTTAATTCATTGACACAAACACGCTTATTGGATGCGCAAGATAGGTTAAAACCCCCTAAATGGTCTAGAATAAGCCTAGGTTGGATGAAAATGACCTAAATGTTAATCCAATGACACAAACACACCTATTGGATGCACAAGATTGGTTAAAACCCCTAACTTGACAAGAATAAGCCTAGGCAGGACAAAATAACTAAATATTAATCCATTGACACAAACACTCACTTATTGGATGCACATGATTGGATAAAAACACTAATTGGACTAGAATAAGCCTAGTTAGGAAGAAAATGACCAAAATGTTTATCCAATGTCAAAAACACACCTGGTGGATGCACAAGATTGGTTAAAAAACCTAAATGGACTATAATAAGCCTAGGGAGGATGTAAATGAACTAAATGTTAATCTAATGACACAAACACGCTTATTGTATGCACAAGATTCGTTAATACCCCTAGCTGGACTAGAATAAGCCTAAGTTGGATGAAAATGACCTAAATGTTAATCCAATGACACAAACACAACTATTGGATGCACAACAGTGGTTAAAACCCCTAATTGGACAAGAGTAAGCTTAGTGAGGACGAAAGTGACCTAAATGCTAATCCAATGACACAAACACACCTATAGGATGCACATAATTGGTTAAAAACTTTAATTTGACAAGAATAAGCCTAGGGAGGACCAAAATGACAAAAAATTTAATCTAATGACACAAAAGAACTTATTGGATGCACAAGATTGCTTAAAATCCCTAATTAGACTAGAATAAGCCTAGAGAAGACGTGAATAAGTAAAATGAAATTCCAATGACACAAACACACCTATTGGATACACAAGTGTGGTTAAAACCCCTAATTTGACAAGAAAAAGCCTAAGGAGGACGGAAATGACCTAAATGTTAATCTATTGACACAAACACACCTATTGGATGCACAAGAATGGATTAAAACTGTAATTGAACAAGAAAAAGCCTAGGGAGGACGAAAATGACTTAAATGTTAATCCAATGTCACAAACACGTCTATTGGATGCACAAGATTGGTGAAAAACCCTAAATGGACCATAATAAGCCTAGGTTGCATGGAAATGACCTAAATGTTAATTAAATTACATAAACACACCTATTGGATGCACTAGATTGGTTAAAACCCCTAATTGGACAAGAATAATCCTTCGGAGGACGAAAAATTACATAAACACACCTATTGGATACATAAGATTGAATAAAAACTTTAATTGGACAAGAATAATCCTATGGAGGTCGAAAAATGATTGTGAATCAAATAGGTGTGTTTGTGTCATTGAATTTGAATTTAGGTCATTTTCCTCCTCCCTAGGCTTATTCTAGTCGAAATAAGGTTTCTAATCATTGTTGTGCATCCAATGGTTGTGTTTGTGTTATTGGATTATTATTTAGGTCATTTCCGTCCTCCCTATGCTTATTCTAGTTCAAGTAGGGTTTTTAACCAATCTTGTTAATCCGATAAGTTCAGTTGTGTCATTGGATTAATTTTAGGTCATTTTCGTCGTCCCTACACTTATTCTAGTCCAATTAGGGTTTTTATCAAATCTTGTGCATTTAATTGGTGTGTTTGTGTCATTGGATTATTATTTAGCTCATTTTCGTCCTCCCTAGGGTTATTCTTGTCCTTTTTGGTTTTTTAACCAATCTTGTGCATCCAATCGGTGAGTTCGTGTCATTGGATTAACATTTAGGTCATTTTTATACTCCGTAGGCTTATTCTAGTCCTAATAGGGTTTTTAACTAATCTTGGGCATTCAATAAGTATGTTTGTGTCATTGAATTTACATTTAGGTCATTTTCGTGCTCCCTAGCGTTGTTCTTGTCCTTTTTGGTTTTTTAAACAATCTATTGCATCCAATTGGTGTGTTTGTGTCATTGGATTATCATTTAGGTCATTTTCTTCCTCCCTATGCTTATTCTAGTCCAATTAGGATTTTTAACCAATCTTGTGCATCCAATAAGTTCGTATGTGTCTTGGATTAACATTTAGGTCATATTCATCCTCTCTAGGGTTGTTCTTGTCCAATTAGGGTTTTGAACTAATCTTGTGCATCTAATAGGTGTGTTTGTGTCATTTGATAAACATTTAGGTCATTTTTTGGTACTCCCTAAGCTTATTCTAGTCTAATTAGGGTTTTTAAACAATATATTGCATCCAATAAGTTCAGTTGTGTCATTGGATTAAGATTTATGTTATTTTCGTCCTCCCTAGGCTTATTCTTGTCCAATTAGGGTTTTTCACCAATCTTCTACATCCAATAGGTCTGTTGGTGTCATTGGATTAACATTTAATCAATTTTCGTAATCCCTAGGCTTAATCTTGTCCAATTATGGTTTTTAACCATTATTGTGCATACAATAGTTGTTTTTTCTCATTGGATGATTATTGAGGTTATTTTCTTCCTCCCTAGGCTTATTGTAGTCCAATTAGAGTTTTTAACCAATCTTGTGAATCCAATAGGTGTGTTTGTGTCATTGGATTAACATTTAGGTCGTTTTCGTCATCCCTAGGCTTATTCTAGTCCTTTTAGAGTTTTTAACCAAACTTGGGGATGCGATAGGTGTGGTTTGTTATTGGATTAACATTTAGGTGATTTTCGTCCTCTCTAGGCTTATTCTAGTCCATTTACGGTTTTTAACCAATCTTTTGCATCCGATAAGTTCATTTGTGTCACCGGACTAACATTTAGGACAATTTCGTTTTCTCCAGACTTACTCTTGTCCAATTAGGGGTTTTAACCAATCTTGTGCATCCGATAGGTGTGTTTGTGTCATAGGATTAACATTTAGGTCATTTTTGTCTACCCTAGCCTTATTCTAAACGAACTAGTGTTTTTATCAGATCATGTGCATCCAATAGATTTGTTTGTGTCATTCGATTAACATTTAGTTCATTTTGGTCCTTCCTCGGCTAATTCTTGTCCAATTACGGTTTTTAACAAATCTTGTGCATCCAATAGATGTGTTTGAGTCATTGGATTAACATTAAGGTCATTTTCGTCCTCCCCAAGCTTATTCTTGTCCAATTAAGGTGTTTAACCAATCTTGTGCATGCAATAGGTGTCTTTGTGTCATTGGATTACCATTTAGGTCATTTTTGTCCTCCCTAGGCTTATTCTTGTTCAATTAGGGTTTTTAACCATTCTTTAAACTCCAATAGGAGTGTTCGTGTCATTGGATTAACATTTAGGTCATTTTCGTGCTCCATAGGCTTATTCTTGTCCAAATCCGGTTTTTAACCAATCTTATGCTTCAAATAGTTTTGTTTGTGTCGTTGGATTAACATTTAGGTCACTTTCGTCCTCATTAGGCTTATTCTAGTCCAATTAGGGTTTTTAACCAATCTTGTGCATCCAATAAGTTCATATGTGTCATTGGATTAACATTTAGGTAATTTTGATCCTCCATAGACTTATTCGTGTCCAATTAGGGTTTTTAACCAATCTTGTGCATCCAATAAGTGTGTTTGTGTTATTGGTTGAACATTCCAGCCATTTTCGTCCTCCCTAGGCTTATTCTTGTTTAATTAGGGTTTTTAACCACTCTTCTGCATCTTATTCTAGTCCTATTAGGGTTTAACCAATTAAGTGCATCAAATATGTTTGTTTGTGTCGTTGGATTAACATTTAGGTCATTTTCTTCCTCCCTAGGGTTATTCTATTCCAATTTGAGTTTTTATCCAAGCTTGTGCATCCAATATGTGTGTTTTGTCATTGAATTAACATTTAGGTCGTTTTCGAATTTCCTAAGCTTATTCTAGTCCAATCAGAGTTTTTAACCAATCTTGTGCATCCAATAAGTTCATTTGTGTCATGGGATTAACATTTAGGTCATTTTCGTCTTCCTTAAGCTTATTCTTGTCCAATTAGGGGTTTTCACCAATCTTCTACATCCAATAGGTTTGTTCGTGTCCCATTACGGTTGTTAACCAATCTTGTGCATCCAATAGATATGGTTGTGTCATTTGAATAACATTTAGGTTATTTGCATCCTCACTAGGCTTATTCTAGTCCAAATAGGGATTTTCACCAATCTTGTTCAACCAATAGTTGTGTTTGTGTCATTGGATTAACATTTAGGTCATTTTCTTCCACCCTAGGCTTATTTTAGCCCAATTAGGATTTTTAACCAATCGTGTGCATCAAATAAGTTCATATGTGTCATTGAATTAATAATTAGGTCGTTTTCGTCCTTCGTTGGCTTATTTTTGTCCAATTAGGGTTTTATCCAATCTTGTGCATCAAATAGGTGTGTTTTTGTCATTGGATTATCATTTCGGTCATTTTTATCCTCACTAGGCTTATTCTAGTCCAAATAGTGTTTTAAAACAATCTTGTGCATCCAATTGGTGTTTTTGTGTAATTGGATTAACATATAGGTCTTTTTTGTTATGTAGGATTATTTTAGTCCAATTAGGGTTTTTAACCAATCTTATGCATCTAATAAGTTCATATGTGTCATTGAATTAACAATTAGGTAATTTCCTTCCTCCCTAGGCTTATTTTTATCCAATTAGGGTTTTTAACCAATCTTGTGAATCGAATAGGCTTGTTTGTGTCATTGGATTCACATTTAGGTCATTTTCGTCTTCCCTAGGCTTATTCAAGTCCAATTAGGGGTTTTAATCAATCTTGTGCATCCAATAGGTGTGTTTGTGTCATTGCATTAACATTTAGGTCATTTTCGTTCTCCCTTGGCTTATTCTAGTCCAATAAGAGTTTTTAACCAATCTTGTGCATCCAATAAGTTCATTTGTGTCATTGGATTAACATTTAGAACATTATCGTCCACTTAGGCTTATTCTAGTCCAATTACGGTTTTTAACCAATCTTGTATATCAAATATGTTTGTTTGTGTTATTTGATTAACATTTTGGTCATTTTCGTTCTCCTTAAGCTTATTGTAGTCCAATTAGGGTTTTTTACCAATCTTGTGCATCCAATAGGTGTGTTTAAGTCATTGGATTAATATTTAGGTCATTCTCGTTCTACTTAGGATTATCCTGGTCCAATTAGGGTTTTTAACCAGTCTTGTGCATCTAATAAGTACATTTGTGTTATTGGATTCTTATTTAGGTCATTTTTGTAGTCCCTATGCTTATTATAGTCCAATTAGGGTTTTTAACCAATCTTGTGCATCCAATAAGTTCATATGTGTCATTGGATTAACATTTATGTCATTTCCGTCCTCCCTAAGTTTATTCTAGTCCAATTTGGGTTATTAACCAATCTTGTGCATCCAATAGGTGTGTTTATTCCATTTGATTAACATTTAGGTAATATTCGTCCTCTCTAGGCGTATTCTAGTCCAATTAGGGTTTTTAACCAATCTATTGCATCCAATAAGTTCAGTTGTGTCATTGGATTATTATTTAGATCATTTTCGTCCTTTCTAGGCTTATTATTGTCCTATTAGGGTTTTTAACCAATCTTTTACATCCAATAGGTCTGTTTGCGTCATTGGATTAACAATTAGGTCATTTTCGTCATTCCTAAGCCTAATCTTGTCCAAATAGGATTTTTAACCAATCTTGTGCATTGAATAGGTTTTTAACCAATCTTGTGCATCCAATAGGTGTGTTTATGTCGTTGGATTAACATTTAGGTCATTTTCGTCCTCCTTAGGCTTTTTCTAGTTCACATAAGGTTTTTAACCAATCTTGTGCATCTAATAGGTATGTTTGTGTCATTGGATTATCATTTTGGTCATTTTCATACTCCCTAGGCTTATTATAGGTCAATTATGATTTTTAACCAATCTTGTGAATCCATAATGTTCATACGTGTCATTGAATTAACATTTAGGTCATTTTTGTCCTCCCTATGCTTATTCTTGTCCAATTACGATTTTTAACCAATCTTGTTCATCCGATACGTTTATTTGTGTCATTGGATGAACATTAAAGTTATTTTCATCCTCCCTAGGGTTATTCTTGTCCAATTAGGGTTTTTAACCACTCTTGTGGATCTTATTCTAGTCTAATTAGGGTTTTAACCAATCTTGTGTATGAAATATGTTTGTTGGTGTCATTGGATTAACATTTCTGTCATTTTTGTCTTCCCTAGGATTATTCTAGTTTAATTATGGTTTTTATCCAATCTTGTGCATCCAATATGCGTGTTTGTGTCATTGACAAAATGTAAATAGAGGTAATAACTCGAATCGTTTCGCAAGGACTTCTAATATAATAATAGTAACCGAATTGAAAATTGAAATTAAAAAGGCGTTTTTTAGAATTTTTTATTTAACAGATGAGCAAAACGATTAATCCACTTTTTCGAGTTTCAAACCTATCACAGATTCTAATAATGAATTTAATTTCTAATTTATAATTATATTCTTATTTGACTATAGAACTGATCAAACAAGCGTAATCAATCCTATGTGATTTTGGTTTCTTTGATTGGATTAAGCATCACAATCATCAAAATATTACAATTAACGATCAAGCATCGCAAAATTATAATTCAACTAAATTAGAAACCGAAACCAAATTTTGTCAAATAAATTTAATCAATCCTATTGAAATTCAATTTAAGGAATCAAAATATCAATATAATCAAATAAACAAGAACAGAATCATGAATAGAAATTGACAATGTAACCTGAATCTCAAGGTGTTGATGAAACTCTGAACTCATGGATTAATCTTATAAAATTAGCCTTCCATGAAATTAAAATAACACTATTTATTTCTTGTAGCAATTTGAATCCTAATTTTTCCTTCCTTAGAAAAGAAACAAAACTGCCAATATATAGTACTTGATATTGGACTTTAGGGTTTAAAAACAAGTGGCCCGCTAATTAAAATTATTACAAAAATTCATATTACGAAATTTGCAATTTCGGCCCAATAAAGTTCGGAATAGGTCTTTCTTTCCAACACAAAAGTTGTAGCTCATATATTTATCTTTCCAACTCCTGCCCATATGTGCCAATCCAATATCCAGAGCACAAGTTATGATCTACAGAGCGAGAAAGAGTCAAAATATAAATAATAAAATTAAAATACAAATAATAAAATTATAATTCAAATTCGACCCAAGGTTTAGAAACAAGATAAAAATATTAATCTAAGCTATAAAGAGCTTTTAAAATACTAAACTAAAAAGCTAAAAACATGTGCCCAAATGTTATGATCAGTCATTCGATTATCATTTAGGTCATTTTCGTACTCCCTAAGACCTTGAATATCCTCTAGGCTTTTTTCCTTGGTTATGCATTCTATGTCGTCATCATTCCCTCTTTCTTGAACTGAATTTGCCCTCAAATTGCAATCTCCTTCAAGTGCATCATAAAGAGACAAATCATCCACGTTAAAAGTAGGACTAACACCATACTCACCTGGAAGATCTATTTTGTAGGCATTATCATTAATTTTGGACAGCACTTGAAAAGGTCCATCTCCCCTTGGTTGAAGCTTAGATTTCCTTTGAGAAGGAAACCTTTCCTTCCTTAAATGAACCCAAACCCAATCACCATGTTCAAACACAGCCTTTTTCCTTCCTTTATTAGCTTTGTCGAGCATAGCTATCCATTTTATTTTCAATTTGTGCCTTTACCTTCTCATGTAATTTTCGAACATATCCAGCATTAGCATTCCCATCCTTATGAATTAGAATAGAACTACTTGGAAAAGACATGAAATCAAGAGGGGTGGGAGGGTTAAAACCATAAACAATTTCAAAGGGAGAATAATGAGTAGTGATGTGAACAACCCTATTATAGGAAAACTCAACGTGGGGCAAACATTCTTCCCATTTCTAATATTCTTTTGGATTACAATCCTTAGAAGAGAAGAAAGAGTTCGATTTACTACCTCAATTTGACCATCAGTTTGTGGGTGGCAAGTCGTGGAAAACAGAAGTTTAGTTCCAAGCTTACCCCAAAGTTTCCTCCAAAAGTGACTAATGAATTTAGTGTCTCAGTCACTCACATTGCTTCTGGTTACACCATGAAGTCTAACTACTTCTTTAAAGAACAAATCTGCCACGAGACAAGCATCATCCACTTTTCTGCAAGGTATAAAGTGAGCCATCTTGGAGAATCTGTCCACCACCACAAAAATTGAATCTTTTCCGCTCTTAGACCGAGGAAGACCTAAAACAAAATCCATATAAATATCAATCTAAAGGTATTGGTAAAGGAGTATACAACCCATGATGCATAATTTTAGACTTAGGTTTCTTACAAACAATGCATCTTTCACACAATTTGCGTACATCATGTTTCATGTGTGGCCAATAAAATTGTTCATGCAACATATCGAAAGTCTTTTGTACTCCAAAATGTCCCATTAATCCCCCCTCATGTGCTTCCTTCACAAGCAATTCCCTAATGGAACTTTTTGGCACACATAACCTCTTTTCTTTAAATAAATAGTCATTATTCTTAAAATACCCAGTTTGGGCAGCATGCACACAAGATTTATGTATTTGTGAAAATTCGGGATCATGTTCATACAATTCCTTAATTACTTCAAAACCAATAAACTTAGTTTCAAGAGTAGAGAACAAAACATACCTTCTTGAAAGTGAATCAGCAACAACATTTGACTTACCTTTTTTATGCTTGATTACGTACTGAAATTGCTCAAGAAATTCAACCCACTTGGCATGTCTCTTATTGAGCTTACCTTGGCTCTTTAAATACGTCAATGATTCGTGATCACTATGTATTACAAATTCCTTTGGTAAAAGATAGTGTTGCCATGTTTGTAGTGCTCTCACTAATGCATACAATTATTTATCATATGTAGGCTAATTAAGGGCAGCACCATTAAGTTTCTCACTAAAATAAGCAACGGGATGCCCTCTTGCATCAAAACAGCCCCTATCCCCACATTTGATGCATCCCATTCAATTTCAAAATATTTAAAGAAATTAGGCAATGAAAGAATAGGTTAATGAGTCAATTTTTCTCTGAGGGTAGCAAATGCTTGCTCTTGTTTTTCACCGCATTTAAATCCCACATTCTTTTTAATCACTTCATTTAAAGGTGTATCTAATGTACTAAAATCTTTAACAAACCTCCTATAGAAACTAGCTAAGCCACGAAAGCTTCTTACCTTGTTAACATTCTTAGGAGTTGGCCACTCCTGAATAGCTTTCACCTTTTCTTGATCAACATGCACTCCTTGTGAGCTAATAACAAAACCAAGAAAAACTACATGATTTGTATATAAAACACATTTTACCATGTTTGCATACAATTTCTCACGCCTAAGAGCTTCCAACATACTTCTAAAATACAAAAGATGATCATCGTAAGATTTGCTATAAATCAAAATGTCATCAAAGTAGACCACAAAAAATTTCCCTAGAAACTCCCTTAACACATGGTTCATCAACCTCATGAAAGTGGTAGGCGCATTTGTTAGTCCAAAGGGCATGACTAACCATTCATACAAGCCATATTTTGTTTAAAAGGCTGTTTTCCATTCATCTCCTTCTCTAATCCTAATTTGATGATATCCAATTTTAAGATCAATTTTTGAAAACACACAAGCACCATGCAATTCATCCAACAAATCATTTAATATAGGAATGGGATGTCTATACTTTACCGTGATATTATTGATGGCTCTACAATTAGTGCACATCCTCCAAGTTCCATCTTTCTTAGGTACAAGAATAACAGGGACTGCACATGGACTTAAGCTCTCTTGCACCCATCCCTGTTGCATCAAGTCTACAACTTGCCTTTGGATTTCTTGGGTCTCTTGGGGGTTAGCTCTATATGTTGGCCTGTTGGGCAATGAAACACATGGAATGACATCAATTTGATGTTATGTACCTCTTATAAGTGGTAGGCCTTGAGGAACCTCTTTGGAAATTACATATTCAAAATCCTGCAACAATGAAACAACTTCACTAGGCAAAGAATTAAGTCACTCTCCTTGCTTAAAAGCAATAGCATTGGCTTTTTTAATTGCATAGCCTTTTTAACCTCTTTTACTTTTATGATCAAATTTTGTGTTTTTCTCCCTTTCTTTTCATTCTCTTTTTCTTTTCGCTCTTTCTTGACTTTTCTCTCTCATTTTGGATTCATCTTCACCAACCTCTCTTGGAGAGAAAGGAGCAAGAGTAATTTTGCATTCTTTATGTATAAAAGAGAACTTATTTGTATAACCATCATGGTTGCTTTTCATATCATACTGCCATGGTCTTCGGAGAAGTAAATGACAAGCCTCCATCGGGACTACATCACATATAATTGTATCCTCATACTTCTCAATAGAAAAATTCACTTCCACTTGCTCACTCATAATTTGCTTGCCTTCCTCACTAAGCCATTGAAGTTTTTATGGTTCTGGATGGGATTTAGTCACTAGGTTCATCTTTGATACCATTCTTGCACTTGCAACATTAGTGCAGATTCCTCCATCTATAATTAAAGAACATAACTTACCTTGGATGAGACATCGAGTATGAGAAATATTATTCCTTTGTGTTTCATCCAAGTCTCTTGATTGGCTACCCATCATTCTTCTAACCATAAACAAGCCTCCTCCCTCAGCAACTTCTTCCTCATTCTCTTCATCACTAGATATAGCAGATTCAGAAGATGACCCGCTAGAAATATCTCCATTCTCCTTAAGCAACATGGTCTTCTTAGTTGGACATTCAGAAGCTATGGGACCTATTCCCAAGCATTTGAAACATTTAATTTCACTACTTTTTGTTTTCTTATGAGCAACATTGGATTTATTATGAATTCTCTGAGGTGCAACCGTGGATGTGTTTGATGAAGTACTTTATTTTTTTCACTTTACTTGTTTTCTTTTGTTTGTTTAAAATATGGCAGGAATAGGTGGTGATGATAACCCTCCTCCAAGAGGAAACACCATATTGTTAGTGGAGGCTTTAACGGCTCAAAGGCAAAGAATGTTGAGGGAACATACTGAAGATTTACATGCTAGAATAATCCACAATTAGTTTCACTTCACTAATAATCCATGTTAAACACAATAAACTATTTGTTATGTGAAGCAGTCTTATTTTTATCCTCAGTCCTCACATAAAAATGCAATTCTATTTATCCCTATTAATTTTTGTTATATGGACTGGTAACAGTTTAAAAATGATGAAGTTAAAGTAAGTTTTGGTTGATAAGTAATAAATTTTGTCTCTATGTGCACTCTTTTGCAGGTAGTGACAAATCTACTAAACAATGAATATTGATCTGAGATCAACAAAAATTAACCTTTCTGATGCAACATTTAGGATTCGTTGGATTTTCTTCTCGTCCAAGTTCATCACCACAACCCAACAATGAAACTGATGAAGATAGTGAGCATGATGACATTGGTAGTGATTATATTGAGTAGTATTTGTTTTTATTTTGATAATTTAGTTGTATCATGTACTAGATTATACTTAGTTTTTTTTTTGTCATGTTTTAATTAATACTTAGTTAAGATTTGCAAACATGATATAAATTTTGTTTAGAAGTATCACAATAGTTGGATTATACTTTAATTAATATTTAGTTTTTATTTGTAACAATGATATAAATTTTGTTTCAGAGTATTGAAATAGTATTTCAATTAAAGATTAATATTAAATATTTAAAAATATATTTATAATAATGTTTTCATATGTATTTAATTGAAATTTTCATTTAAATAAAAAATTGCAAATTTAAGCAAATATTTATGTGGATTTGTAATAGTATTTCAATTAAAGATTAATATTCAATATTTAAAAAATATATTTATAATAATGTTTTCATATGTTTTTAGATTATATTTTCATATAAATAAAAAATCAGAAATTTAAGCAAATATTCCTGCGGATTTGTTTTAAAAATAATTTTGATACGAAATTTCCTGCGGATTTTCATGCAAAAACATATTTTGTTTCACGTGGATATACCTACGGATTTTCTTACCCAACATATTTATAGGAAATAATACTGCATATAATTTTGCAGGAAAAGTCATAAGCAAATTCCTTAAGTTTGCTAAACACTTGCAACAGAATTTATTTACACTTCTTGTGGATTTATCTGTAGGTATGGTACCTGCAGCTTCATAAATTCTCAAAAAACAATTATCTACGAAGGTTTTACGTGGAGATATGGTTCCGCCAAAAAATCCGTAGGGAACGTTTGTTTCTGCAAATATTTTCCTTAAATTCGCAGAAAATTTCACGGGTAAAAAGCAGATTTCTAGTAGTGTCCCCAGTTTGCAATTAGCAACTAGGGTAAAAAAGTAGGATAATTCTATATTTCTTTTTTCAAAGTGTGGCATTATGAGATATAAAAAAAGAAAGTGGGATATAAATATAAAAAATCCTTCGATTGTTAGCATTATAGAAAAATATGTTTTAGCAAAAGCTGTTCAAAACAGTTTATCAAACAAATGTGATTAATCATTAGAAGTTGAAAAAATATATCTTTGATGGATAGGATGATTATCCAATCTATCATTAAGTATGAGCACAAATGTGATTTTAGAGAAGAAGAATGCTAACAAATATTTTAGGATCTTTATTAATTACCTAAATATAAAAAATAAAATATTAGAAGTTGTATATTTTATATTTTAAAATTTAAAATATTGAGATTCTCAATTATATCAACTATATATTTTATGTGGCTCTAAATACAAGAGAATAAACAAAAAGTAATCAAAAACTATGAACTCATTTAAATAGTCTAATAGAAAATTGTGATAAAATATATACATCCACTAATATTTAAAAAAAAATATTTTGATAAGAATAAAAAGTAATTAAAATCAAATATATATAATAAAAGCTATAATATTTTTTATAAATAGAACTAAAAGAATTTTAAAAAATTATCTAATAATTAAGACTAGAGACAATATCTATAAAAGAAAGATACAAATGGATTAATTTTATTACTACCCTTAAGACAAATTCTTAGAATATATAAATTAAGGTTAAAAATATCTTTACAATTGTCATTCCATTTTTTTTT
>JBBPBR010000004.1:17124734-17190758 GCA_037974775.1 Cicer pinnatifidum
GACTCAAATGAATTGAGTATAACACATTCAAATGTTCTTGTTATTGACAAAAATTTACATTACATAATTATACATGATTTTGAGATATTACAAATTTTTTTTATGATAAAGATGATGTCAAAACACATCGTATAAATAAAAAAGAAGATAATAAATAACAATTTTAATACCAATTAAAAAGTCTTTTAAGAAATTAATTTCTAAAGTCAAGAAACCTTCACGGTATATTATATATTTTATGTCCAAAGGCCATAAAACTTCATAATTTAAGAAATATTTTTTGGCACTTTATTTTCTTTTCTTATGTAAGGTTTATATATGTCCCTTTTTTGTTTTTCAATAATTTTTTGTAAAACACTTATTTTTCCTTAAAAAAACAATTATTTCCTAAAAAATATACTAGTACTAGTAGATAATTTTGCAAAACCTACACACTTGTGGCCACTGGCCACACCCGAATCAGATTCCTTTTACCGTGTATTGATAAAGCCACTACGCCAAAAATGACATTTAATAGCGCTCCTTTTACATCGCTTGCTAAATACAAGCACTGTTGTAAATATATTTTAAAAATAACGAAGTCTTTTAAAACGCTTTTTTGACAAGCGCTGTGAAAAAAGCGCTGTTGCAGGGTCATATAGCGTTTGCGCATAATGTTATAAGGATTTTACAGCGCTTTCCGCACAAGCGCTGTAAAATGAAGCGCTTTCGCGTATTATTTTACAGCGTTTTTTTCACAAGCACTGTAAAATACATGCGCTTTCAAATAATTGAACTACCTATTACAGCGCTTTTTTCACAAGCGTTGTAAAATACATGCGCTTTCAATCAATTTAACTACCTATTACAGTGCTTTTTGCACAAGCGCTGTAAAAGACATGCGCTTTCAAATAAATATCATTTACTTTTAATTAAATAAAAACAAATTTAAAAAAAAAAATTTACGAACCCTCATCACCTCTACTCTGGGAACCCTCCTATCCTCTACGTACTGTGTGGCCATCTACGTTGTCTCAGGTATTTTTTAATTTGTTTTAGTCAAAAAATCTTTAGTTTTTTAATAATTGAAAACTAAAAATTGTTATATATATTAAATCTTTTTTTTTTTAAATTTGTTGATCTGTTCTATTTTGAAATCTTTTCTGTTTTGAAATTGTTATTAGATATGTTGATATTGATTTGAAAGCTTATTATTTTTGTAACTGCATTTATATATGTCGTATAATATGGATAGGAAATGGATGTCTGCCAATCAATTGTCAAAAGAGTATGAAAATGGAGTGAAAGAGTTTGTTGATAGAAGGGAGACAGGTGTGGAAGTTTATGATAGGTATAAGAAATAAAGTTTCAATTTGAGGGCTATGTTGTTCGGCACAATTAATGATTTTCCAGCATATGGTAATTTATCAGGATATAGCATTAAAGGTCAGTGTGCATGTACTATATGTGAAGAGAGTACAAATTGGATGCGATTGAAACATTGTAAGAAGAATGTGTTTCTTGGACATCGTAGATTTTTACCTTATAGTCATCAATATCGTGGGTGGAGAAATGCATTCAATGGAAAATCAGAGGAAGGTAAAGAAAGGAAGGAAATCGCACATATCTACCTTCAGCCGCTCATACTCTATCTAGAAAGGAAAAAATTGTTTTATGTAAATTTCTACACGAAGTTAAAGTTCCAGAAGGATACTCTTCAAACATTACAAATTTGGTTTGTATGAAAGACCTCAAGTTAAAAGGTTTGAAGACCCATGATTGTCACATTTTAATGGAGTATTTTCTATCAATAGGTATACGTTCCATTTTACCTGAAAAAGTTCGACTAACCTTAACTAGATTATGTTTCTTCTTCAGGGAAATTTGTAGTGAAGTGATCGACCCTCAAAAATTACCGACATTGCAAAGGGAAATTGTTGTTACTTTGTGTGAGCTTGAAATGTATTTCCCACCCTCGTTTTTTGATATAATGGTTCACCTTATTGTTCATCTGGTTAAGGAGACACAACTTTGTGGGCCGGCTTATATGAGATGGATGTATCCGATAGAACGATATATGAAAATATTAAAAGGGTACTTATTTTGACAAGAATAAGCCTAGGGAGGACGAAAATCAGCTAAATTTTAATCTAATGACACAAATGAACTTATTGGATGCAAAATATTGCTTAAACACCCTAATTAGACTAGAATAAGCCTAAGGAAGACGAAAATAAGCTAAATGTTACTCTAATGATACAAACACACCTATTCGATGCACAAGTGTGGTTAAAAACCCTAATTTGACAAGAATAAGCCTAAGAAGGACGAAAATTACCTAAATGTTAATCTATTGACACAAACACACCTATTGGATGCACAACATTGGTTAAAAAACCTAAATGGACTAGAATTAGCCTAGGAAGGATGAAAATGACCTAAATGTTATTCCAATGACACAAACTCATTTATTGGATGCACAAGATTGGTTAAAAACCCTAAATGGACTAGAAATAGCCTAGGTTTGATGGAAATGACCTAAATGTTAATCCAATGACACAAACTTACCTATTCGATGCACAACATTGGTTAAAAACCCAAAATGGACAAGAATAATCCTAGCGAGGACCAAAAATGATCTAAATTTTAATCCAATGATACAAAAGCACCTGTTGGATGCATCAAATTGCTTAAAAACCCTAATTGGACTAGAATAAGCATAGGGAGGACGAAAATGACCTAAATGTTAATCCATTGACACAAACACACCTACTGGATGCACAAGATTGGATAAAAACCCTAATTGGATAAGAATAAGCCTAGGGATGACAAATATGACCTAAATGTTAACCCAATGTCAAAAACACCCCTATTGGATGCACAAGATTGGTTAGAAAACCTAAATGGGATAGAATAAGCCTAGGGAGGATGTAAATGACCTAAATACTAATCCAATGACACAAACATACCTATTGGATGCACAAGATTGGTTAAAAACCCTAATTGGACAAGAATAATCGTAGCGAGGACCAAAAATGAACTAAATTATAATCCAATGACACAAATGAACTTGTTAAATGCACCAAATTGCTTAAAAACCCTAATTGGACTAAAATAAGCCTAGGGAGAACGAAAATGACCTAAATGTTAATCCAATGACACAAACACACCTATTGGAGGCTCAAGATTGGTTAAAAATCCTAATTTGACAAGAATAAGCCTAAGCAAGACAAAATGACCTAAATGTTAATCCATTGACCCAAACACACCAATTGGATGCACATGATTGGATAAAGACACTAATTGGACTAGAATAAGCCAAGGGAGGACGAAAATGACCAAAATGTTAATCCAATGTCAAAAACACAACTATTGGATGTGCAAGATTGGTTAGAAAACCTAAATGGACTAGAATAAGCCAAGGGAGGATGTAAATTACCTAAATGTTAATCCAATGACACAAACACACTTATTGGATGCACAAGATTTGTTAAAAACCCTAAATGGACTAGAATAAGCCTAGGTTGGATGTAAATGACCTAAATGTTAATCCAATGACACAAACACACCTATTGGATGCACAAGATTGGTTAAAACCCCTAATTTGACAAGAATAAGCCTAGGAAGGACAAAATAACTAATGTTCATCTATTGACACAAACACACCTATTGGATGCACATGATTGGATAAAAACGCTAATTGGACTAGAATAAGCCTAGTTAGGAAGAAAATGACCAAAATGTTAATCCAATGTCAAAAACACACCTGTTGGATGCACAAGATTGGTTAAAAAACCTAAATGGACTATAATAAGCCTAGGGAGGATGTAAATGAACTAAATGTTAATCTAATGACACAAACACGCTTATTGTACGCACAAGATTGGTTAAAACCCCTAGCTGGACTAGAATAAGCCTAGGTCGGATGAAAATGACCTAAATGTTAATCCAATGACACAAACACAACTATTGGATGCACAACAGTGGTTAAAACCCCTAATTGGACAAGAGTAAGCTTAGTGAGGACGAAAGTGACCTAAATGTTAATCCGATGACACAAACACACCTATAGGATGCACATAATTTGTTAAAAACTTTAATTTGACAAGAATTAGCCTAGGGAGGACCAAAATGACGTAAATTTTAATCTAATGACACAAATGAACTTATTGGATTCACAAGATTGCTTAAAATCCCTAATTAGACTAGAATAAACCTAGAGAAGACGTAAATAAGTAAAATGTAATTCCAATGACACAAACATACCTATTGGATGCACAAGTGTGGTTAAAAACCCTAATTTGACAAGAATAAGCCTAAGAAGGACGGAAATGACCTAAATGTTAATCTATTCACACAAACACACCTATTGGATGCACAAGAATGGATTAAAACCGTAATTGAACAAGAAAAAGCCTAGGGAGGACGAAAATGACCTAAATGTTAATCCAATGTCACAAACACATTTATTGGATCCACAAGATTGGTTAAAAACCTTAAATGGACCATAATAAGCCTAGGTTGGATGGAAATGACCTAAATGTTAATCAAATTACATAAACACACCTATTGGATGCACTAGATTGGTTAAAACCCCTAATTGGACAAGAATAATCCTTCGGAGGATGAAAAATTACACAAACACACCTATTGGATACATAAGATTAAATAAAAACCTTAATTGGACAAGAATAATCCTTCTGAGGACGAAAAATAATCTAAATTTTAATCCAATGACACAATTGAACTTATTGGATGCCCCAAATTGCTTAAAAACTCTAATTGGACTAGAATAAGCCTAGGGAGGAAGAAAATGATCTAAATGTTAATCCATTGACACAAACACACCTATTCGATGCACATGATTGGTTAAAAACGCTTATTGGACTAGAATAAGCCTAGGGAGGACGAAAAAGACCAAAACGTTAATCTAATGTCAAAAAACACATGTTGGATGTACAAGATTGGTTAAAAACCTAAATGGACTAGAATTAGCCTAGGGAGGATGTAAATGACCTAAATGTTAATTCATTGACACAAACACGCTTATTGGATGCGCAAGATAGGTTAAAACCCCCTAAATGGTCTAGAATAAGCCTAGGTTGGATGAAAATGACCTAAATGTTAATCCAATGACACAAACACACCTATTGGATGAACAAGATTGGTTAAAACCCCTAACTTGACAAGAATAAGCCTAGGCAGGACAAAATAACTAAATATTAATCCATTGACACAAACACACACTTATTGGATGCACATGATTGGATAAAAACACTAATTGGACTAGAATAAGCCTAGTTAGGAAGAAAATGACCAAAATGTTTATCCAATGTCAAAAACACACCCGGTGGATGCACAAGATTGGTTAAAAAACCTAAATGGACTATAATAAGCCTAGGGAGGATGTAAATGAACTAAATGTTAATCTAATGACACAAACACGCTTATTGTATGCACAAGATTCGTTAATACCCCTAGCTGGACTAGAATAAGCCTAAGTTGGATGAAAATGATCTAAATGTTAATCCAATGACACAAACACAACTATTGGATGCACAACAGTGGTTAAAACCCCTAATTGGACAAGAGTAAGCTTAGTGAGGACGAAAGTGACCTAAATGTTAATCCAATGACACAAACACACCTATAGGATGCACATAATTGGTTAAAAACTTTAATTTGACAAGAATAAGCCTAGGGAGGACCAAAATGACAAAAAATTTAATCTAATGACACAAAAGATTTTATTGGATGCACAAGATTGCTTAAAATCCCTAATTAGACTAGAATAAGCCTAGAGAAGACGTGAATAAGTAAAATGAAATTCCAATGACACAAACACACCTATTGGATACACAAGTGTGGTTAAAACCCCTAATTTGACAAGAAAAAGCCTAAGGAGGACGGAAATGACCTAAATGTTAATCTATTGACACAAACACACCTATTGGATGCACAAGAATGGATTAAAACTGTAATTGAACAAGAAAAAGCCTAGGGAGGACGAAAATGACCTAAATGTTAATCCAATGTCACAAACACATTTATTGGATCCACAAGATTGGTTAAAAACCTTAAATGGACCATAATAAGCCTAGGTTGGATGGAAATGACCTAAATGTTAATCAAATTACATAAACACACCTATTGGATGCACTAGATTGGTTAAAACCCCTAATTGGACAAGAATAATCCTTCGGAGGATGAAAAATTACACAAACACACCTATTGGATACATAAGATTGAATAAAAACCTTAATTGGACAAGAATAATCCTTCTGAGGACGAAAAATAATCTAAATTTTAATCCAATGACACAATTGAACTTATTGGATGCCCCAAATTGCTTAAAAACTCTAATTGGACTAGAATAAGCCTAGGGAGGAAGAAAATGATCTAAATGTTAATCCATTGACACAAACACACCTATTCGATGCACATGATTGGTTAAAAACGCTTATTGGACTAGAATAAGCCTAGGGAGGACGAAAAAGACCAAAACGTTAATCTAATGTCAAAAAACACATGTTGGATGTACAAGATTGGTTAAAAACCTAAATGGACTAGAATTAGCCTAGGGAGGATGTAAATGACCTAAATGTTAATTCATTGACACAAACACGCTTATTGGATGCGCAAGATAGGTTAAAACCCCCTAAATGGTCTAGAATAAGCCTAGGTTGGATGAAAATGACCTAAATGTTAATCCAATGACACAAACACACCTATTGGATGAACAAGATTGGTTAAAACCCCTAACTTGACAAGAATAAGCCTAGGCAGGACAAAATAACTAAATATTAATCCATTGACACAAACACACACTTATTGGATGCACATGATTGGATAAAAACACTAATTGGACTAGAATAAGCCTAGTTAGGAAGAAAATGACCAAAATGTTTATCCAATGTCAAAAACACACCTGGTGGATGCACAAGATTGGTTAAAAAACCTAAATGGACTATAATAAGCCTAGGGAGGATGTAAATGAACTAAATGTTAATCTAATGACACAAACACGCTTATTGTATGCACAAGATTCGTTAATACCCCTAGCTGGACTAGAATAAGCCTAAGTTGGATGAAAATGACCTAAATGTTAATCCAATGACACAAACACAACTATTGGATGCACAACAGTGGTTAAAACCCCTAATTGGACAAGAGTAAGCTTAGTGAGGACGAAAGTGACCTAAATGTTAATCCAATGACACAAACACACCTATAGGATGCACATAATTGGTTAAAAACTTTAATTTGACAAGAATAAGCCTAGGGAGGACCAAAATGACAAAAAATTTAATCTAATGACACAAAAGAACTTATTGGATGCACAAGATTGCTTAAAATCCCTAATTAGACTAGAATAAGCCTAGAGAAGATGTGAATAAGTAAAATGAAATTCCAATGACACAAACACACCTATTGGATACACAAGTGTGGTTAAAACCCCTAATTTGACAAGAAAAAGCCTAAGGAGGACGGAAATGACCTAAATGTTAATCTATTGACACAAACACACCTATTGGATGCACAAGAATGGATTAAAACTGTAATTGAACAAGAAAAAGCCTAGGGAGGACGAAAATGACTTAAATGTTAATCCAATGTCACAAACACGTCTATTGGATGCACAAGATTGGTGAAAAACCCTAAATGGACCATAATAAGCCTAGGTTGCATGGAAATGACCTAAATGTTAATTAAATTACATAAACACACCTATTGGATGCACTAGATTGGTTAAAACCCCTAATTGGACAAGAATAATCCTTCGGAGGACGAAAAATTACACAAACACACCTAATGGATACATAAGATTGAATAAAAACTTTAATTGGACAAGAATAATCCTTTGGAGGACGAAAAATGATCTAAATTTTAATCCAATTACACAATTGAACTTATTGGATGCACCAAATTGCTAAGAAACTCTAAATGTTAATCCATTGACACAAACACACCTATTCGATGCACAAGATTGGATAAAAACACTTATTGGACTAGAATAAGCCTAGGGAGGACGAAAATGACCAAAATGTTAATCCAATTTCAAAAAACACCTGTTGGATGTACAAGATTGGTGAAAAAACCTAAATGCACTAGAATTAGACTAGGGAGGATGTAAATGACCTAAATGTTAATTCAATGACACAAACACGCTTATTCGATGCGCAAGATATGTTAAAAACCCCCTAAATGGTCTAGAATAAGCCTAGGTTGGATGCCAATGACCTAAATGTTAATCCAATGAGACAAACACACCTATTGGATGCACAAGATTGGTTAAAACCCCTAATTGGACAAGAATAAGCCTAGGGACACGAAAATGACCTAAATGTTAATTCATTGACACAAACACACCTACTAGATGAACAAGATAGCATAAAATCCCTAATTGGACAAGAATAAGCCTAAGGATGACGAAAATGACCTAAATATTAATCTAATGTCAAAAACACCCCTATTTAATGCACAAGATTGGTTAGAAAACCTAAATGAACTAGAATAAGTCTAGGGAGGATGTTAATGACCTAAATGTTAATCTAATGACATAAACACACTTATTTGATACACAAGATTGGCTAAAAACCCTAATTTAACAAGAATAAGCCTAGGCAAGACAAAATCAATAAATGTTAATCCATTGACACAAACACACCTATTGGATGCACATGATTTTATAAAAACGCTAATTGGACTAGAATAACCCTAGGTAGGACGAAAATGACCAAAATGTTAATCCAATGTAAAAAAACACCTGTTGGATGCACAAGATTGGTTAAAAAAAACCCTAAATGCACTAGAATAAGACTAGGGAGGACGAAAATGACCTAAATGTTAATCCATTGACACAAACACACCTACTGGATGCACAAGATTGGATAAAAACCTTAATTGGACAAGAATAAGTCTAGGGAGGACGAAAATGACCTAAATGTTAATCCAATGTCAAAAACACCCCTATTGGATGCACAAGTTTGGTTAGAAAACCTAAATGGACTAGAATATACCTAGGGAAGATGTGAATGACCTAAATGTTAATCCAATGACATAAACACACTTATTGGATGCACAAGATTGGTTAAAAACCCTAAATGGACTAGTAAAACCCTAGGTTGGATGAAAATGACCTAAATGAGAATCCAATGACACAAACACACCTATTGGAAGCACAAGATTGGTTAAAACCCCTAATTGGATAAGAATAAGCCTAGGGAGGACAAAAAGGACCCAAATGTTAATCCAATGACACAAACAAACTTATTGGATACACAAGATTGGTTAAAAACCCTAATTTGACAAGAATAATCCTAGGGAGGACGAAAAATGATCTAAATTTTAATCCAATGACACAAATGAATTTATTAGATGCATTAAATTGCTTAAAAACCCTAATTGCACTAGAATAAACCTAGGGAGGACGATAATGACCTAAATGTTAATCCAATGACACAAACACACCTATTGGATGCACATGATTGGACAAAAATGCTAATTGGACTAGAAAAAGCCTAGGAATGACGAAAATGACCAAAATGTTAATCTAATGTAAAAAACACACCTATTGGTTGCACAAGATTTGTTAAAAACCCTAATTGGAGAAGAATAAGCCTAGGAAGGAGGATAATGACCTAAATGATATTCCAATGACACAGACACACCTATTGAATGCACACGACTGGTTAAAACTTTAATTTGACAAGAATAGGCCTAGGGAGGACGGAAATAACCTAAATTTTAATCTAATGACACAAATGAACTTATTGGAGGCACAAGATTGCCTAAAAACCCTAATTAGACTTGAAAAAGCCTAAGGAAGACGAATATGAGATAAATGTTACTCAAATGACACAAACACACCTATTGGATGCACAAGACTGGTTAAAAACCCTAATTTGACAAGAATAAGCCTAGGGAGGACGAAAACAACCTAAATGTTAATCCATTGACACAAACACACCTATTGGATACACAAGATTGGATACAAACCCTAATTGGAAAAGCAAAACCTAGGGAGGATGAAAATGACCTAAATGTTAATCCAATGTCAAAAACACACGTATAGGATGCCCAACTTTGGATAAAAAACCTAAATGGACTAGAATAAGTCTATGGAGGATGAAAATGACCTAAATGTGAATCCAATGACACAAACACATTTATTTGTTGCACAAGATTGGTTAATAACCTTAAATGGACCAGAATAAGACTAGGTTTGGATGGAAATGACCTATATGTTAATCCAATGACAGAAATACACCTATTGGATACACAAGGTTGGTTAAAACACCGAATTGGACAAGAATAAGCCTAGGGAGGACGAAAATGTCCTAAATGTTAATCCAATGACACAAACACACCTATTGGATGCACCAGATTGGTTATATACCCTAATTGGACAAGAATAATCCTAAGGAGCACAAAAATGGACTAAATTTAATCCAATGACCCAAATGAACATATTGGATGCACCAAATTGCTTAAAAACCCTTATTGGACTAGAATTAGCCTAAGGAGGACGACAATGACATAACTGTTAATCCAATGACACAAACACACATATTCGATGCACTAGATTGCTTACAACCACTAATTGGACAAGAATAAGCCTAGGGAGCATGAAAATGACCTATATGTTAATCCCATGACACAAACACACCTATTGGATGCACAAGATTGGATAAAAACCCTAATTGGATTGGAATAAGCCTAGGGAGGAAATAAGTTACCTAAATGTTAATCCAATGACACAACACACCTCTTGGATGCACAAGATTGGATAAAAATCCTAATGGGACTAGAGTAAGCCTAGGGACGACGAAAATGACCTAAATGTCAATCCAATGACACAAATACACAAGATTGGTTAAAACACTAATTGGACAAGAATAAACCAAAGGAGGACGAAAATGACCTAAATGTTATTCCAATGACACAAATGAACTTATTGGATGCACAAGATTGGTTAAAAACCCTAATTGGACAAGAATAAGACTAGCGAGGACGAAAATGACAAAAATATTAATCCAATGACACAAATGAACTTATTGGATGCACAAGATTGGTTAAAAACCCTAATTGGACAAGAATAAGCCTTTGGAGGACGAAAATGACCTAAATGTTCATCCAATGACACAAACACACCTATTGGATGCACAAGATTGTATAAAATCCCTAATTGGACAAGAATAAGCCTATGATGGAGGATAATGACCTAAATGTTCATCCAATGACACAAACACACCTATTGGATGCACAAGATAAGTTAAAACCCCTAATTCGATAAGAATAAGCCTAGGGAGGACGAAAATGACCTAAATGTTAATCCTATGACACAAATGAGGTTATTGGATGCACAAGATTGGTTAAAATCCCTAATTGCACAAGAATAAGCCGAAGGAGGACGAAAATGGCCTTAATGTTAATCCAATAACACAAACACAACTATTGGATGCACATGATTGGTTAAAAACCCTAATTGGACAAGACTAAGCCTAACGAAGACGAAAATGACCTAAATCTTAATCCAATGACACAAATGAACTTATTGGATGCACAAGATTGGTTAAAAACCCTAATTAGACAAGAATAAGCCCAAGGAGATCGAAAATGAGCTAAATGTTAATCCAATGTCACATCATTACCTATTGGATGCACAAGATTGGATAAAAACCATAATTGGAGAAGAATAAGCCTAGGGAGGACGAATAGTACCTAAATGTACATCCCATCACACAAAAACACCTATTGCATGCACAAGATTAGTTAAAAACCCTAGTTGGGCAAGAATAAGCCTAGGGAGGATGAAAATGACCTTAATATTCATCCAATGACAAAAACACCTATTGGATGAACAAGATTGGTGAAAAACCCTAATTGGACAAGAATAAGCGTAGGGTGGACGAAAAAGACCTAAATGTTCATCCAATGCCACAAACACACCTATTGGATGCACAAGATTGGTTAAAAACCCTAATTGGAGAAGAATAGCCTAGGAAGGAGGATAATGACCTAAATGATATTCCAATGACACAAACACACCTATTGGACGCACAAGATTGTTTAAAAACCCTAATCGGACAAGAACAAGCATAGGGAGAACGAAAAATGATCCAAATTTTATCCAATGACACAACTGAACTTATTGGATGCACCAAATTGCTGAAAAACACTAATTAGACTAGAATAAGCCTAGGGAGGATGAAAATGACCTAAATGTTAATCCAATGACACAAACACACCTATCGGATGCACAAGATTGGTTAAAAATCCTAATTTAACAAGAATAAGCCTAGGCAAGACAAAATGACCTAAATGTTAATACATTGACACAAACACACCTATTGGATGCACATGATTGGATAAAAACCCTAATTGGACTTGAATAAGCCTAGGGACGACGAAAATGACAAAAAAGTTAAAAAACCACACCTGTTGGATGCACAAGATTGGTTAAAAAACTTAAATGGACTAGAATAAGTCTAGGGAGGATCAAAATGACCTAAATGTTAATCCAATGATACAAAGACACTTATTGGATGCACAAGATTGGTTAAAAACCCTAAATGGGCTAGAATTAGCCTAGTTTGAATGAAAATAACCCAAATTTTAATCCAATGACACAAATACATCTATTGGATGCATAAGATTCGTTAAATCCCATAATTGGACAAGAATACGCCTAGAGTGGACGAAAATGACCTAAATGTTAATCCAATGACCTAAATGTTAATCCTAATTTGAGAAGAATAAGCCTAAGGAGGACAAATATGACCTAACCTTTTAATCCAATGACACAAATGAACTTATTGGATGCACAAGATTGCTTAAAAACCATAGTTGGAGTGGAATAAGCCTAGGTAGGACAAAAATGATCTAAAATTTAATCCAATGACACAAACACACCTATTGGATGCACAAGATTGGTTAAAAAACCATAATTTGACAATAATAAGCCTAGGCAGGACAAAATGACCTAAATGTTAATCCATTGACACAAACACACCTATTGGATGCATATGATTGAATAAAAAACCTAATTGGACTTGAATCAGCCTAGGGAGGACGAAGATGACCTAAATATTAATCGAATTTCAAAAACACACCTGTTGGATGCACAAGATTTGTTAAAATATCTAAATGGACTAGACTAAGTCTAAGGAGGATCACAATGACCTAAATATTAATCCAATGACACAAACATACTTATTGGATGCACAAGATTGGTTAAAAACCCTAAATGGACTCGAATATGTCTAGTTTGGATGAAGATGACCAAATTTTTAATCCAATGACACAAATACACCTATTGGATGCACAAGATTGGTTAAATCTCTTAATTGGACAAGAATAAGCCTAAGGAGGAACAAAATGACCTAAATGTTAATCCAATGAGACAAACACACCTATTGGATGCACACGATTCGTTAAAAACCCTAATTTGAGAAGAATAACCCTAGGGAGGACGAAAATGACCTAAACTTTTAATCCATTGACAAAAATGAACTTATTGGATGCACAAGATTGCTTAAAACCCCTAATTGGACTAGAATAAACCTAGGGAGAACGAAACTGACCTAAATGTTAATCCAATGACATAAACACACCTATTGGATGCACAAGATTGGTTAAAAACCCTAATTTGACAAGAATAAGCCTAGGGAGGACGAAAGATGATCTAAATTTTAATCCAATGACACAACTGAACTTATTGGATGCATCAAATTGCTTAAAAACCCTAATTGGGCTAGAATAAGCCTAGGGAGGACGAAAATGACCTAATTGTTAATCCAATGACACAAACACGCCTATTGGATGCACAAGATTGGTTAAAAACCCTAATTTGACATGAATATGCCTAGGTAGGACAAAATGACCTAAATGTTAATCCATTGACACAAACACACCTATTGGATGCACATGATTGGATAAAACCCCAAATTGGACTTGATTAAGCCTAGGGAGGACGAAGATGACCTAAACGTTAATCCAATTTCAAAAACACACATGTTGGATGCACAAGATTTGTTAAAAAACCTAAATGGACTAGAATAAGTCTAGGGAGGATCAAAATGACCTAAATGTTAATACAATTACATAAACACTTTTTGGATGCACATGATTGGTTAAAAACCCTAAATGGACTCGAATAAGCCTAGTTTGGATGAAAATGACCCAACTTTCAATCCAATGACACAAATACACCTATTGGATGCACAAGATTGGTTAAATATCTTAATTGGACAAGAATAATCCTAGGGAGGACGAAAATGACCTAAATGTTAATCAAATGAGACAAACACACCTATTGGATGCACACGATTCGTTAAAAACCATAATTTGAGAAAAATAAGCCTAGGAAGGACGAAAATGACCTAAACTTTTAATCCAATGACACAAATGAACTTATTGGATGCACAAGATTGCTTAAAAACCCTAGTTGGACTAGAATAAGCCTAGGGAGGAAGAAACTGACCTAAATGTTAATCCAATGACACAAACACACCAATTGGATGCACAAGATTGGTTAAAAACCCTAATTTGACAAGAATAAGCCTAGGGAGGACGAAAATGAACTAAATGTTAATCCATTGACACAAACACACCTATTGGATGCACATGATTGGATATAAACCCTAAGTGGACTAGAATAAGCCTAGGGAGGATGAAAATGACCTAAATGTTAATCCAATGTCAAAAACACGCCTTTTGGATGCACAAGATTGGTTAAAAAACCTGGTATCTGAGCCCGGTTCTAAGTGCTAATAGTTGGAAACATTGGGTGATAATAGATTCTTGTTAGTAAATTGTGTACCCGGGCACAACTTACTTATAAGGGCTATTAGCACTCTATGAGAGTCTCATCTATTGGCTGAATATGTGTTTAAATTCATCATCACTACCTCTCCACAATTTCTTGTCGTCTTATTCAATATTTGGATCATTGTTCTTTGAATAGGTGAGAATGCCACCCAAGACTACGAATCATACTATAAGGGAAATTGTTGATGAGTCAATTTCTAAAGCTCAAGACGCTCGTCAACGAGGTCGTGTTTCCGTTCGTACTTGAAATAGGGATAGAGCTAATGTTAGCGTACATGGTTTGAATGTTGATGTTGAGGTACCTAGCAGGAGGTGCAGAAATCCAGCCATGTAAGAGTTTGCTGCTGGTCTGCAGCGATTACAACAGGTTGTGCAACAACTTGTTGGGGTTATCGTTGGACAACAACAGGAGGGTGATCAAAGGCATGAAAATATCAATGGTCAACAAGAGATTAGACAAGTTGAGCATCAGACGACTGCTGCAACGAGGGGTATTAAGGTTACTTTATCAAACATCATGAAGCTTAAACCCCCTACTTTTTATGTGTCTAGTGCAATTGAGGATCCACAATAATTCATTGATAGTCTAGAGCGGCTTTGGAGAGAATTGGGTTGTTTTGAGGTAAGAGCAGTAGAATTGACATCATTTCAGCTAATAGGTGTGGCACGTGATTGGTTTGATATAGTTTCACGTAGTAGACAATTGGGATCACCTCTATTAGCATGGAGAGAGTTCTCTCAATTTTTCATGGCTCATATTCTTCCAGAGAGTGTTAGAGATGGATTAGCTCATGAGTTTAAGCGATTGGAGCAAACAGAGGGTATGACAGTTTTAGAGTATAGTGCTCGTTTTACACAACTCTCTAGACATGATCCTTAACTTATCGCTGAGAAGATGCGTGTTAAGAGGTTCATCAGAAGATTGAAGGATTACTTATTTAGATCTGTGGTTGGATCTAATTGTTCTACTTTTGTTGAGGTTTTGAGTTTGTTCCTTCAGATCAAGCAACGACGGAAGGAAAAAGGAGGCAATAGACAAGATTCACAAAAGAAACAAAGGGTTGAAGGATCTTACAGTAACTATGTGAATCGCAATGGTGGATCTATGTTTGGTTCTCAAGGGCAAAAAAGACTCATGTCTTAGAGAGGTGGTCATAGTGGGCAATCCTTTGGGAAAGTGCAGAGTCATAGATCAGATTATGTAGCAGCATCACAATCCATTTTCCCTTTGAGACATTCTGGTGTTTCAGCTACACGATGTTCTATTTGTGGTAGGTTTCACTTTGGGAATTGCTCTAGAGATGGTAATTCTAAGGTGTGCTATCAATGTTGCCAAGTAAGTCACATCAGGAGGAATTGTCCTGTAGACACGACACACCCATCCTCTAGTTATGCATCAGCACCAACAACATTGGCATTTTCTCAGGCTCATTTTGCACATGTGCGTCAAAGTGGAAATTCTTATGTTAGAGGTTCAAGAACATCTCAGCAGGGAGGTAGAGGATTTGGTGGTAGAGGTCAGATACTAGCAGGAAGAGGTCAGGCTCGAATGTTTGCTTTGACACGTCAGGATGCTCAAACATCCAATGCAGTAGTTACAAGTATACTTTCTATTTGTTCTAGAGATGCTCAAGTTTTGTTTGATCCTGGAGCTACACATTTTTTGTATCCTCGTGGTTTGCTACTCGACTTTGTAAATGTTCATCTTCTTTGGAAGAGCCTTTAGTTGTAGCTACACCTGTTGGAGGAAATTTGCTTGCTAAGTCGGTGTATCGTTCTTGTTATATAACTATTGATGGCAAGGTGTTGCTGGTAGATTTATTAGTTATTAACTTGATAGATCTTGATGTGATTTTGGGTATGGGTTGGTTGGCTTTTCATCATGCCACTATGGATTGTCATAACAAAGTGGTGAAATTTGAGATAACGAGGAAATCAATCTTCTCGCTTCAAGGAGAATGTTGTTTGGTACCACGTAACCAAATCTCAGCCTTGGTAACTAGCAAGTTAATGAGAAGAGGTTGTCATTCGTACTTAGCCTTGGTAAGGGATACACAAGTGGCTGAAGAGAAATTGGAAAAATTCCAATAGCATGTGAATTTCCATATGTTTTTCCTGAAGAACTTCCTGGGTTACCACCTGATAGGGAGAATTGAATTCTTTATTGACTTAGTTCCAAACATTCATCGTATATCCATACCTCCTTATTGTATGGCCCTGGCAGAACTTAAGGAGTTAAGGGAGCAACTTCAAGATCTTCTTGATAAGGGTTTTATTCGTCCAAGGTCTTCTCCTTGGGGAGTACCGGTATTATTTGTAAAGAAGAAAGATGGATCCATGTGGTTGTGTGTAGACTATAGGCAATTAAATAAAGTAACTATAAAGAATAAATACCCTTTGCTACGCATTGATGAATTGTTAGACCAACTTTAAGGAGTTCAATGTTTTTCAAAGATTGATTTTTGGTCGGGGTATCACCAGTTGAAGGTTAAAAGGGATGACATAACGAAGACATATTTCCGTACACGTTATGGGCATTATGAATTTCAAGTTATGTCCTTTGGGCTTATTAATGCCCCAACAACTTTTATAGATTTTATGAATCGCATTTTTAAACCATTTTTGGATCAATTCGTGATTGTGTTTACTGATGATATCCTTGTTTATTCCAAGAGTAAAGAAGAACACGAGCGACATTTAAGGTTGGTTTTGCAAACCTTAAGAGATAAATAATTACATGCCAAATTCTCAAAATGCCAGTTTTGGCAGGATAGTGTGGCATTTTTAGGTCATGTTGTGTCTAAGAATGGAATAAGTGTTGATCCAAGTAAGCTGGAAGCAGTGCAGAACTAGCCCAAACCTACCACAATGAAGGAGATTCAGAGTTTTCTTGGTTTAGCCGATTATTATCGATGTTTTGTGAAGGATTTCTCAAAGATTGCATCTTTGTTGACTAGATTGACCCAGAAGAAAGTTGAGTTCCGATGGACTTATGCATGTGAGGAAAGCTTTAAAAATTGAAGGAGTACTTGACGTCAGCGCCTATTTTGGCATTACCTATAGGTGGTGAAAGTTATGCAGTTTATTGTAATGCTTCTAGAGTTGGTCTCGGTTGTGTACTTATGCAACAGGGCGAGGTTATTGCCTATGCATCTAGACAACTCAAGAGGCATGAAGTGAACTATCTCACACATGATTTGGAAATGGCTGCAATTATTTTTGCTCTTAAGATTTGGAGGCGCTATCTATATGGTGAAACTTGTGATATTTATACCGATCATAAAAGTCTTAAGTATATCTTTCAACAACGAGATTTAAATTTAAGACAAAGAAGGTGGATGGAACTCTTGAAGGATTATGATTGCACAATCTTATACAACCCAAGGAAGGAAAATGTTGTTGCAGATGCTTTGAGTAGGAAATCCATGGGCAGTCTTGCTCATATAGCAGAAGTAAAGAGGCCAATAGTTAAAGAATTTCAAGAAGCTGTTGAAAGTGGAATTCAATTGGAACTTGGACATTCGAGGTTATTTTTAGCCCACATAAAAATTCGTCCAACTATAGTTAATGATATCAAAGAAGCTCAAAGTCAAGACCCATACTTGGTGAATATGGTAAATAATGTTCAGAATGGTAAAATTTCAGACTTTTCAATTGAATTTGATGGTGTGTTGAGGTTGAAGTCTCGGTTGTGTGTTCCAAATGTTGGTGGCTTTAGGAGGAAAATGTTAGAGGAGGCTCATCATTCTTCTTACACTATTCACCCAGGTTCTAATAAGATGTATCAAGACTTGAGAGAATTGTATTGGTGGGAAGGGATGAAGAGAGACTTAGCATATTTTGTCTCTAAGTGCTTAGTGTGTCAACAAGTAAAAGCTGAGCACCAAAAGCCTGCGGGGTTATTTCAACCTGTTGAAATATCTGAGTGGAAGTGGGAAGGCATCGCTATGGATTTTGTCACAGGATTACCACAAACCCAAAAGGGTTATGACTCAATGTGGATGATTATAGATCGGTTTACCAAATCGGCACACTTTTTGCCTGTGAAGACTACGTATACTGCATCTCAATATGCTAAACCTTATTTGGATGAAATTGTCTCTTTGCATGGTGTACCGGTGTCTATTATTTCTGACCATGGGGATCAATTTACTACTCAATTTTGGAAGTCGTTCCAAACTTCATTAGGAACTCGTTTGAAGCTTAGCACAGCTTTTCATCCTCAAACAGATGGCCAATCTGAAAGGACTATACAAATATTGGAAGATATGCTTCGTGCTTGTGCTCTGGATCTTGGGGGTAGTTGGGATCAACATTTTCCCTTGATGGAATTTGCATACAATAATAGTTATCAATATAGTATTCATATGGCTCCATTTGAGGCTTTGTACAGAAGACGGTGTAGGTCTCCAACAGGGTGGTTTGAAGTTGGTGAAGCTAAATTAGTCAGTCCAGAATTGGTTCAAGATTCCATTGAAAAAGTTAAATTGATTCGGGATTGCTTAGTGACAGCTCAAAGTAGGCGAAAATCTTATTCTTATAAGAGGCATCGTCCCTTAGAGTTTTCAGTGGGAGAACATGTATTCCTTCAAGTCTCACTAATGAAAGGAGTTTTGCGATTTGTTAAGAAAGGGAAGATTCATTGGACCATTTGAAATTTTAGAAAGGGTCGGACTAGTAGCGTATCGCTTGGCACTTCCACCGAATCTCTCGGGAGTTCATCCAGTTTTTCATATTTCGATGCTTCGAAAGTATCGTCATGACCCTTCTCATGTGATTAATCATGAAGACGTACAATTAGATGAGAGTCTATCGTATGTTAAACATCCATTAGCCATATTAGATTGCCAAGTTAGACGTTTACACTCAAAGAATATCGCTTCAGTAAAAGTTCTCTGGTGTGGTCCATGCGGTGAAGAAACTACTTGGGAACCTGAAGAAGTCATTCGTGCACAGTACCCACACTTATGTTGAAACTCAAGGTGAGTAGTATTTATTAATTAAATAAAAAGTCAAATAAACTCGAGGACGAATTTTTATAAGGGGAGGAGATTGTTACGCCCGTGTTTTTATAAAATAGAAAAAAATAAAATAATATTATAATAATTATTATAATATTATTTTATTTTAGGGAGATTACATCTCGTTGATAGCCCTAATTGATACGTGATAATGCATTGCGGAATTGAAAGGAGAGGGCTATCCGTTAATCGAGCCACCCCCAAGGGAAAGGTCACCCTTAGGAGGAAAGAGCTATCAATGAGATGAAGCCGCCTCTTGATTCTAAAAAATTTGTATTGTTACTTGTTTGATTTTTATGATGACTTTAAGGTCATTCATTTTGATTTCGTTTCGTTATTAACTGGATTTTTAATAATTTTGTTTGAACGGTTAAATTATAAGTTTAATGACTATATATGTGTATTTATTTAAATTAAAATTTTCTAGATTTTAAGTAATAATGTTTAACATAATTGCCCTCAATTGTAAAGCAGTTATTCGTGCCTTTTTGTGTTTCTCTTCTAATTGATGGCGGTTGTTGTCTCCTCACTATGTCCTTGTGACTTACTCCTTCATGTTGCTTATTTTTTTCCGATTCGCAGGCAACTGAGTAGCAAACTGTTAGTAGATTCAAGTCTCGACTATATTTCTTTTTTTGGTAGGCTTCTTTGATCGATGACCATTTTTTTTTGTAAAATATGTCGAGTCTAATGTAATTTGTAGCTATTTTGGAGTCCAGAAGTTTTTTTTTGGAAATGTATTAAACAATTAGATTATGTTCTTTGAATTGTGACTGAATTGAAAGTTATACAAGGATTTTAAAAATTTGGGAATGTTGAAGTTTTAGGGGATACTCTATCGAAATTTTGAGGAAAAGTATATATATATATATATATATATATATATATATATATATATATATATATATATATATATATATATATTTTTAAATGATAGAGAACGATTTAGTTGTTTAATTGTTAAGTTAGTTTTTATGCTTGCCACGCTAGGAGTATAGTTTGTACGCTGGTCACAGCATTTAATTTTTGGGTCGTGACAAGTAACGTGGATCTTGAATATATGTGAAGTTAGTTTAATAAACAAATGTGTTTTTTAGTTAGTCAACTTAAACTTAATGATAACATTACTAACAATACATTCATACTCAATGATAATATGCCACCCATTTAAAGGCCAAAATAATCTTTTACTAAATAAAAATTGATATTATGGGACAGGCAACAATCACTTGGAGTTAGACTTCCTATCACATGTGCTAGACTTCCTAATACATGGTAGACACTGTTATTTTAAATAAAGGAGATCAACTTTAAAAATCACGTGCTTTAAGTAGAATTTATTGTTATCATGGAAACCTTAAGACAATGGCAACTAATCTCGTTGGGGAGAGGTTTCTTCTTCTAATTTCAATTACTATGGAGGACATGAGAAAAATAATACCAATGGCCTACGGACTTCGATCCTCGTAACCAACACTATAGACATATCCAGATTTGGATATGCCTCATGGATCTTCCTCAAAAATATTGGCACCGAAAAACGTTTATTGAATTCGCAAATGTCGTTGAAATACTTTTTACCTTTAGACGATTCAAGCAAGAACTAAATCTTAGGACACTTTGCACGATTTCTCATGAACCTGGATCTTTGAAGATGATTATACGGTGACATCGTGGTGGAAAGGTAGGCTATGCCTTATATGTGGAGATTGTTTTTGAAAAACTTCATAGCTTTTGAAATAATTACAAAATGATTGGTCATTAAATCTAAAAAATGAAACTAGCTAGATATATCACTAAGGTGAGGAAGAAAACCATATTGTGATTAGTAAGGACAACGTCAAAGTAAAAGATAAATCCAACTAAACCCATAAAAAAGGTTTGATGTCACAGAAAACTAAATCAAGCAACCCTTGAGATAGAATTAATGACAAAGAACATTCTCATGCAAAATTTAATGATAAGGAACATTCTAATGCAAAGATAAATAATAAGAAACTAGACAACGAAACATCAATACAAACAATGATTTGTCTAAACCTAATACTTATTCCCATGTAGAGGTCAATGATAAGGAACTAAACAATGACACATCAAAGCCAGACAATGAATTGTCTAAGCCTTGTACTTTTTTGCTCTTTGGTTGACAAAATGTTACTTACGAAATAGTGGACTTCAACCTGATTTCAGAAGTGGTGCAACAGTTGGATCTTGTTGATGTCACTTTTGATGATGTTGTAAATGATGACATTTCCATTCATGACTAGGGAACTAGAATAAGAAGGATCGGGAAACTAGTCATGATCGACTCAACAAGAAGCTGAGGTTATTGAGGAGCATAAGACAATTGATCAAAAAAATCAAACTAAGGTTAACATTGTTGCTGAGAAAAACATAAGGGTGCTTAAGAAACATTTTGAGGGATTATACTGAGGAAACTGCTGGTAAACAACAAAATCCTCTAGGTTTTGACGGGGAAGCCCATTTTACTCCTCATTTAGCTAATGCACAAACGAAAAAATTAAAAATTCAGTAGTTCACGAGATCCAATAATGGTTATAAGTATTTTATTAAATTTGTTATGTCTACCATGTTTTATATAAATTCATTATTTTTGAAGGATAGTAAAGACAACTTTGGGCTAATTAAGGTTTTCTTCCTTGCATGGCTACCATCTTCCTTTGGTTGTTCTTGGCCTCACCTCATCCGATTCCATTGGACAAGACAACCACCTCATATTGATCCTTTTCACAAGCATTTATCAACGAGTGTGAAATACCTCTTAGTTAGTTACTAAAACACTTAATCAATGGTGATTTTCTTTGGATCAAAATTTCTCAAGAAGAATATGAACGGAGTCTAGATGAGTGCAAGAACAATGTTCACAGAAGTTTGGTAATTAATAAGGGTGATAAGTCTTTTACATAATGTGACTTTACACATAAGCTATCACAATTATGGAAACTCTTAGGACAATAGAAACATAATCTCGTTGCAAAAGGGTTATTTCGAGTTATAGTTCTCTTTCGTGGAGGACATGAGGAAACTGTGCTGAATCATAACTTGGAATCTCAAACTTGGGATCTTGATGCTTTCTAAATGGTTTGTGAACTAGGGGTGGGCATATTGATTCGAACCGTTCAAAACCCGCAAGGAAAAGAATGCTCACAGGAAAATTTGGACGGACTTACGAGTCTACCGGTGTTCACTTGCAGTTTCAAATTGATATACATGGGTGAGTTCAGCTTTGGAAACTGAATCCAGCAAAATCTAAACCCGATTGTGAATTAGAGTTGTTTGATTTTATTTTTTTTCATTTGAAAACAACATAGTTCTTGAAGGTAGGGTTAAGCTCAACCTAGTTATTTCCTCAAATGTACTTTCTCAACTTAGCATCACCCACTCTCTCTGCGAAAACCATCACTACAACATTTTGGTCCTACGGCAACGTCTAAATTTTTATGATAAAAAAACCGTTCTCATAGAGGTAAATAGACAACAGTTTTACAATTTTGTTGCAGTAGAACATGAAATTTTATAATTTCTACAACAACATTAAAAAACCGTTCTCGTTGTTTATTGATATATTTACGCAACATTTATTCACCGTTGTTCTTTAGTTTTTAAAAAACTGTTCTTGTAGGTACTCATGAAACAAAAAACACTTTTTTTGAGTTAATTTTTTATAGCGTCAAATATATTTCCTAAAACAAATCCTTCTCATTTTCCCTCTCTTAGAAACCCTATCTCAGATTTTCAACCATTCTCATTTTTCCTCTCTTGAAACCCTATTTTAGATTTTCAACATCAAAGCCTTGTCACTTTCCCTCTGTTGAAACCTATCTCATAATTTCAGCAACCTAGCAACCTAGCCTTTTCACTTTCAGCGGCTTCTCTCATTCGCATAACCCATCTCCGTCGCGTAACCCATCTCCTTCGCGTAACTCATTCTTCCTCGCGTAACGGATTTTGTCACGCGTAAACCATTTATCGCCCAACTCAACATCGTTCAGCATCGTTCAAGGTTTCGTTCAAGGTCTGAGGATTCTGTGTCGCGTAAGCCATTCATTCCGACCGTGTTTTTGGTCTGAGGATTATGTGTCGCGTAAACCAACTTCGTTCAAGGTATGTATTTTGTATTTTCTCATTTTCCCTCTCTTGAAACCCTATTTTGCTCTGCTATTAGGTTTAATTTTGCTACAAAATGGTTGATTAATTTTTCGCTTATTTCACTGGAATTCTGTTTTATTTTTACAGATTTCTCAAATTCAGTAGAACCCTAAAATAGGGACCTAAAAGTGAAAAAAAATTCTTAGAGACAAAACTTAAAATGTCACGATTTTATAGGGACTAAAAACATATTTTAACTGAAAGTTGGGCTAGATGCATACGGCCATCATCTGCCCTTGTTAGGATAGGAGTGAATTTGTAAATTTTGTTGATTTTAGTTATTCTATTGGTCGTATGGGTTTTGGATCCAAAAAACAAAGAGAGTCATGTTGCTTTGCAGTTCTATATATATATATATATGATGATGATGATTTATGGACTTCTGGCTGCAGCCTATTTGTTTCTACATGGAGTGGTTTAATTGTTATAATTTGTGAGGCTTTTTGGTGATATCTGTTTGTTTGTATAGATAATTCTAATTTGAGGCCTACAATTGCTGTTGTGAATTGTGATATAAAGATTTTAGAGGTCTCTCCAGCGGAATCACAACCGCAATTTTGGCTGAATCGTCCCCATTTATCCACATTTTGCCGGAATATCAAGATTTGCTGCGTAACTACAACCATAGTTTAGAGTTACGCTTCTTTGTTTTCGGCCTCAATAAGAGGCATACACATTCACTCTAAATTAATTAATAGGATAGGAACTAGATCAGGGAGAGATTAATTGTAAGGCTTTTCGGTTCTGTTAATTGCAATTAAGCTCAACTATGGCGTTTAGAAGAGTTTATTTAAAACTTATTTAGATTTATCCATAATATGAACACATGTGTAAGTGTTTCAAAACACTCATTAGCTTATGATATGCTTATAAGTTTTTACAATTTGCAATTCATTAAGTAACTTATCAAAAGTGAGACATGCATTAATGCAACTCAGTTTACAATTTATTGAGAGATTTTGTAGTGTAGTTTAGATCATATGGCAAAAAAGAAAGAAAAAACGAAAAAACAGAAGTTTTTGTCATTATTTTTCAATATGCATGCATTCCTCAATCATGCAATTGTTTGGAATCCAAATTGTATTGTATGATATGGTTTATTCCACGGTTATGTTACATTCTCTGATTGAAAATAATGCTAATTATTTATATATATATATATATATATATATATATATATATATATATATATATATATATATATATATATATATATATATATATATATGTATCTTTAGGTTCTTTATGACAGGGACACTGAAAAAAGTAGAGGCTTTGCATTTGTGACAATGAGTTGTATTGAAGATTGCAAAGCAGTAATAGAAAATCTTGATGGAAAAGTAAGAATCTTGATGGACCGTAGTATTTAAACACAAATTGTACGTTGTAAATCTTAAGCGTCAATCATAATGAAAAGGTATTGTAGCTGGTATGCAGTCAGAGACATCGACACAATTGATTGAAATCCGTGATCAAATCTCGTGTGTTATTTGTTTACGTTTTTTGTATCTATTTTCTTTTGAACCAGGTTTACTGTTATAACAATTTGAAAATGAACAATTTCTCAGGAGTTCTTGGGGCGAACCTTGCGTGTGAACTTCTCCGACAAACCCAAACCAAAAGAACCATTGTATCCTGAAACTGAATACAAGCATTTTGTTGGGAACTTGTCATGGACAGTAACTTCTGAGAGTCTAACACAAGCCTTTCAAGAATATAGAACTGTTGTTGGAGCTAGGGTGTTATATGATGGCGAAACCCGAAAATCTTGTGGTTATGGCTTTGTTAGCTATGCCAGTAAATCAGAAATGGAAGCTGCCCTTTCATACATGAATAATGTGGTATGTTATTTCTCATCTTTTCGTTCTTTTATGTAGGATTGTTATAAAACACCAAAAACTGAATTGAACTGCTTGTTTAATCGTACCAAAAAATCTTACTCTGATGGATAGTTCAAGAACCAAACTGAACAGGTTTAGTTCAGTTCTGTTCGTGAACCCTATTATATATATAGTATCGTTAGAACTATATTACTATTATAGACTTTAACATTTTTTCATTTACTCATGATTTTACTTATTGAATATATTATTTTTATTTTGTAGATGAATGATGGTGATACCAATGATGAATTTCAACATTTGGAAGCACAAGATGAAGAAATAGATGTTGATACTTAAGTTTTTTTTGTGTATTTGTTTTTATAGATAAGGAATTTTATTTTTGTTATTTTGATTGTCTTCTTATCTCTAGAATATAAATTAGAGAAATTGAATCACTGCAAATACATTGTATGAATGATTAAGAGTTACAATGTTTCATCTATATGACAATGAACTTTATGAATTTATACTATTGCAATTGTTACATTATGAATTTATTATAGTACATTACAATAATTTAGTATTAACAATTGTTATATTTTTAAATTTATTATAGAATTTCAATAACAATATTTTACTAAAATTATTTTTCTAAAATACAATAATTTACGAAATTATTTTTTTTTTAAAAAAAAATTACTTTTTGCAACGGTTTTAAAGCATTGTCATAACTTAATTGAAAAAGGAACCTACAAGAACAGTTTTAATTTGGCAACACCATAAAACCGTTGTTGTTGTCAATTTGAAAAACCGTTCTAGTAGAGGTAGCTACCAGTACGGTTTTTAAAAAGTGTTGTTGTTTCATAAAAAACTGTTGCGTTAGGCTAAGGCAACGCCTTGGTTCCCCACGGTCAGAAAAGTGTTCTCGTAGATTACGGCAACGGTTTTTTTACGTTAAGCAGCGGTTTTTATGCGTTGCAGTAGGGCAAAAATGTTGTAGTGCATGTTAACGGAGACACCTTTCTCCATCCCACAACTCAAGATTCAAGACTGCACAATCAAAGCAATACGGTAATGGAAGCAATCAATTTGGCGCAAAGATCTAGAATTAAATCCCTTTCATTATACTCATGCCTTCATTATACTCACACCTTCTCTTGATTATGTTGGAACCAAGTTAGTTTTATACTTATAGTTTTGATGTTAACAAAAATATTTGATGGGAATATTATGTTTGACTTTATAGAGTATGAAAGAAGATAAAACCATATTTAAAGAAAATATGATCAACATCTTATCTACAAAAAGATATCAATTAATTATAAGAAGATTTAATCAAGATTTATTATAAGAAAATATGAATTATTTACAAGAAGATATAAATTAATTATAAGAAGATTTGCCCAGAAATATTATTTGAAATTGCAAATGCAGTTGGAACCTCTTTATACTTAGATGAATTATTGTGAAATTTAATTGTACAAAGTCAAAAGCAAGTAGTATATAAAAATACTTTTCCTTTGAGGATTGATTATGCTATGCATTCCAACACTTTTCTAAGAAAATATCTTGTTTAAGGAAAAATAAAAGATGAACATTTTTTTTATCAATTAAAAATAAATTCATGTTTTAATAAGTAAGAAATAGATAGATCAAGTTTTCCTAAAAATTAGTTGATTAAGGATGGTTAAGGATACAACTCAATTATAAAAATTAGAATATATGTGATTTAATGTTGTGGAATTCCTACGAATTGAATGACTTTAGGATTTTTTTTTTAACACGATCATCTTTATTTTTATTGTACTAATACTATCCCTAGTTCATGCTTCAAACTCCGTCATGATTTAGCTTCCCAATGGACATAAACACTATTCCTAGCCATTTAGCATCAATCGTATTTTAATGCATATTGACTAAATCCAGATTAAACTAAGCATTAAACTAAGATAATTCTCAAGTTTAAAAACTTAAGTGATCAAGTTAAGAATTAAAGACACCATTGAAAAAACTTGTTTAAAAGGAAACTAAACACACCACAACATATTCACTACGCGAAAAATGGTATTTTACAGCGTTTTTTTTAAGTCATTTACAACGCTTTTTCAAAAAATTAAGCGCTGTAGTATTCAGCGCTGTAAAAAGATACAACAATGCTCTTTAAAATAAAAAAAGGGCTCTAAATCTCTTCTATTAGTTTTATTAGTTTTAGTTTTAGTTTTACAGTGCTTGTTGTATTAGTTTTACAGCGCTTTTTAAAAAAAAGCGCTGTAATAGGTACATTCCTTTATTTCAATTAGATCTCTTTCTGGGATTATATCAACAATCTCCTTCATAAATCGCAATATACAGTATCCGCAGTCCATGTTGTTAGTTTGACGAGAGCACTATAAAATAAAACATATAAGTCAATAAATATTTGTGCATTGATTGTTAATGAAATTTTAAAGGCATACATTTCAAACATTTATTGGAATCCATGTGATTTATTTGATTTTTGCTTCGACACTGTAGCACCCATTTGAGCTCGAAAAACTTGTAAAGCACTATCAAATAAATGTGATTATTAGCATTAACAAACACATTATATATATATATATATATATATATATATATATATATATGTAAGAAATAAATGAATACAATACCTGAAGGATAGAGTTACGGTTTCGTTTAAGAAAGAACAGCGAGAATGCGCAGAAATACGAACGGTTCGTAGGACAGAGTAGGGTTCGCAATGAGAAGAGTACTTAATAATGTTCGTAGGGATAGTAACAAATATGGAGATGATTTGCAATGGAGATGATGGCTAACAATATTGTTCGTAGGGACAGTAGGGTTCGCAATGAGAAGGATAATCAAGAGGAGAAGGACACTGAAACGTAATAAAGAGGAAACTGAAGCGATTTACTATTATATATAAAATTCTATTATAGCGCTTTTTACAGCGCTTTTTTAAAAGTCTTTTACAGCGCTTTTCCAAAAAGTGCTCTAATAGGTCCTTTAATTATGTGAAAGCGCAAGTCTTTTACAGCGCTTTTTTTTACAGCGCTTGTCAAAAAAGCGATGTAAAAGACCTTCTTATTTTTTTTTAAAAGGCTTTTACAACGCTTTTCCAAAAAGCGCTCTAATAGGTCCTTTAATTATGTGAAAGCGCAAGTCTTTTACAACGCTTTTTTTACAGCGCTTGTCAAAAAAGCGCTGTAAAAGACCTTCTTATTTTTTTTAAAAGCCTTTTACAGCGTTTTTCCAAAAAGCGCTCTAATAGGTCCTTTAATTATGTGAAAGCGCAAGTCTTTTACAGCGTTTTTTTTAAAGCGCAAGTCTTTTACAACGTTTTTTTTAAAGCGCTTGTCAAAAAAGCGCTGTAAAAGACCTTCTTATTTTTTTTTAAAAGTCTTTTAGAGCGCTTTTCCAAAGAGCGCTCTAATAGCTCCTTTAATTATGTGAAAGCGCAAGTCTTTTGCAGCACTTTTTTTTACAGCGCTTGTCAAAAAAGCGCTGTAAAAGACCTTCTTATTTTTTTTTAAAACCCTTTTACAGGGCTTTTCCAAAAAGCGCTCTAATAGGTCATTTACTTATGTGAAAGCGCACTTGTATAAAAAACGTTGTAAAAGACTTTCTTATTTTTTTTTAAAAGCCTTTTACAGCGCTTTTCCAAAAAGCGCTCTAATAGGTCCTTTAATTATGTGAAAGCGCAAGTCTTTTACAGCGCTTGTCAAAAAAGCGTTGTTGTATCCTCCGTTATTTTTAAAATATCATACAGCAGCGCTTATATTTAATAAGCGCTATAAAATGTCATTTTTGGCGTAGTGATTAACATATAAACTTCATTGATCCTTAACTAAAAATAATTTTAGAACATTTTGATCTTAGGAAATAACTAGGAAATCGCATGGAATCTAAAGAAGTTCATTACAACCAATTAAAAAAAACAATATTTAATAAAATAAGAGGAAAACAAATCAAAATGTAGTTGAAACATATAAGGGTTCAGCTCACAAGACAACTTCACTCTTTTTCAACTTTAAAGCTTCACCAACTAGCTCTAATGACTCCCAAAAGGTGAAGGTTAGTGATGAAAGTTGTGGAATATGGTGAGGGATAATATGTTGCGGCTAGGGAGGATTGTAGGCTATAATAATTAGGTTAAAAATGCATCCCTTTAACATTAGGTTTTGTCCTCTTATAACTAGGAAATCACATGGAATCTAAAGAAGTTCATTACAACCAATTAAAAGAAACAATATTTAATAAAATAAGCGGAACACAAATCAAAATGTAATTGAAACATATACGAGTTCAGCTCACAAGAGAACTTCACTCTTTTTCAACTTTAAAGCTTCACCAACTAGCTCTAATGACTCCCAAAAGGTGAAGGTTAGTGATGAAAGTTGTGGAATATGGTGAGGGATAATATGTTGCGGCTAGGGAGGATTGTAGGCTATGATAATTAGGTTAAAAATGTATCCCTTTAACATTAGATTTTGTCCTCTTATATAGAACACATGTACGATCGACACTATATTTTGTACTGTTGGACATTTTCTCTTTCTTCAATAAAATTTTATTGGCCTATTATCTTGAAAGATTGTACATCTCATTATCCCAATAAATGTGTCATTTGCATTATAAGGAATTTCAAATCTCAAATTGAAAATTCTTGATAACAGTTAGGTCCACAAATATGTTTTATTATTGTATTGTGCTATAATGCTACCAATCGATATAGCATTTTTAACATTTCCTCTCGATTCAACCAAAGTTATAAATCCTACACAATATAAAAAACAACCAATATAATTCTAACATAACAAACACATCTTAATCTAGTAAATATGACATCTAAAATTAAAACACTAAAATTATCCTAAACCAACAATTTACCTTGCATTTCTATCTTAAGGATTTTCATAATTAAGTCTAAACGGTGTGAAATAACTCTTCTTTCTATTACAAATCCACTAAACGCCGGGTCTTGGGACACTATGAACGAATTCTTGTAGACCAGAATCTTTCAAAACAATTATATGATAACATCATGGTAGAAAGGAAGGGATATGACTTTTATGTAGAGACTATTTATGAAAAACTTCCTATATTTTGCAACAATTGTCAAATTGATTGGCCATTCAATCTCAAAATGTAGAGAGATACATCACCAAGGTAAGAAATAAAAGCCTATTATGCATAGGGAGGAGAAAGGCAAGTGGAAGATCAATCCTACTGAACCCCGAAAAGAAGTTTGGCATCGCCAAGAACCAAAACAAGCAACCTTTGATACAAAGGTTAATAATAAGGAACATACTCATGTAGACGTTAATGATAAAGAACATGCTAATACAAAGGTTAAGGTGTTGGGTATTGGGAATGAATGGACGGTGGTGTTTATCTCCTAGGTACCGGGTTCGATTCCCACGGAAGACAAAAACTCGTTATTTTCTGTTGAATAAACTTTAATGTTATATTTAGTGGGTTTTTTATTAATTAGTTAGTGGAAAGACAAAGTAACTGCTGTAGTTGGAAGGCCAAAAGATAGTGGGCTATTAATAGTATTTATTTGTTTTCTTTGATTAGCAGTAATGGAATTATATAAAGACCAAGGTTGTATTTTCATTTTGAAATAGAATATAAAAGTAGTGTTTCTGTTCACAAATTGGCATCAGAGCAAATGGCAAACGTGATGAGTCAAATGCCGTTGTCGCGACTAACGAAGTCAAATTACGATAATTGGAGTGTCCAAATGAAAGCTCTTCTTGGAGCTCTAGAGGCATGGGAGGTGACCAGAGATGGGTTTGAAGAACCAACAGATACTGCGGGATATACGACAGCTCAAAATAAGGCGTTGAAAGAGACGCGGTCAAAGGATAAGACGGCACTATACATGCTGTTTCGAGCAGTTGACGACTCAGGCTTTGAGAAAATTGCCGGTTCGACTACGTCAAAAGAAGCATGGGACACGTTAAAAAAGGCGTTCGAAGGAGCAGATCGAGTGAAGCAAGTTCGACTCCAAACTCTTCGTGGTGAATTGGAGAGGATGCATATGAAGGAGTCAGAAACAGTATCTGACTACATCACGCGTGTACAAACAGTGGTGAATCCACTCACTAGAAATGGCGAAACGGTGACTGATACACGAGTTGTCGAAAAGATCCTGAGATCTTTAACAGATAAATTTGAGAATATTGTGTGTGCAATAGAAGAGTCGAAGGACCTTTCGACACTCTCAGTCGAAGAGCTCGCTGGTTCTGTCGAAACACACGAACAACGTAAGATGAAAAAGAAGGAAGAAGCAGTTGAGGAAGCACATCAAACCAAGGAGTCAATTAATGACGAAAAGGTACTCTTTTCTCAAAACTTTCAGGGAAGAGGACGTGGTCGTGGAGGTCATGGTCGAGGTGGTCGAGGCAGCAACTTCGAGAGAGGACAGTCAAGCCAGCAGAATGGGCGTGGCAGAGGACGTGGTCCAAGAGGTGGTCGGTCGAACTACTCCAACTTCGAATGCTACAAGTGTGGGAAGTATGGTCATTACGCGAAGGATTGCAACACCTACAAATGCTATAACTGTGGTAAAGTGGGACATCTTGCAAAGGATTGTCAAGTCGAAAAGAAGGTAGAAGAAACAACCAATCTAGTTTTGGAAGCTGAAGCGAATGAAGGCTTTCTCTTGATGGCTCAAAATGAAATCAACACCAATAATGACACCATGTGGTATCTTGACTCAGGGGCAAGTAATCATATGTGTGGTCACAAACACCTGTTTAAAGAAATGCAAAAGATTGAAGATGGTCATGTGTCTTTCGGAGATGCATCGAAAGTGAAAGTCGAAGGCAAGGGTACAATTTGTTACTTACAGAAGGATGGCTTGATTGGATCAATCAAGGACGTTTATTATGTATCAGATCTCAAGACCAACATCCTGAGCTTGGGGCAACTTACAGAAAAAGGTTATTCGATACTTATAAAAGATCGGATACTGCATTTGAAGGACAAGCTAGGGCATCTGATTGCTCAAGTCGAGATGGGGAGAAATCGAATGTACAAATTGAATTTGAGAAGCGTTCAAGAAAAATGCTTGCAAGTCAATGTCGAAGACAAAGCGTCGCTGTGGCATCTACGCTTTGGTCATCTACATCATGTTGGTCTGAAAAGGTTGGCGAAAAAGAACATGGTGCACGGGCTACCAGACATGGACTATGAAGGAAAGTTCTGTGAAGAATGTGTGCTTAGCAAACAAACAAGAACCTCATTTCAAAAGAAGGCAGAATATCAAGCTAAACATATTCTCGAACTGATTCATACCGACATATGTGGGCCAATCACTCTGGAATCTTTCAGTGGCAAAAGGTACTTCATTTCCTTTATCGACGATTTCTCACGAAAAACCTGGGTTTATTTCTTGAAAGAAAAATCTGAAGCATTCGAGGTGTTCAAAAGGTTCAAAGTAATGGTGGAGAAGGCAACTGACAGACACATCAAAGTCGTTCGATCTGACAGAGGTGGTGAGTATATTTCAACAGCCTTTATGAAGTATTGTGAAGAGCAGGGCATAAGGAGATTTCTGACTGCACCATATTCACCTCAACAAAACGGTGTGGCTGAAAGGAAGAATCGAACAGTTCTTGACATGATTCGATCAATGCTTAAAAGCAAGAACATGTCGAAGGAATTCTGGGCAGAAGCTGTACAATGTGCTATTTATGTTCAGAATCGATGTCCACATTCGAAGTTAGAAGATCAAACACCACAAGAAGTATGGAGCGGACATAAGCCAACAGTTTCTCATCTCAAAGTATTTGGTAGTGTGGCATATGCACACGTACCAGATCAACGAAGAACGAAGCTTGAAGACAAAAGTCAGAAGTACATATTCATTGGATATGATGAGAAGACAAAAGGGTACAAACTATTCGATCCCATAAGCAAGAAGGTGATAGTAAGAAGAGACGTTCGAATAAACGAAGCGAGCAAGTGGGACTGGAACAATTCGACAGAAGTTAATGTCGAAGTTGAAGAATCATCTGTCGCCATACCAACAAGCATTTCAACAGAACTTAAAGAGTCTGACAATGAAGATGAACCTCTACAACCCAGAATGCGAAGTCTGCAAGATTTGTATGAAACGACAAAAGAGGTACACCTTGTATGTCTTTTGGCAGATGCTGAAAACATTAACATCGAAGAGGCGCTGCGAGACGAAAAATGGAAAACTGCCATGATCGAGGAGATTAAGGCCATTGAACGTAACAACACATGGGAACTAGCAGAATTACCAAAAGGAAGTCAACCCATTGGTGTGAAGTGGGTATTCAAGAAAAAGATGAATGCTCAAGGCGAAATAGAACGGTATAAGGCGCGACTTGTTGCGAAGGGATACAAACAGAAAGCGGGAATCGACTATGACGAAGTATTTGCGCCTGTTGCAAGAATGGAGACAATTCGATTGCTCATTTCTCAAGCTGCTCAATTCAAATGGCCAATATTTCAAATGGATGTCAAGTCAGCATTTTTAAATGGTGTGCTCGAAGAAGAAGTTTACATCAAACAACCACCAAGATACATGAAAGTCGGAAAAGAAGAAAAAGTGCTAAAATTGAATAAGGCGCTTTATGGGTTGAAGCAAGCACCGCGAGCATGGAATACACGCATCAACACATATTTCAAAGAGAATGGCTTCAAGCAATGTCCCTACGAACATGCTCTGTATGTAAAGAAGAATGGAGGTAATATGTTACTTGTTGCTCTCTATGTCGATGATCTAATCTTCTTGGGTAACAATGGTCAGATGATAGAAGAATTCAAGGGCACAATGACACGTGAATTCGAGATGGCAGATTTAGGTCTGATGAGATTCTTTCTTGGTCTTGAGGTTCGACAAGAAGAAGCGGGAATCTTCATATCACAGGAGACATATGCAAAGGAAATCCTGAAAAGATTCAAAATGAAAGATTGTAATCCAGTTTCGACACCGATGGAACCTGGTGCAAAGCTGTCGAAATTTGATGGAGGAGAACGTGTCGAAGCAAGCAAATACCGAAGCTTGGTAGGTAGTCTTTGCTATCTCACATGTACAAGGCCGGACATTTCATTAAGTGTCGGCATTGTAAGTCGATTCATGGAGGAACCAGTATATTCACATTGGAAGGCATTGAAACGAATCCTAAGGTACATCCAAGGAACATTGTCATTTGGAATGTTTTACTCAAGAACAGAAGATTACAAGCTGGTTGGTTACTCCGACAGTGATTGGTGTGGAGATATAGATGATCGGAAAAGCACTTCAGGATATGTGTTCTTCATGGGAAATACCGCATTTACTTGGCTTTCTAAGAAGCAACCGATAGTAACGCTCTCGACATGTGAGGCTGAATATGTGGCAGCATCTTTGTGTGTTTGTCATGCAATATGGCTTAGAAGATTGTTGAGCAAAATGGAGCTAAAACAGGTAGGTGCAACAGTCATACAAGTGGACAACAAATCAGCAATTGAGTTAGCAAAGAATCCTGTAAACCATGAAAGAAGCAAACACATCGACGTTCGCTTCCACTTTATTCGAGAACATGTGAAGGAAGTAAGTGTCGAATTGAGGCATGTAGCAAGCAAGGATCAAGCAGCGGATATTTTCACAAAACCATTATCGAAAGAAATTTTCGAAAGAGGCAAGAAGCTGATAGGCATGATAGATAGAAGGAACATTTAAGTTTACAGGGGAGTTTTGTTGAATAAACTTTAATGTTATATTTAGAGGGTTTTTTTATTAATAAGTTAGTGGAAAGACAAAGTAACTGCTGTAGTTGGAAGGCCAAAAGATAGTGGGCTATTAATAGTATTTATTTGTTTTCTTTGATTAGCAGTAATGGAATTATATAAAGACCAAGGTTGTATTTTCATTTTGAAATAGAATATAAAAGTAGTGTTTCTGTTCACATTTTCAACGGGAAGAAAGAGGAGCGAGAAAGTCATTATTAATAGTGCCCATAAAGGTAAGGTTCGGGGGAGTGAATGGAACTCCCTATTTATTAAGGCGACGAGAATGTGTGGGGGATTTAGATATATTTTGAGAATGGTACGGGATTGTGAGGGGAATTTCCAAAATATATTTGAAATTTTCTAAAAGCTATATTAATGTAGCAAAATTAAATACTTAATCTATCATTTGGTCAAGTTGTTGAAATGCTTGGGATTAATGCATTTGTTAGTCATTGAACCAATGCATCTGTTAAGTTACCAAAGATTCCAATATTTTTCAAGAGTTATTTTCTTTTACCAATTTGTATGAGTTTCTCTATAAATAGAGATACTTTAGAGGCACAAAGGACAAGACAAAGTTCATGTTACATAAGTCAAAATTTTAAACATATTGACTTAGAATCTCCTTATACTATTGTCAGAATCTCCTTATAGAAAGTTTATATACTTCTTATCCACCAAGTCACAAATTGCTCTAGGAAGGTGAACATATTGTATCACATAGCTCAGAAGTGTTTGGATAACTAATTTTGTTAATGTGAGTCTTCCTGCAAAAGACATATTATGCCTCTTCCACTCACTAAGATATTGGTCATCCTTATCCATAATAAATAGAAAAGAATTCCTACTAACTTTGTTATCATTGAGAGGAACTGCCAAATACTTTCCAAAACCATCAGTCATTTGAAATTGATAAATATCACATATTTGTTGCTTCATATTTGGAGGGACATTTTTTAATTAAATTATTGTTTTCTTTCTATGCAATTTTCTACTTCCATTTGATTAGGGGTAGCTTCCGCAAATAAAACAATATTAACAGCAAAAGATAAATGTGTAAGTTTAGGGTCTCCCCTTGCAAGTTAAATAAGACTCCATCTCTTTTAATCCACTTCCACATTGACCAGGTTGATAAGTCTCACCAAGCAAAGGACAAACAAATAAAGGGATAGAGAATCTCCCTAGCGAATACCTCTAGATGGAGAAAATTTCCTCCAAGGCTTCCTTTATTCCACATAACCTGCATTCTGGAAGTAGTAATACATTTTCAAACAAGGTACACAAAAGTTTCAGGCAACCTAATGTTAAAAAGTATATCTTTCACAAAGTTCCATATGAATTGGTCATAAGCTTTCTCAAGGTCAATCTTGATCACCATTCAACATTTAGAACCGTACTTGTTCCTCATGGAGTGTAGTATCTCTTTCACAACAATGACATTTTTATGTGTTTGTCAATTAGGAACAAAAGTACTTTGATCAGGACCCACAAGCGATTCAACAACAAAACGGAGGTGTTGAACCAAAATTTTGGTCATTGTCTTATAAGTGGCATTGCATAGACTAATGGGCCGAAAGTTCTTCATATTCACCCCAAGTTCAACTTTCAGAGTAAGATTTATTAATGTCTCATTGACAACAACCTCCTGAGTATGGTCTTCAAATATCCGCTTAATCATTTGCACAAAAGACTCCGACAATATCCCATTCCGATTGGTTGGAAATAGCTTGGAAACCTTCCATACCGAGGGTTTTCAAGGCACCAATGCTATGCAATGCTTGAGATATTTCTTCAGTTGTAACCTATATATCCATAATAGCAAGCTTATCATTGCTTAAACAAGAAAAACTTTGAGTGAATAAAGTCTTCACTTTTTCCATCACATGAGAAAAGCTATTTATAGTAATTTGTAACTAGTGATTCAAGATTTGCTACATTGTTCACTCAATTGCTTGAATCATCCTGCAAAAGGGAAAATTAATTTTTCTTTCTTCGGATCGTTGTGACTATGGAAGTAACTTGTATTTCTATCCCCATGAGTAATCCACTTTGCTCTTGCACAAAACATTCGTTAGGAGAATAATTAATTTTATTATTAATCTGTTCCAACTGACAAAGAATGGAGCTTTTTCATTTAAAGATATCCAAACACATTATTGTTTCAAACCTGTAGAGCACGCTAGAATGACATAAATTAATTAGAGAATTTACTATAAGGGTTCCAAGTCTGCATCATAAACCTAGAAAAATCTCCATGTACAATCCTTGAAGCTATTGACCTAAAAGGTCTCCTCCTCCTTTGGGGGGAATGCAACTGGTCTAGACAGACCATGATAGCTATGTGATTAGATTTATAGCGAGGCAGATGAAAAAGGGTTCCCTCAAGAAAGGCTTGACGCAACTACATATTAATAAGCATTATATCCAACCTCTCCTACAAGCAACAAGCACCCTTTACTCCAAGTTAAAGGATCATCTTGAAATCAATACTGATCAAAACACAGAGACACACAATCTTCCTTTACTCCGAGACGCTCATGTTCGGACATAATAGCATTGAAGCTGCCCACAAATTGTTAATATCTGCAACCTAGGCTTTCAAAGTATTCCACAATTCAATCATTTTCTGAAATAAGGCTATCATAGAGAAAAGTAAGGAGCCAAGGTCGATGATTCTTCCCAGCCACTCTAAGATGAACATGATGTTTAAAATGATCAAGAATTTCCACCTTCCAAGCATTATTCCACATACACCAAATGCCACCAGATTGACCTTCAACATTAACAATAAAGGAATTTGCCAAACCAAAGTGATCAACAATTTTTTTTCTCTTTCCCCATCATAATGGGTCTCCACAATACAAACAAGATTAGTGTTATATTCCTTCCAAAGATCTTTTCATAAGACCTACAAAACCTTTACCTAATGTGTCTCTACTATTCCTGCACAATAAATTCGTTTAGAAATGTTATGTATTATTGGCTTACCAAGCCTAGATTTACCATGCTTCCTATTAGCATCTAAGTCACACTACGCCAAATTTGACATTTAACAGCGCCCCTTTTACAGCGCTTGCTAAACACAAGCGTTGTTGTAAATGTATTTGAAAAATAACGGAGCCTTTTACAGCGCTTTTATTCACAAGCGCTGTAAAACAAGCGCTGTTGTAGGTCATATAACGTTTGCGCATAATGTTATAAGGCTTTTACAGCGCTTTTCAAAAAAGCGCTGTAAAATGAAGCGCTTTCGCGTATGCTTTTACAGCGCTTTTTTCACAAGCGCTGTAAAATACGTGCGCTTTAAAATAATTGAACCACCTATTACAGTGCTTTTTTCACAAGCACTATAAAATACAAGCGCTTTCATTGAATTTAACTACCTATTACAGCGCTTTTATTGACAAGCGCTGTAAAAGACATACATTTCAAATAATTATATACGTTGGGAACCCTCATATCCTCTACATCTTTCATCACCTCTACTCTAGGAACCCTCATACCCTCATATCCATTACGTGTTGTGCCGCCATCTACCTATTACGTGTTGTCTCAGGTATTTTTTTTTTAACTAGATTTTTTTATCAAATTAAAAATTCATACCACATGATTTGTGTTAAATCTCTTCTACTAGTCAAAAACTCATACCACATGATCTGTTCTGTTTTTGAAATTGTTAGTTGATATTGGTTTCTTTTTGAAACTTGTTGATATGTTTTGAAAGCTTATTAGTTTTGTAACTGCATTTATATAGGTGGTATAATATGGATAGGAAATGGATGTCAGCCAATCGATTGTCAAAAGAGTATGAAATTGGAGTGAAGGAGTTTGTTGAGTTTGCAGTGAAGAATGCAAAAGATCCAAATAGAGTAGTTTGTCCTTCTTTAAAATGTTGTTTTGGAAAACGTGTTAGAGAAGATGAATTAGAAGGACATCTAGTATGTAATGGAATTGATCAAAGCTACACATGTTGGATAAGACATGGTGAGAAAAAAAAAAGGAAACATTAATTTTGAGAATAGTTCGACATATGCTTCAACTGACTTCGATACAGATACATATGAGCCGGACCGAGTTGATGAGATCGCAAAAGCAGTTGAAGAAGATCTTCGAGATTGTCCTAAAATGTTTGAAAGTTTGTTGAGTGATGCAGAGAAAGAATTATATAATGGTTGTACTAAATTCACAAGACTGTCGGCGATATTAAAGTTGTACAACCTAAAAGCGAGTAATGGATGGTCTGATAAAAGCTTTACTGAATTATTAACACTCATAAAAGATATGTTGCCAGATGATAATGAACTTCCCAGTCGAACCTACGAGGCTAGACGGATTTTGTGTTCTATTGGCATGAGTTACGAAAGGATTCATGCGTGTCCTAACGATTGCATTTAATTTCGAAATGAATATGAACTACTTAAGGCGTGTCCGAAATGCAATGTCTCTCGATATAAGAAGAAAGAATCTACTCCAGCAAAAGTCGTGTGGTATTTTCCTATAATACCAAGATTTAGGCGCATGTATCGCAGTGAAGAAGATTCAAAACACTTGACATGGCATGCAGATGAAAGAATTAGAGATGGAATGTTTCGACACCCTGCAGTTTCCCCACAATGGGCAAAAATTGATCACGAGTATCCTGAATTCGGGATAAAGTCAAGAAATCTAAGACTTGCACTTTCTAATGATGGAATGAATCCACATGGTCTTCAAAGCATCTCACACAGCACGTGGCCTGTGATTTTGGTAATATATAACCTACCTCCATGGTTATGTATGAAGCGTAAGTTTATGATGTTGTCTCTGTTAATTTCTGGACCCAAATAACCGGGGAATGATATTGACGTATACTTGACTCCTCTAATAGAAGATTTAAAACGTATGTGGGAGACAGGTGTGGAAGTTTATGATGGGTATAAGAAAGAATATTTCAATTTGAGGGCTATGTTGTTCGACACAATTAATGATTTTCCAGCATATGATAATTTATCAGGATATAGCATTAAAGGTTAGTGTGCATGTCCTGTATGTGAAGAGAGTACAAATTGGATGCGGTTGAAACATTGTAAGAAGAATGTGTTTCTTGGACATCGTAGATTTTTACCTTATAGTCATCAGTATCGTTGGTGGAGAAATGCATTTAATGGAAAATCAGAGGAAGGTAAAGCTCCTTTACCACCGACTGGATATCAAATACTTGAAAAAGTACAAGGTTTGACCAATAAATTTGGCAAACCTTTTGCGGGAGAGCTGGTCAAAACTGGGTGGAAGAAAAAGTCAATTTTCTTTGAATTACCATATTGGAAGTCATTGTATATAAGACATTTCCTCGATGTGATGCATATTGAAAAAAATGTATTTGATAGTGTTATTGGTACGTTACTCAATGTTCCAGGAAAGTCTAAAGACGGCATCAACGCAAGATTGGACTTGGTCGATATGGGAATAAGAAATGAATTGGCTCCAGTAAAGAAAGGAAATCGCACATATCTACCTCCAGCCGCTCATACTCTATCTAGAAAGGAAAAAATTGTTTTATGTAAATTTCTACACGAAGTTAAAGTTCCAGAAGGATACTCTTTGAACATTAGAAATTTGGTTTGTATGAAAGACCTCAAGTTAAAAGGTTTGAAGACCCATGATTGTCATATTCTAATGGAGCATTTGCTACCAATAGGTATACGTTCCATTTAACCTGAAAAAGTTCGACTAGCATTAACTACATTATGTTTCTTCTTCAGGGAAATTTGTAGTAAAGTGTTCGACCCTCAGAAATTACCGACATTGTAGAGGGAAATTGTTGTTACTTTGTGTGAGCTTGAAATGTATTTCCCACCATCGTTTTTTGATATAATGGTTCACCTTACTGTTCATCTGGTTAAGGAGACACAACTTTGTGGGCCAGCTTATATGGGATGGATGTATCCGATAGAACGATATATGAAAATATTAAAAGGGTACGTAAAAAGTAGAAGTCGACCAGAAGGTTGTATTGCTGAACGATACATTGTTGAAGAGTCTGCTGAATTTTGTACTAAATATCTGTCCAATGTTGAATCCATAGGGCTTCCCATGTCTCGTCATTCGGGAAGACTATCAGGAGAAGGGATAATTGGAAGGAGACTACTGACTATATCAAGGACAGAATTGGAGCAGGCACAATTGTATGTTCTACACAATGATGATGAGGTTCAACCGTATGTTACAATACACATGGATCAGTTATCTCGTTTGAACATGAATAGGAATCAAAATTGGATAACTCGAGAGCATAATCGAAGTTTTATAACATGGTTAAAAAATCACATAAAGTCAAAATTTGACATAGACCTCGGATCAATTTCACAGAGATTGAGGTGGCTAGCAAATGGTCCGAGCTTACATGTCTTTTCTTACACTGGTTATGTTATTAACGGCTACACATTTTATACCAAAGAACAAGATGATCAGACCATTATGCAAAATAGTGGAGTCACTCTCGTAGCTGAAGCGATGCATGTCTCAAGTGCAAAAGACAAAAACCCAATATATGCAAATCTATCATATTTTGGGGTTATCGAGCGCATATGGGAGTTAGACTACACAATGTTTCGTGTTCCCATATTTGGTTGCAAGTGGGTCGATAATAATAATGGCGTTCGGATTGATGAGTCAGGATTCTTGCTTGTTGATTTTTATAGGGTGGGATACAAAGACGAGCCTTTTATTTTAGCGTCGCAAGCTCAACAAGTGTTTTATGTCACCGATCCTTCTGATGATAAATGGTTTGTTGTCCTATCGACCAATAAAATAAGTGATGATAACAACAATGATGAAGATGTTGGTAATGATCTTTTATTTGCAACATCACAACAACCACATGAAATTGATTCAACTGATGATGGTTTATATCTTAGAGATGATCATGATGAGGGAATTTGGATTAATCCATCGTTTCGTATTGTAAATGGACAAACAAATGTGAATCCCACCAAGAAAAGAAGAAGGGCATCTTAATGTACATGTTTAATTGTTTTATATAATGTACATGCTTAATGTACATTATATATCAAATGAGGAATGGAAAGCGTTTGTTTCCAAACATACTGACCCCGCGTTTGTCGTAAGTGATTAATTTATTAGCATTTGTGTGTTTTATTATTTATATTCGCATCGTATTTTAAATTTTTACATAATTGCTATTTTTTTATATAGAACATTAGTAAGGCAAACCGCGAAAGGGCAAGCAACCCGACGCACCCATACAGAAGGTCACGTATGGGATATGCACGTCTAGAGCAAAACCTTGTAAGTCAATGTAACATCAATGATGAGGGAATTTGTATTATAAACTATAGTTTCTAACTAATATTTTGTTTTATCGAATAGCGACAGGAGACCCAATCCAATCAACCGTTGGGTCGTCACATCTTGTGGAAGGAAGCTCGGGTAAATAAAGATGGAGTGGTTGATAACCAAAATGTTCAAAAAGTAATAGAACTTTGTGTAAGTATATTATGACTTTAATATTTTTCAATATTGTATTTATCACTTGAATACTTTTTAATATTGTATTTTAAAAATGCTAATGAACTTAACTATTTTAATGTTACATGTATTGTAGGAGACCATCTCTCAAAGTTCTGAAAATGAAGAGGGCAACAAGGCTAGTTGCAGGGACATTTTGGGCAAAGTTTTTAATGTTCCTGAATATTCCGGTCGAGTTAGGGGGAAGGGATTTGGCGTAACTCCCAGAAGCTTTTTTCCTCAAGAGAAGCGCCAAAAACCTTCCAACGAGGAAGTATTAGAGAAGCTCAGAATCCTATTTGAGCAAGTGGCACAATTGGTGAATACGAACAAAGACAAGCAACTTCCCGTTCAGCTCCAAGGTGAAATACAAATGGAGAGTGAAAGCGGGAGTTGCAACGTCGGTTTGAAAATTATTCCCTAGGTAATTAATTACTTACTTGCTTATGTAATTACTTATGCATTAAACAATATTATATATTAACTGTACTTATGTTTTAACTATTGATTTAGGGTGTCACTTCATGTTTTCTATACTTGTCCTCGCCCACTCATCGGAAGGTGGGAAAAGCAAAATTGTAAAATACTTTGGGAGAAGTATTGCACAATACTCCGATCCCAAAGGGCCATGTCAAGGTATCGCCTACTGTTGCTTTCGAACCAACTGCACCGTTGCCGATACCGGACAACGACAGAGATATGCAGAAATTGGGCGAATCTATTGGTAGTTACGTGGCATGGGCCACTAACCTTGTTGCCCTCATTAAAAGCCCTCCCAGAAACAAATCAGTTACATCTCCTGATAAGGTTTGTCACATTTATTGCATAAGCTTTGTCAATTTTTTCAGATTCAATAAACTAACACTTAACCTCATTTTTGTAGGTCCAAATAAATAAACCACCCGCACATCCAAAAAAAAGCAGCAAACCTTAAAAATTGGAGGTTAATAGAGCTGCCAATAAAGCTGCCAAATTTGCAGCAATAAAAAAATTGGATCGTGGCAAATCAGTCGCTGCTGCTGCTCCTCCTAAAATAAGTCAGCCACGCCTTGGTAAATACGGGGCGTGTCTTGACATTCAAGTAAAAAAGAACCTATGCAGCAGCGACGATTCGCGCATGATACATATGAATAAAGAAATATTCGGAGAGGAGTATGAGGAATTACTCGACAAGGAGCACGTATACGAACTTCTCGAACATAAGGAGCTCAGTGCAACTGTAATGAGCTTGTATATAAGGTAAAAAATACTTTTAATTGCATTTATTGGTAATTAATTAAATGTATTGGTAATTAATCTAGTTTAAAATTTTCATTGAAGGTTTTTGCATGAGAAGGTCGTGTGCCCTAGGAAATTATCGAATAAATACTCATTCTTCTCTCCGCATAAAACGTCCATGTAGAAACTGGATGAAGACAATGTAAAGAAATACATTGTAAATATGTTTTTAGGAAATATTTCAAAGGATAAATTGTTCTTAGCACCATATAATTCAGGGTACGTAATTTTATCTTTTTTAATTGATGAGAATTTAATTTATTAGTTGTGTATAGACCAAATTGTGTAACCATTTTTTTGTTGTTGTAGGGCACATTGGGTGCTATTTGCAATCAATGCCGTCTCTGAAGTTGTATACTATTTGGATCCCTTGCATGGCGATTACAACAATCACTCCGAAATCAAGACTTTGTTCGACACGTAAGTAATATTCATTTATTTTTGTTACATATATATATAAATAAGTGTTTGTTCATGCTAAAATAATCACATTTATTCATTTGATAGTGCATTAAAAGTTTTTCGAGCTCAAAGAGGTGTGGTAGTGTCGAAGCAAAAGTCTAATAATATTACATGGATCCCAATAAAGTGCCCTCGTCAAACAAACAACATCGACTGTGGGTACTACGTATTGAGATTCATGAAGGAGATTGTTGACAAGAATAAAACTATTATCCCAGAAACGGTACGGTATTTTGATTATATGATTTTCATATATAAATTATCTATATATTTGATACTAACTTAATATAATATGTTCAATTTTTATATTGCAGTACTTTGAAAATTCCAGTCCTTCATATTCTGAGCAATATCTGATGGAATTAAAGGAGGAATGGTGTGAGTATGTGCTTGAAATGAAAATTATTTGATTTTCTGGGAAATAGCATGCTGCAAGGGACTGAATATTATATGGTGCATAGTTATTATATGTATATGATCATAGGACAGTATATAAACTTGCATATGAATATGTTGTAAATTAGATTCAATGTATATTCATACCAAATATGTTGTAAATTACTGTGTTACAGGATAATATATATGTATCATATTGTGTGAACTGATTATGTTTTAAACTGATTATGGGCTCTTGTTCTGGTTCTGGTTCTGGTTGTGTTACTGATTCTGTTTCTGTTTTAACATGCACATGAATATGTTCTAAAATTACTGATTCTGGATGTGTTGTGTTGTGTGAACTGGTTCAAACTAATTTTGGATAAAAAGATAAAAGACAGCGCTTTATAAAAAAAGTGTCATAAAAAGCTAAAAAACGCTTTTAAAATATATACAAGGTTAAAAAAAAAAATAACACCTTTAACAGCGCTTTTTATAAAAAGCGCTGTAAAAGGCATACCAAATATGAATTATGGGTATGCCTTTTACAGCGCTTGTTACAAAAAAGCGCTGTAAAAGGTACCCCAAATATATGAAATATGGGTATGCCTTTTACAGCGCTTGTTACAAAAAAGCGCTGTAAAAGGTACCCCAAATATGTATTATGGGTATGCCTTTTACAGCGCTTGTTACAAAAAGGCGCTGTAAAAGGTACCCCAAATATATGAAATATGGGTATGCCTTTTACAGCGCTTGTTACAAAAAAGCGCTGTAAAAGGTACCCCAAATATATGAAATATGGGTATGCCTTTTACAGCGCTTGTTACAAAAAAGCGCTGTAAAAGGTACCCCAAATATATAAAATATGGGTATGCCTTTTACAGCGCTTGTTACAAAAAAGCGCTGTAAAAGGTGCATAATAAGCGCGCGTTATAAAGGGTGCCTTTAAGAGCGCTTTTTTGAAAGCGCTGTTGTAGCTTTTACAGCGCTCGAATTTACAGCGCTTTTTTTTTTTTGAAAAAGCGCGGTAGAAGGCTTAATAAAAGCGCTGTAAAATGCAATTTTTGGCGTAGTGTCACCATCAGTGCCTTGAGTACATAGACTCTTAAACTTAAAATCATCCTTATATTCCATAAGAGGAAAAGAAGGAAGATAAGAAGTTGCTTGAGTGTTTAACTTGAGAAGCTAACAAAGCATAGACTCTTCTTTGACCTTCTCTCATATGAGCAAAAATAGCATTTAAAGCCAACTCCATAGAATAATTATTATTCTGTATTAACTTAGTCCCGTACCCATTCTTAATTTCTGACCTCAACCCACCATCCCATGGATCAGCTTCATATATGTGAAGTTTGACCGCTATGACCTGAGCCATTGTGAGCCATTTTCTTAACATTTTTTAGCCTTGGCTCAATTTGCTTGTTCTTGCCACCCTCTCTGTTCCAGAATTTGGTTAAATTGGGCATACTTTTCTTATCTAAAGACCCAACATGTGATTCATTGGCTTGGTCTTGCATGGGCTTATCATTAACTCCCCATTTCTTCCATTGTTTTCACTACTTGCTCTAAACATGATTGGCTCCACACGAGTCCCCTTTTGTACCACCATTTAACTTTACCTTAATTGTGGTTTTTAATATTTTTCATATGTTTCCTTTTGATTAGCATCCAAGGATCAAAGGTTGAGGTATCATTACCATTACGAGTATATCACCCTCTTTAAATGCCAATATTTTGCCCCTGCATAATTGTCTCCTAAGTTTTCTCCATCTTCAAAATTAAAGCTTTTGGACCCCATATGCAATCCAGGTTCTTCATTATCCACCATACTCACCACCTCAACCCTAGACGTACAATTGGATGCCCTGCATCATCACTCTCACCAGTCTCCAGCGGCCGCACCGGCGTCTAGGGGTGTGAAAAAAATATGGTTAATTAGACTATATTCATAAATTGCATTGCATTGTACAAAAAAAAACCTAACAATTTAAACTGTTCATCAATTGAATCACATAATTAAAACAATTCAGTTAACTAAATATAATTTAAAAATCAATTTATCAATTTAAATTTTTTTTAACCTCAATTACAATTTTATTTTCTTACAAACTTTTTGAAATTTATTTTTCTCAAGAAAATATATAAAAAATTTTGAGAAAAAAAAATAAATCAGTTTTTTCTTAAAAAATCGAAACTTTTTTCTTGAATATTTTTTATTGAGAAATTTTTTATATCTATTTTTCTCAAGAAAAAAATTTCTTGAAAAAGATCAAAAAATTTTTGCCAAAAGAATTTTGAAATTATTTTTTCAAAAAAGTTTTTTATCGAGAAATTTTTTACATTTATTTTTCTCGAAAAAAAATAATTTCTTTTTATCAAAAGAATGTCAAAATTATTTTTCCAAATAACTATTTTGAAATCGATTTTAACTAAAAATTCTTTCAAAATATTAAACTAATTTATATTTATAAACCGGTTTAAAATTGCACTGAATTTGATTTAAAAATAGTTTTCAATAACTGAATCAAACTATCAATGTAGTTCAATGCGGCTCAATTTTTGCACCATGAACACCTCTATTGGCAGCATCGAGCCAAGAGCCGGGCGGCTTTGAGCGGAGGGGCGAGGGCACTAGATCAAGTTGCGTGAATTGCTTAACTCATACATTAAAAAATATTATATAAATTAAAAAATATTAGTTTTATCAAATTAATTATATTAAATATTGGTTATATTTATTACTACCATAAATGTAAAATGAACAATATTGACTTTAAAAATATAAGTGGAAGATATTTGACTTAAGAATGATACACTTCTCTATAAAAATAATAAGCGATCCCCTTAGTATAATTTGAAAATATATTAGTAAGAATAATTAATATTATATTATATAAATATGTCGCTCATAGAAAATATATTTTGTGCCTCAAATAATTCAGTCTTGAAACTATTTGAATTAATTGAACTCTAAATTATAGTTTCATTTTTTTTTTCTTTTTATAGATATCGTTCTAAATATTACTAAAAACTCACATAGAACCACGAAATTGTATATTCAAATTCAAAATATAATGTTCAATAATTTCGCATTTTAAAGGACAATAGAATCTTATATTCTATTATCCTAAAAAAATATTAAATTTTTAAATATAACATAAAAATTCTATCAATTTAAAATAGTCCTGGAGTTGTTAAAAAAAAATTCATATTTCTGAGTTTTTACAGTAAAAGACAGTTTGGTGGTAGATGGCAAGTAATCCCACCATATAAACTCAATGATGGAAAAATCAAATCGAATCAAATTGAAATTTCAAGTTTTTTTGTGTTATATGAAAATTGCAATTATTTGCCAATCTCTTTTACTGCCAATTGCCTATTTTTGTAAAAGAAAACAATTGAAAGTTGTTTAGGGTTAGGATAGGATGGTTGCACCAATTACTTGGTAATAAATTGTAGGAAGAGTTATTTCAAAGTACTTTATTCTAAAATTCTGGATCTGCCATTTATTATTTTTCTTTAAATTGATCATTTAAATTTAAAATATACATAATTTACATTTTATCATTTTTTATGTATCCAAGTTGTTAACAATATTAAATCTTCCGGGATTAACTTGATATATTTCTTTAATATTTAAGGGACTTATACTACGTTTGTTGGAACTTATTTATGAGACTAAAAGTGATTCACTTCAATGTAAGATTATTTCATAATGATAACTACTTATATGTTGATAATACAATAAATAAAAAATTAAAAAGAAAAGTTACACATATATTTTATAAATTGGCACATCTATTATAATATATTAAAATAGAACTTCGATTTCTAACGGCGACAACTCATCTATATGCACGCCACATATTCTAAAATTTGTCAACTCACAAAATTCTTACTTGGCACCTTTAAAATCACACTACTTCTCTCATGTTTTGCTTCTATTATATTTTGTTTCACCAAATATAAATCAAACTCAGGAATTCGTTTGAATTATCAACACCACAACTCTTCAATTGGAAGAGGAAATGGTAATGGAAAAGAAAACGAAAACAGTTATAGTTATGGGGGTGGTAGAGGAAACCCTAATGGACGAGGAGTTAGTAATGTGAATAGCAACAACATGAGTCAAGTCTCGAGCAACATAGTAGAAATAATGGTGATCCGGCTACTCTTATCTGATGCCACAAGTGTGGTAAGCAGGGTCATATGACATTTGAGTGTAGGGATGCTGCAGTTACTTGTTTCAATTGCCAACAACAAGGCAAAATTAGGATCACATGCCCCTACCCAAAGAAGACTCCACAACTTGGAAACTAGAGTTCCCAAGTCAGTCGATCTAAATTTAATGGAAGAGTATTTGCCCTCAGTGGTGCAGGAGCGTCTAAGAAAGACAAATTGATCCAAGGTATGTGTCGTATAAGTGATACTCCTTTATTTGTGCTATTTGATTGTGGTGCCACTGATTCCTTTGTGTCTCTTGATTATGTTAGACGTTTAGGACTACCTATAACTTGTTTACAGTATGATTTGATTATGAATACCCCAACTAGTAACTATGTTCACACCTCTAGTGTTTGTCTTGACATTACTATCCATGAGTGTGGAAAGGACTTCCGAGTTTACTTAGTGTGTTTACCTTTGCGTATAGTCGATGTGATTCTCTATATGGATTGGTTATCTACCAACCGTGTCCGCATAGATTTTTTAGTAAAACCATTGAATTCATGAAGCCAAAAGATATGGAGAAGCCTACAATATATTTGCCAACTAAGTGAAGGCACTCTTGAAAGAAGAGGCCTAGTTATATCTCTTAGTCCATAAATATTTTAATATATATCTCTCTCATCTCTCTCTCTCATCTCTCTCTCTATAAAAGTCTCACATTATTAAATTATTTATAGTTGATAAATATATAAGTGAGAAGAGTCATAAACATAATCTTCAAACTCCCTTTATGACCCAATTTTAATCAATATAGAGTCTTGTTATATACAAGAAATATTTTCAATACAAAGAATTTGTGACCTTTAGTTAAACATCAAATTATGATACCATTTTTGGATCATGAGAGCAAAGAGGGAAAGAGATCGAACAACGCGACAACAGTGTACAAGCCGAAGACAAAGGCAAATGCCATAATATAGAGAGGGTGTTGGAGAAGATCATCTCATGTTGAAAAAATATGAAGGAGTCATGTTTTCAATCTTATCCAAATCCTTTATCTCTTTTTCGAAATACATATTCCCTATATTTGATGAAAGATTGAGATTCAACGTGACCAAAATTAAATGTAATATCTGTTCGGGAGGGTGTAAGTTTGTGGGGGATACATGGGACAGGAACTTTGGAAGACCAATAAAATTGGCCTTTAGGTTAGAGTGTAGGAAGGATATTGTAATTTTTTGGTATTGTAACTTTTTAATTACAATGAGAGTTTTTCATACTTTTTTCTATAGGTTAATTTTTTGTTAGATACCTATCCATAACCACTTTATCTTTTACATGTTAATAATGATAACTAACATAATCATAAAAGAGTGGAAAAAGAAAAGAGGAAAGAAAAAAAACTTTAAGGTTTCATAACCAAAATTAACAAAAAAATCTGAAGTAATAGAATTATAATAAATAATAATATTTAATACTATAGTCATTTTCTAACACAGTGTAGTGTACATGTATTTATATAATAATAAATTAATTTTAATTAAAAATATGTTAAATATAAAATAATGTATATTAAAATACATTTAGGTATACATGAGTAAAACGATAAATAAGGTGATTAACAAATACTTATTAACATATCCTCATAAAGTAAAATAGTTTCCAACAAAGAGATAAATATGATTGTAGAGATCATTAAACTTTAGGTCCTATTTTAAAATATGTTAATAAGTATTTTCAATGTATTTGTTGGTAAAAAATTAAATATAGAAAAATTAAAAATTATATAATTCAAACTTTAAAATCATAAAAAATAAAATACTTGTTATATTTATCACTCAATTATGAAATAAAATGTCATAGAGCACTATAACTTGCATATAAAACCTATCATATAGATTTAGTTAATAATAACTTAGATCATTTAGTTGGGTTAAAGCAAGCACGTTCCAAGGACATTATCAATTTCAACTATTTCTTTTAAACAAAATATTATTAGTTAATTATTATATTGGAAGTTTTATTAAAATAAATCATGTGATTTATATTCTCTCAATTTGAAGGAAATTTTCCACGTTAAAAATTGTGTTTATCTCATATTTAATTTCTTTAAGTTATTATTGCTCTATAAAATTGTATTTTTTATTTAGTCATTTATCTTGACAGTTGGGGTAAAATGTTACTTATTATTGAGATAATTACATATGGTTTTTCCCAACAAAGTGGTATCTAGAGTTCGGTTGATTTTATTTGTGCATTTAAATGGAGGAGAAAAATAAAGGTCCGAATATGATTAAGTTCAACTCTTTTAATTACACACTTTAGAAGACTCTCATGGAAGACATATTATACAGTAAAGGTTTGTATTATCCTATTGAGGGTGACACTACTAAACCCATAGATAAATCTGACGCAACTGGAAGAAGATGAATAGAAAGGCAGTGGCCTTGATCAGACTATGGTTGCATCTAAGTGTATATCCACACTAAAAATAAATGCTAACAAGATGTGGGAGAAATTAAAAGAGTTGTATGAACGAAAGAATGTGTAAAATAAAACATTCTTGATTCGGAATATAGTGAATATGAAATATAAAGATAGAGATTCAATGACAAACCATATGAGTATTTTTCAAAATACATTGAATCAATTGACAACTAGGGATGACAATTAGACCCAGAATCAATAGGTACCTGCAAAAAAAAAACACAATAGATAGAGTAAAAATACGTATAATGGGTATGGGCACGAGGACGAGTAAATATCCATAAAATTAAGCGGGTATGGTGCGGGTACGGGTACTATGGTACCCATCCCGCACCTGCACTTCTATAAATATATTATTCATTTATTAAATTAGTATTTAGTTTAATTAAATATTTTCTTTTATGTTTTAACATCTATTAATATCATTAAACCACTACAATATTTATAATCGAAAGATAAACGTTTGCAAGTTTTTTAAGAATTTTATTATGATGAATAGGTAAATAATTTTGACTTAATACTAAGAGTTATGTCTTATTAATCGTGACTTTATAATTATACTCGCAACTTCTTATCAATTGTTTTTACTGATCTCGAATAATATTGTCGTATGACTTGCAAAGTCATAAAGTATTATCATGGATATTTGAATATGTATTGTAATGAGTGTTCATTTGAAATGTTTTGAGTTAGAAAATATTTTGGTTTATAATACTTTATGATTGCATTTAAGATATTTGGATAATTTTTAATTTTTATCACAACAATATCATTTATTTATCAATCTATTTTAGTTAAAACGTGGGTAATGATTATGGGTACGAGCACTTAGGTATCCAGAGAGTAGAGGTACATGTATTAAAGTTGATACCCAAGAGGGTAAGAACACGGGTGTAGGTATTTTTTTAAACTGCGGATATGGAAACGGGTACTATAGTACCATACCCAAACCCTACCCATTGGAGTCTTTAAGCATTTTCATGCAATTGTTGAAAGAGAAAATGGAAGGAAATAGAAACATGTTTGATCATATAACGACGGTGAATAAAGAGGTTCGTTTGGAGAGTATTGTAGAGAACATGGTATCAGGCTTGAGAAAATAGTTCCAAAGACACCTGATCAAATGGTGTTGCATAGAGAATGAATCATACGATTAATGACAGAATTAAATGTATGCTCTCTCATGTAAAATTATCGAAATCTTTTTGAGGTGAAGCCATGCAAACTACAATGGATTTGGTCAATATTTTTCCTTTTATTCCACTTGACGCTGATGTTCCAAATAGAGTGTGGACAGGAAAAGATGTCTTTTACCGTCATTTGAGAGTTTTTAGCTACAAAGGTTTTATTCACATTATAAGATATGAGAGTTCCAAGCTTGATAGTAAACTTAAACAGTGTGTGCTCGTCAGTTATGGTGATAAAGAATTTGGTTATAGATTGTGGGATCCAGTTGACAAGAAAATTATCAGAAGTCAAGATGTAATATTTCTTGAAAACCAAACTATTAAAGATTTTGATAAATATGAGAAACATAAATCAAATTTCATAAGTCAATGATGTTGCACCTAAGCACGTTGTAGCAACTTTTGTTGATGGGTGGAAATATACATGTAGATGATGTGAATGTAATTGATGATCATGTACCTCACCATGATGAGCATGTTACCGCTGAGCCACAAGTTGAATTTAATTTGAGAAGATCTATTAGAGAACATCAACCTTCTGATAGATATCCTCCATATGAGTATGTGATGATCACTAATAGTGGAGAGCTAGAGTACTATCAATAGGCTATTACAAACGTTGATAAAGAAAAGTGGTTGAATGCCATGCAAGAAGAAATGAATTTCTTGCATGAGAATTACACATTTGAGTTGATAAAGTTTCCTAAGGGTAGAAAAACACTCAAGAACAAATGGTTATAAAAGATAAAAGCAAAAGTGAATAGTTCTCAACCAAGATACAAAACAATATTGGTTGTGAAAGGTTTTAATCAGAGAAAAGGTATTGACTTTAAAGAAATTTTTTCACCTGTGGTGAAGATATCCTCTATCTAATGAAGAAATTCCTACATGAGTTAGGCCTCAAGAAAGACAAGTTTGTGTTCTTCTTTGACAGCCAGAGTGCGATCCATCTCAACAAGAATATGATTTTTCATGCAAAGTCGAAGCATATTGAGGTGTGGTATCATTGGATACAAGATGCATTAGAAATGAAATCATTCTCAATTGAAAAGATTCATACATATGATAATGGTTCATATATGATGATAAAGGTCTTACATGTGTCAAAGATGATATGGTGTAGAAAGAAGCCCGACATGATTGAACAATGTATTCCCACTAAAGTCGTGAAAGGAATATCTATTAGGTGGGCTCACCACTCAAGTTGAAACCACCAATTTTACTAATATTATTATTATTATTATTATTATTATTATTATTATTATTATTATTATTATTATTATTAAAGAAAGAAAATAAGAAGAAAAAAAAAATAAATAAGGGGATTTATTGGGTTTGACACATGTGAAGAAAAAAAAAGGATTTTGAAATTGCTACTAAAATAAAAGGGAATAGTGCCGCAAAATTGAAAAATAGGATTGCCATACGGAAGAGAAAAAAGAGGGAGGCAGCAGCAAAGTAAAAAAAGGAAAAAGAAGGGAAAAAAAGTTTGGTTCCAATGATAATGGATTTGTATCAAATTTATTTTGTTTGGTCTACAATTTTAGTGTGTTATTTATACCGCTGAGTTTGATATTTTAATATACAATTGTAGTATTTTTACCTTTTACTTTGGAATACCCACTTTATTGAAGATTATTTGTTATTTGTTTGGTTTTCATCCTTTGGTGATGACTATTGTTGATTATATTTTACTAGGAAGACTCAGGTCTATCAATTAGTTATTATAGTGAAAATTTGACTACACTACATTTTGTGGTTTTTATATATTTTTTAATTTGAGCGAAGTTTTCACGTTAAAAATTGTGTTTGTCTCATACTTAATTTTCTGTCAATTATTATTGATATGTGAATTGTATTTTCTGTTTGACCATTTACACGTAAATGCAAAAAAAAAAATATTTCATATTATTGAGAGAGTTATCTCATACTTTTCCAAACACGACAGTGCATATGAATGAATATGAAGAAATATTAGTAAATTTGGGTATTGCATTTATATAATAATCAAGTTTGACATACATTCGATTCATCCCGGTCTATGATTCACATACCCAAACGAAAACCCAACAACTTCAGGTCATTTTCGAACATAAATTTTTTAATTTTGGGTGCGTTTGTTTGAGCTTAAATAAAATGATTTTTTCTTAAAAATAATTTAGAGATGTTTTAAAAAATGATTTTTTAACTCGCGTTTGTTTACTATTATAAAAATAATTTTTAATCTATTTGTATACAATTTTGTAAAACTGATTTTTTAAACTACAAAATAACCATAAAAGACATAAAAAAAATTTCAAAAAAATATGTTTGTTTTAAAAAAATATTTTTTAAATACATGATTTTTTAAAATAGACATATGTCTCTATACTCTCCTATGCATCTCTATCTCCCCTCTCCAATTTCTATCTACCATCTCTCTCACTCCCTACTATGTCTCTCTACCTCTGATTTTTATTCCAAACAACTCAATGAAAAATAAAAATTATAAAAAAATCATCACGAAAAGTAATAGATTTTGGATGTCCTGTTCTAATCTTAAAAATTGGGTCTCTAATAAAAAAAATTATAATTTTAATAATTAAAAAATTGGAAAAATAAATTTTAGTCTTGTACATATATCAAACTACATGATGCTCTATTCATACCAATTTATATGATGCGTTACTTATACCAATTTACACAATATTCTACACATACTAATGTATATGACGTATATATATTAGACTCAAATTTCTATCGTGCAAATTTTTAGAAATAATTTAAATTGAGTAAATTTATTAGTTTAATCCATTTCGCAGATACATTTTTAAATTGATCAATGTAATTGAGTATTTATCAAAAACCAATAAATAAACACAAAGCATTTGGGCACATGTTTTTAGATTTTTAGTTTGGTATTTTAAAAGCTCTTTATAGCTTAGATTAATATTTTTAGCTTGTTTCTAAACTTTGGGTCGAATTTGAATTATAATTTTATTATTTGTATTTTAATTTTATTATTTACATTTTGACTCTTTCTCGCTGTGTAGGTCATAACTTGAGCTCTGGATATCAGATTGGCACATATGAGCAGGCGTTGGAAAGATAAAAATTTGAGCTACAACTTTTGTGTTTGAAGGAAAGACCAATTTCGAACTTTACTGGGCCGAAATTACAAATTTCGTAATATGAATTTTTGTAATAAGTTTAATTAGCGGGCCACTTGTTTTTAAACCCTAAAGTCCAATATCAAGTACTATATATTGGAAGTTTTGTTTCTTTTCTAAAGAAGAAAAAATTAGGATTCAAATTGCTACAAGAAATAAATAGTGTTATTTTAATTTCATGGAAGTCTAATTTTATAAGATTAATCCACGAGTTAAGAGTTTCATCAACACCTTGACATTCAGGTTACACTGTCAATTTCTATTCATGATTCTATTATTATTTATTTGATTATATTGATATTTTTATTGCTTAAATTGAATTTCAATAGGATTGATTAAATTTATTTGATAGAATTTGGTTTCGGTTTCCAATTTAATTGAATTATATTTTGCGACGCTTGATCGTTAATTGTAATATTTTAATGATTGTGATGCTTAATCCAATCAAAGAAACCAAATTCACATAGGATTGATTACGCTTGTTTGATCAATTCTATAGTCAAATAAGAATAGAATCATAAATTAGAAATTAAACTGATTGATAGAATCTGTGATAGGTCTGAAACTCAAATAAGTGGATTAATCGTTTTGCTCATCTGTTAAATAAAAAATTCTAAAAAAAACCCCCCTTTTTAATTTCAATTTTCAATTCGGTTATTATTATTATTATATCAGAAGTCCTTGTGAAACAATTCGAGTTATTACCTCTATTTACATTTTATCAATTGTATTTGACCCGTGTGCGACAGTGGATCAAATTGGCGCCGTTGTCGGGGACTCTCTCATAATAATATTAACCCTGTTTTTAGGCGACTGTCTCGGATTGCTCCGAAATTTCGCCAGAAACTCAGAAAAAATTCAAGGAACAGGACTCTGTATAAGTTTCTTTTACATAAACGACAGTCAAAATCCCAAATTCCTTCGTTTAAACCCTTTTTTGAATTTTTTTAATTTTTCATATTCTCCAAAAATTCCAAAAAAAATTGTGTTGCCTTTATTTGATTTTTAGAAATTTGTGGTGGTATTTTTATATTTGTTGGATTTTATTTGATACGGTTTTTGATTTTTCACTTCAAGTTTAGCATTCGGACATTGTTGGAATTTTTAGAATTGTTATTTTGTATTACATTGTTATGATGATGCATGACTAGGGCTAGTTATGTGAATCTTCATTCTCTTGAACCTGAAATAGATAGGACATTTCATTTACGTCGTAGACTTAATAGAGCTGTTAGTGTTAACGAGTTAGAGTGAGATACTGAAATTGATAACTTGTTGCAAAATATGGCTGATGCGAATAATAGAACCTTAAGACAACTTGCTGCACCTAATGTCTATTATAATGCATTATGTATCACATATCCTGAAGTTACTGTTCCATTTGAACTTAAATCTGGTTTAATACACTTGCTTCCAAAGTTTAATGGTCTTGCAAGTGAGGATCCCCACAAACACTTGAAGGAATTCCATATTGTGTGTTCTACCATGAAGCCTCAAGGAGTCACATAAGACCACATTAAGCTGAGAGCCTTCCCATTTTCACTCCAAGATGCTGCCAAGGACTGGTTATACTACCTTCAACCAGGTTCTGTTACAAGTTGGAATGATCTCAAGATATTGTTTCTAGAAAAATTCTTCCCTGCCTCAATAGCTGCTTCAATCAGAAAAGAAATATGTGGTATCAGGCAGATTGACAGGGAATCATTACATGAGTATTGGGAAAGATTCAAGAAATTAGTGTCAAGTTTTCCTCATCACCAGATTTCTGAACAATTGCTCATCCAATATTTTTATGAAGGCTTGCTATCTATGGATAGAAGCATTTTGGATGTTGCTAGTGGGGGAGCACTTGTCGATAAGACTCCAGAAGTGGCAAGGGATTTGATTGAGAACATGTCCATTAATTCTCAGCAGTTTACAACTAGAAGCAATTCAACAGTGTTGACAAAGGGTGTAAATGAAATTCAAGCTTCTTCCCACAAGAATTTAGAAGGAAAACTTGATGATCTTACATCTTTAGTAAAACAAATTGGCAATAGGTAAAACCCAAGCAGTTGTCTGTGGTATTTGCACTTCTCTAGAGCATTCTTCATATTCATGTCCTACATTGCAAGAAGACCCAATTGCTGATGCTCCTCAAGCATATGCAGCAAATATATACAATCCTCAAGTCAACTATGATCTATCATCTAACAGGTACAATCCTGGTTGGAGAAACCATCCCAACTTGAGATGGGGAATTCATCTGCACAATAGCAACCCAGGCAGCAACAACAAAATATTCCTCAACAGCAACACACTGCACCTTCATTAGAGGACCTCGTTAAACAGATGACTGTCTAGAATCTCCAATTTCAACAACGAACAGATTCCACCATTCAAAATTTGGAAACAAAGATTGGTCAGCTAGCCACTTCAATCAATCAATTACAGACTCAAGGGTCAAACCAATTGCCTGCACAGTCAGTAGTAAATCCAAATGCTCCCAATGTCAGTTCAATTACATTGAGGTCTGGGAAAGGTGTTGAAATACCAAAGGTATCTGAAACTGTAGAGAAAAATAACAAAGTTGTCGAGGATACTTCGATATCTGAAACTGTTGATGTTGAGCAAAATATACCACTTCCTTTTCCTCAAAGGGCAGTGAAGACTAAGAAAATGGACGAGGCAGATAAGGACAATGAGATCATGGATACATTTAGGAAGGTGGAAGTGAACATTCTCCTTCTTGAAGGAATTAAACAGATTCTAAGATATGCAAAATTTCTAAAAGATTTGTGCACACACAAGAGAAGGTTAAAAGGTACTGAAACAGTAAACATGGGGCGAAATGTTTCAGCCCTCATTCAGCCCATGCCTCAGAAATGCAAAGATCCAGGAACTTTTTTCATTCCATGTACCATAGGCAATAGTCAATTTGAAAATGCTATGTTAGATTTAGGAGCTTCCATTAATGTTATGCCTACATCTATTTTTAACTCTCTTGCTCTTGGACCTTTACAAAGTATAGGTGTTACCATTCAATTGGCTAACATGAGCAATACTCGTCCCGCTGGACTTGTGGAGGATGTACATGTTCGAGTTAATGAATTGATATTTCCTGCAGATTTTTACATTCAATTGATGTGAATGCTGGCACTTTATCCATGGAATTTGGTGATAGCATTGTAAAATTTAACATCTTTGATGCTATGAAACACCCCGTGGAAGAGCATTCTATTTTTCAAATTGAATTGCTTGCTGATTTGGTTGATGACACTTACCCCGATATGTTTGCCACTGATTTTCCTTCATTGTCTGGTTTTGATGATACTTATACTTGTAAACTTTGTACATATACTCAATTGTACTCTGTGTGTGCTGAGATCGAAGTTGTCTTGTAAGTTGATCATTGTACTAATATTGATATTTCTACTAACATAATTGATTTTGCAGACTTAGCTTCAGCCATTGGTGTTGTACCTTCCAATGAACAACCACCGACTATAGAGCTTAAACCACTTCCTAAAAATTTGAAATAAGCTTATTTATAAGGAAATGACAAGTTACCTGTGATTATTTCAGCCAAACTTGAAGATGAACAGGAATAGAAGTTGTTGCAGATTTTGAGAAAACGCAGGAAGGCAATCGGATGGACCTTGGCTGATATTCTTGGTATTAGTCCATCCATGTGTATGCATAGGATACTACTGGAGGACGGGGTAAAATCAGCCAGGCAGCCCCAAAGGCGACTTAACCCATTAATTTTGGATGTTGTAAAAAAAGAAGTGACCAAGCTCTTGCAAGCAAGCATTATATACCCCATCTCTGATAGTCAATGGGTGAGTCCGATGCAAGTAGTCCCAGAGAAAACTGGTCTCATAGTGGTTAAAAATGAAAATAATGAACTTATCCCCACACGAGTGCAGAACAGCTGAAGAGTATGCATCGATTACATGAGACTAAACCAGGCAACTAGAAAAGATCATTTTCCTTTACCATTCATTGATCAGATGCTTGAGCGTTTGGATGGTAAGTCCCATTATTGTTTTCTTGATGGTTTTTCTGGTTATTTTCATATCCACATTGCACCAGAGGACCAAGAAAAGACTACATTCACTTGTCCTTTTGGCACATTTGCCTACAAGAGGATGCCCTTTGGCCTATGCAATGCTCCTGGCACTTTCCAATGCTGCATGATTAGTATTTTCTCTGACTTGATAGAAAATTGTATTGAAGTTTTCATGGATGATTTTACTGTGTATGGTTCCTCATTTGATGTATGCTTGAACAATTTAGATAGAGTTTTGCATAGATGTATTGAAACTAACCTTGTGTTGAATTATGAAAAATGTCATTTTATGGTTGAACAACGCATAGTTTTGGGACATGTGATCTCTAAAAATGGGATTGAAGTGGATCCTGCCAAAATTAATGTGATTTCAAATATGTATTATCCATCTTGCATCCGCGAGATTCGTTCTTTTCTAGGCCATGCAGGCTTTTGCAGGCAATTTATCAAGGATTTCAACAAGATATCTTTCCACTGTCGAATTTGCTGCAAAAAGATGTCAGTTTCACCTTTGATGACAAATGCAAGAAGGCGTTTGATTTCTTAAAGGCAGCACTAACCTCTACTCCCATAATTCTGTCACCCAATTGGACCCTCCCTTTTGAAATTATGTGTGATGCATCTAACTATGCCATGGGAGCAGTCCTTGCACAAAGGGTTGGTAAGGTTGCCCATGTTATTTATTATGCTTCTAGAACTTTAGATTCTGCACAAGCTAATTATACTACCATTGAAAAGGAACTTTTAGCTATTGTTTTTGCACTTGATAAGTTTAGATCATATTTGTTAGGTTCGAAGGTAGGAGTGGTGCTGAAAATTTGGTGGCAGATTATTTGAGCATAATAGAAATGGATGAGGACCCCATCCCCATTCAAGATGACTTCCCTGATGAGCAACTGCTACAGTTGCGTGAGGTAACTCCTTGGTTTGCTGATTTAGTTAATTATCTAGTTGCTGGAGTCTTTCCTGTAGATGCATCTCGAACACAAATACACAAACTTAAAAGTGATTCCAAATACTATGTGTGGGATGATCCATATCTGTGGAAATTCTGTAGTGACCAGGTGATTAGGCGATGTGTTTCCCACCATGAGGCTCAATCCATTCTTCATTTTTGTCATGCCCCTCCAACTGGAGGACATTTTGGTCCTCAACGAACAGCAAGAAAAGTCTTAGACTCGGGTTTCTTTTGGCCCACTTTGTTTAAAGATGCTTTTGAGACTTACAAAACTTGTGAACAATGCCAAATAGCAGGAACATCAATCACTCGTAGGAGTGAGATGCCTCATCAACCTATGCTTTTCTATGAATTATTTAATGTGTGGGGCATTGACTTTATGGGCCATTTCCCTGTATCTTTTGGTTATGTCTATATTTTACTAGTTGTTGATTATGTTTCGAAGTGGGTAGAAGCAATAACCACTAGGACTAATGATTCTAAAGTTGTTGTAGGTTTTATCAGATCAAATATTTTTTCCAGGTTTGGAATACCCCGAGCCATCATAAGTGATCAAGGCACTCATTTTTGCAACCACACCATTGATGCTTTGCTTCGGATGGAGCCAAACAGGAAAGATTGGAGCCACCGACTTGAAGAAGCTCTTTGGACTCGTAGAACAGCCTACAAAACACCAATAGGAATGTCCCCTTATTGACTTGTGTTTGGTAAGGTATGCCACCTCCCAGTAGAAATAGAGCACCGTGCTTATTGGGCGGTCAAGAGTTGTAACCTTGAGATGGAGAAAGCAGGTTTGGAATGAAAACTTCAATTACAACAACTTGAAGAGCTTAGACTTGAAGCTTACGAGAACTCTCGCATCTATAAGGAGAAAACTAAGTACTTTCATGATAAGATGATTTCTAGGAAGAAATTTTCCATTGACCAAAAAGTTTTATTATTCAACTCCCGTTTGAAAATTATGGTTGGGAGACTTTGATCGAAGTTGATTGGCTCTTTTGTTGTTACCAACACTTTTCCTCATGGTGCAGTGGAAATAAAAAGTGAAAACACCGAAAAAATGTTCAAAGTAAATGGACAACGCCTCAAGCTATTCCATGAGAACCTTGTGCTTGAAGATTCTATCATAGAAGAACTCTCCTTGGAAAAGCCCACTTACACTGAATTTTAAATTGGGAGCTCCCTTTTCTTACTCTTACTCTTATTTTATACTCCTTGGAAAATATGGTGCAGCCAAACAGGAAAGATTGGAGCCACCGACTTGAAGAAGCTCTTTGGGCTCATAGAACAACCTACAAAACACCAATAGGAATATCCCCTTATCGACTTGTGTTTGGTAAGGCATGCCACCTCCCAGTAGAAATAGAGCATCGTGCTTATTGGGCGGTCAAGAGTTGTAACCTTGAGATGGAGAAAACAGGTTTGGAGAGAAAGCTTCAATTACAACAACTTGAAGAGCTTAGACTTGAGGCTTACGAGAACTCTCGCATCTATAATGAGAAACTAAGTACTTTCATGATAAGATGATTTCTAGGAAGAAATTTTCCATTGGCCAAAAAGTTTTATTATTCAACTCCCGTTTGAAAATTATGGTTGGGAAACTTCGATCGAAGTGGATTGGCCCTTTTGTTGTTACTAACATTTTTCCTCATGGTGCAGTGGAAATAAAAAGTGAAAACACCGAAAAAATGTTCAAAGTAAATGGACAACGCCTCAAGCTATTCCATGAGAACCTTGTGCTTGAAGAGTCTACCATAGAAGAACTCTCCTTGGGAAAGCCCACCTACACTGAAGTTTAAACAGGGAGTTCCCTTTTCTTACTTTTATTTTATACTTGTTACTTTCATTGAGGACAATGTGTAATTTAAGTGTGGGGGTATTATTTAGGATTCTATTTGTTATGATTTTAATTATTATAATTCCGAATAATAATAATAATAATAAATATAAAAATATAAAAATATAAAAATATAAAAATATAAAAATGGACATTGCATTGCATGCTTTTCATTAGATTTTATGGTTGTAAATGTTGAGAGTTTGTTTGGATTGGCATGATTAGATAGTATTTTTGCATTCTTGGTAAAATAAATTGGATTAAAATGCTAAATTATATATCATTTGTGATAAGTCATTAATCTTTGTGAGATTTTAGAGCCTTATTATGAATGGAATACATTTTTCCATCCTTTTTTTTTTTCTTGTGTGTTATGTCACTCATGATTGCTAGTTACGCCAGAATTTGACTTGACTCTTGTCCGCATGCATATATTGAAATGATCTAGGCATTTGTTTCTAATTAAGCTACCAGCCAAATAAGTCTACCCTACAATTATCCATTTGTTTAAGCCCCTTTGAGCCTAATTACCCCATTTTTTGTTATATAGCTCATTACAAGCCTAAAAGTGAAAAATAATGAATTGCCTCAATCTTGGGGGATAAAGGAGTCTTTCCTTACATAAATTTAGGGGTGCTCAACTTGTTTAAGAGCGATGAAAAAAAAAAAGAAAAAAAAATTATATATATATGAGGAAAAATGGTTGTGTTATGAACAAAGAGAGTATGAAAATAAAAGTTAATGATGTTTTGTTGAGTTACTTAATGTTGTTTTTCTCTCTTCATCAGCACTCCTTTATCCTCTTTGATTTTCAACCTTAGTCTCCTTAGGATTATCTCACTCTTACCTTGACCACATTACAACCTAAATAAAGACCTTTTGATCATTATCTGCATGTGTTTCAAATATAGATTATAGAGGCTTGTCAAGCATATGGTAGTGCTAGCTTTCATGATGTGTTTTAAGTGTAAATAGTAGCTCAAACACTTTGAAAGAATTTTATATCCCGGGAGGACTCTATCACTTATGATCCATATTTTAGTTAACTTGTCCTCTTGTTTTCCTTGGTTGTGATAACAAAACTATTCATAATTGCCTTAAGCTAGAAATATTTTTCTCTCTCACCGTTTGCATTCATAAGAATATTTGGAATCACATGCATTGTTTTGCTCAGAGTGCAAAAGTTTAAGTGTGGGGGAATTTGATCATAGCATTTGGGCACATGTTTTTAGGTTTTTAGTTTGGTATTTTAAAAGCTCTTTATAGCATAGATTAATATTTTTAGCATGTTTCTAAACTTTGGGTCAAATTTGAATTATAATTTTATTATTTGTATTTTAATTTTATTATTTACATTTGGACTCTTTCTCGCTATGTAGGTCATAATTTGAGCTCTGGATATCGGATTGACACATATGAGCAGGCGTAGGAAAGATAAAAATTTGAGCTACAACTTTTGTGTTGAAAGGAAAGACCAATTCCAAATTTTACTAGGCCGAAATTGCAAATTTCGTAATATGAATTTTTGTAATAATTTTAATTAGCGGGCCACTTGTTTTTAACCCCTAAATCCTAAAGTCCAATATCAAGTACTATATATTGACAGTTTTGTTTCTTTTCTAAAGAAGGAAAAATTAGGATTCAAATTGCTACAAGAAATAAATAGTATTATTTTAATTTTATGAAAGGGCTAATTTTATAAGATTAATCCACGAGTTCAGACTTTCATCAACACTTTGAGATTCAGGTTACACTGTCAATTTCTATTCATGATTCTATTATTGTTTATATGATCATATTGATATTTTGATTGCTTAAATTGAATTTCAATACGATTGATTAAATTTATTTGATAGAATTTGGTTTCGATTTCTAATTTAATTGAATTATAATTTTGCGACGCTTGATCGTTAATTGTAATATTTTGATTATTGTGATGCTTAATCCAATCAAAGAAACCAAATTCACATAGATTGATTACACTTGTTTGATCAATTCTATAGTAAAATAAGAATAGAATCATAAATTAGAAATTAAACTCATTGATAGAATCTGTGATAGGTTTGAAACTTTAATCGTTTTGCTCATTTGTTAAATAAAAAATTCTAAAAAACCCCCCCTTTTTTAATTTCAATTTTCAATTCGGTTATTATTATTATTATATCATAAATCCTTGTGAAACGATTCGAGTTATTACCTCTATTTACATTTTATCAATTGTATTTGACCCGTGTGCGACAGCGGATCAACACACACAATCAAAAAACAATGACATAGAGAAATCGAAAAAAGCGAACAAAACTTATGAAAACCTATACGAGGGTTGGAAGGAGAAAAATGACAATGTCGTCTAAATATAAAAAATGGCGACGACGTGAAGGAGAAAGAAAACACAAATGAATTGATCTAAACGGATACATAAAAAATCGACTATACAACAGATTACCCAAATCTCTAATGTACCACAAACACAACCAATTTTATTTGAAAAAAAATGGAGATTTGACTCTTGTCCCCACTTAAATAACACACAAAGTATCATTCTTAATGTCATTAATTGTCTTCTTTAATTTAGAGTTGATTGAGTTGAGTTTATTTGAAAATTGATTTAAGTTTTGGAACTTATAAATTTATTAAGAAGGTGATTGTGTAAAAATGTATTTGATATAGATATTATTTAGAAATAAAAATTATTGGGAAATTTTGTCAAACTAATTTAAAGTTTATAGATGTGGGATTTATTTGAAAATTGATTTATATCAAACTAATTTAGAGTTTGTGGGAAAATTTTGTCAATCATCCCTACAATTTACGAAGATAAAAAATGTAACATATTCTACATATATCAATCTACGTCTGAAACTTCTATAAATCACAAACAATGAACTAAAAAATATACAACAAAAAATTAGTGAATAATTATGAAATAAAGATAAGCATATGACGTGTGAAAATAAATTATTCTTAAAGATTTTTCGTTTAAGACGAAAATTCT
>JBBPBR010000004.1:17191277-17212288 GCA_037974775.1 Cicer pinnatifidum
TAACATCTTAAAAATATATTGTACATATTTTTTACAAATATTTCTTTTATTTATTTGGTAACCTTTTTTTTTATGCCGAAATATTGGTTGATTATTTTATTAATTTTTTTTTTAATTTATATTAAATGTCAATATAATTTTTTGTAATATATTGTCAAAAATTTACTAAATTTTTTAATTAATTTTAATACATTTTTAATTAATTTTTCTTTTTTTTTCTTTAATAAGTGACCTCGAGACATTAATTAACATTTACTTTATTGTAACAGTTTATATTTATATTATCATATATTTTAAAGGTAATTTTAATAAATTTAAGGTGATATTTTTTTATTGGATAATTAAATAAACAGAATAAAAAGGCATTAATGATTAAGATTGCACTGCACGTTCGCACGCTCTCTCGCGACATCTCTGGCCTCAATCTGATTTTTCCTTAGCATCACATGCAGTTCTCACTCTCGCTCACGCCCTCGGTTCAAATCGTAGTTCTCTGACGGTGCTCATTTTGCAAACAAATTGTTGTGAATCTCTCTCAGCTCCATATCTCTATTCTTGCTCTTCGTAGATCTCCTGCAGTTGCTCAAGAGTTGTAACTAATCGATGAGTTTTTTATATCTTCGATTAGGTTAGTTTCCACTGCTTTGATTTCCTATTTGATGGAAATATATTCGAGTTCTTTTTCTTTTTGATTGATTTATCGATTGTATTCATAGTAGAATCTCAAGAATTTTGAATGTGATCTACTGTGAGTTTTGACTTTGATTCTTCCATTTATCATTTGATTTCATATTTCAATTTGAATGTAAAAAATGTCCACTTAAAGGAGAAGAAAAATGATTTTAGTGAACTACAGTGACTTAGGGTTTTGATTATCTTTTGACGTAGGGTTTTTCTTATGATTTAGTTTTTTGTGTGTTGTTATATGAACAATTTCAATTTGCAAATTGCTTTAGTTGCATATATCAATGTTTTTCCTGAGATTGAAGTCTATTGTCAAGTTGAAGGAGCCAAGAGTTGTCGAAGTTAATTTTATTTTTATTTATTTACTAGTATTATTTACCAACCAAAAATACTTCATTTATTAATTAATGGTATTCATTACTTGATTCTATGAATCAACATGCAAATCTTGCCTTTTCTTTCTTTTGCTCTTGCATTTCTCCCTTAACTTTGTTTGAAACCCCTTATCTAAATTATTCAAATTTCAAATTTGGTGTCACCATGGTTCTAAACTCAAATATTTGGGGTTACTTCATTCATGTGTTTTAAGTGCTTGAATTGTTTCTACTAGTAGTTAATTTGAACTCTTTTTCTCTTCTATTAGGCAATATGCTATGTACTTGTAAGGCCACTGTCAAATAATTTGTACAAATGGATCAACTGGGTGGTAGTAGAACTGTTGTGGCTTGAACTTGTTTGGCTTATTGATTAGTGTGCTGGAGTTAAGGTGCTCAAACCACTTCTAATTTCTCTTTAATTATTATTATTTTCTTCTTCTTTTTATTGATTGGTAACTATTATTGTTGTGTTCAAATTTATTTATTTAATATAATTGTCTACTTAGGCATTTGTATTTATTTGTGTTATTCTATAAAACATGGAACTGAGTCTCTATTATATCTTGAAATCTATTTGTTGAAAGGTGATGTAGTTAGATTTGGGTGTCTATTATATCTTAAAATCTATTTCTTGAAAGGTGTAGTTAGATTTGACTTGGTAAGTTTAATTACATTGTGCTTGTATAGCTTGCAAGGAGCAATATGTTACAAGGAGCCAAAGAGTATATTGCTTTAGTTGCAGAGTCTCTCTCAGGTCCATATCTATTCTAACTTTTCCTATATCTCCCACACTTGCTTAAGATTTATAACTAACTGGTGCATTTTATTTTCTTCGATTAGGTTAGTTTCCATTTCTTCAATTTCCTATTTTGTGTAAATATATTTTGAGTTTGTCTTCAATTTCTCTTTTTATTTGATTGATTTACCGATTATATTCAGATTATCATGTTTAGTTTGTTTTGATTCTCAAGTTTACTAGCTTATGTCATGGTTCTCGATCTCCATCATTCTTTTGCTCAATATATCCATAAGCTGTCCTTTTAAGATTGTCAATAAGTGCTATCTTAAAATTACATTTTTTCTAGAGATACTTTCATATGGAAAAGACAATATTCAAGAAGTACTCGATAGTCGATGTTTGTTATCTTTCGCAACATGTTTAGGTCCTTGAGATTCTTCTTCAAGGGCTATGAGATTATTTGACGGAAGATTCTAAATTACAATAATCTTTGAAAATGATGAATGAATTGATCTTTCTTTTGCTCAATATATCCATAAGTTGTGCTTTAAGAGTATCAAGATGTGTCATCTTAATATTACAATTTTTTAAAGGCTTCCTATATGTGGAAAAGATTGTATTCCAAACTACCTTTCTAGTTGCAACTTTGGCAGCTTTATTACCCTTCAGCTTTTGTAGTTTGTCAGCTCTATTACCCTCCGATCCAATAAAGTATTTCAATGAAAAAAAATTATAAATGACAAAAGAGTGGTTCAAAAAAGTTACTTAAATGTCATTCCATAGTATATCTTTGGCATTTTTCAACGCCTTATCTCTCCAATCATCAATCGTAATTGGGATATTTTGTCGAACAACAACCCCAATGTAACTTACAAACATTGAGCTGCTGGGGTCAATTGGCTGACCACTCTCATTCCAACCAACCTAATAAACTCATATAAGTACATGCTATTAAAAAAAGATAAAAAATACACAGCAAACATAGTATAGTATAGTATAGTATAGTATAAACTCAAACTTGATGCCATTGCTCCTTGCTTTAATGACTTTTTGCATTATAGTTGCACCACGTTTGACTTCATTTTCATAAGTCTTAGTGGTGACAACTTCTTCATTTTGACATTCTAAATCTTTGTTTGTATCCATTTATCTACAACAAGTTCAACATGCAGTTTAGTATAACTTCAAGCTCAACATGCAGTATTCTAAGGACATATCAGTATCAGTATATCTTATAAATACTTAATGCGTAGAAATGAGGGTTTGCAGAAATACGATTCGTAGAAATATGGTTCGAAGAAATACGTAATGAGGGTTATGTATTTCAATGAAAAGATATTATGTGTAATGGGAGAGATGATCGTTGATGGAAATAAGGTTCGAAATGAGGGAGATGATCGTGGAAATAAGGTTCGTAATGGAAGAAATGATAGGGTTTGCAAAGAAAGAGAAGAACGATAAAGATTGAGATGATAGTGAAGTTTACGTAATGAATAGGAAACTGAAGCGGTTTACTGTTATATATAAAACCTTTTTACAATGCTTTTTTATAAGTCTTTTACAGCGCTTGTTGTAAAAGCGCTCTAAAAGGCCTAAGCTTTTTACAACGCTTATTGGAAAAGCGCTCTAAAAGACCTCCTTATTTTATTTTTAAAAAGACTCTTTTACCGTGCTTTTTCAAATAAACGCTGTAAAAGACATCCTTGTTTCTTATGTTATATGAATATTTTTTTTAAATCATTTTACAGTGCTCTTTCAAATAAGCGCTTTAAAAGGTCTCCTTATTTTATTTTTAAAAAGACTCTTTTACAGCGGCTTTTGAAATAAGCGCTGTAAAAGACCTCCTTGTTTCTTATGTTATATGAATGTTTTTTTTAAAGCATTTTACAGTGCTCTTTCAAATAAGTGTTTTAAAAGGTTTCCTTATTTTATTTTTAAAACGGTTCTTTTACAACGCTTATTTGGACAGATATTCAGTACAAAATTCAATACAAAATTTCAGCAGCTTCTTCAACAATGTACCGTTCAACAATACAACCTTCTGGTCGACTTCTACTTTTTACGTATCCTTTTAATATTTTCATACATCGTTCTATCGGATACATCCATCTCATATAAGCTGACCCACAAAGTTGTGTCTTCTTAAGCAGATGAATAGTAAAGTTAACCATTATATCAAAATATGAGGGTGAGAAATACATTTCAAGCTCACACAAAGTAACAACAATTTTCCTCTGCAATGTCGGTAATTTCTTAGGGTCGATCACTTTACTACAAATTTTCCTGAAGAAGAAATCTAATCTAGTTAAAGCTCGTCGAACTTTTTCATGTAAAATGGAACGTATACCTATTGGTAGCAAATGCTCCATTAGAATATGACAATCATGAGTCGTCAAACCTTTTAACTTGAGTTCTTTCACACAAATCAAATTTTTAATGTTTGAAGAGTATCCTTTTGGAACTTTAACTTCGTGTAGAAATTTACATCGAACAATTTTTTTCTTTCTAGATAGAGTATGAGTGGTTGGAGGTTGATATGTGCGATTTCCTTTCTTTACGGGACTCAATTCATTTCTTATTTCCATATCGACCAAGTCCAATCTTGCATTGATGCCATCTGTAGACTTTCTTGGAACATTGAGTAACGTACCAATAACACTATCAAATACATTTTTTTTAATATGCATCACATCGAGTAAATGTCTTATATACAATAACTTCCAATATGTGAATTCAAAGAAAATTGACTTTTTTTTCCACCCAGTTTTGACCAGCTCTCACGCAAAAGATTTGCCAAATTTATTGGTCAAACCTTGTACTTTTTCAAGTATTTGATATCCAGACGGTGCTAAAGGAGCTTTACCTTCCTCTGATTTTCCATTGAATTCATTTCTCCATCCACGATACTAATGACTATAAGGTAAAAATCTACGATATTTAAGAAACACATTCTTCTTACAATGTTTCAACCGCATTCAATTTGTACTCTCTTCAAATATATGACATGCACACTGACCTTTAATGCTATATCCTAATAAATTACCATATGCTGGAAAATCATTAATTGTGCCGAACAACATAGCTCTCAAATTGAAACATTCTTTCTTATACCCATCATAAATTTCCACACTTGTCTCCCACATAATTTTTAAATCTTGAATTAAAGGAGTCAAGTATACGTCGATATCATTCCCCGGTTGTTTGGGTCTAGAAATTAACAGAGACAACATCATAAACTTACGCTTCATACATAACCATGGAGGTAGGTTATAAATCAACAAAATCACAGGCCACGTGCTGTGTGAGATGCTTTGAAGTCCATGTGGATTCATTCCATCAGTAGAATGTGCAAGTCTTAGATTTCTTGACTCTATTCCGAATTCAGGATACTCGTGATCAATTTTTGCCCATTGTGGGTAATCTGCAGGGTGTCGAAATATTCCATCTATAATTATTTCATCTGCATGCTATGTCAAGTGTTTTGAATCTTCTTCATTGCGATACATGCGCCTAAATCTTGATATTATAGGAAAATACCACACGACTTTTGCTGCAGTAAATTCTTTCTTCTTATATTGAGAGACATTGCATTTCAGACACGCCTTTAGTAATTCATATTCGTTTCAAAATAAAATACAATCGTTAGGGCACGCATGAATTCTTTCGTAACTCATGCCAATAGAGAACAAAATTCGTAGGTTCGATTGGGAAGTTCATTATCATCTGGCAACATATCTTTTAAGAGTGTTAATAATTCTGTGAAGTTTTTATCAGACCATCCATTACTCGCTTTTAAGTTGTACAACATTAATATCGCCGACAGTCTTGTGAATTTTGTACAACCATTATATAATGATTTCTCTGCATCACTCAACAAACTCTCAAACATTTTAGGACAACTACTTTTGCAATCTCCTCAACTCGGTCTGACTCATATGTATCTGTATCGAAGTCAGTTGAAGCATATGTTGAACCATTCTCAAAATTAATGTTTCCTTTTTTTTGTCACCATGTCTTATCCAACATGTATAGTTTTGATCAATTCCATTACATATTAAATGTCCTTCCAATTCATCTTCTCTAACGTGTTTTCCAAAACAACATTTTAAACAAGGACAAACGACTCTATTTGGATCTTTTGCATTCTTCACTGCAATCTCAACAAGCTCCTTCACTATATTTTCATACACTTTTGACAATCGATTGGCATACATTCATTTCCGATCCGTATTATAAGATCACCTATATAAATGCAGTTACAAAAATAATAAGCTACTGAAGAGATCAACAAATTTCAAAAAGAAACCAATATCAACATATCTAATATTGGAAAATGGAAACCAAGGTCCATTATTATGTAACAATTTTAAAACATAAAAGATTTCAAAACAGAACAGATCAACAAATTTCAAAAATAAAAGATTTAATATGTAACAATTTATTAGTTTTCAGTTATTAAAAAACTAAAGATTTTTGTACAACAACAAATTAATAAATACCTGAGACAACGTAGATGACCGCACAGTACGTAGAGGATATGAGGGTTCCCAGAGTAGAGGTGATGAAGGTTCGTAAATTTGTTTTTATCTATTTAAAAGTAAATGATTTTTATTTAAAGTGTATGATTTTACAGCGCTTGTAGAATAAGCGCTCTAATAGGTCGTTTAGTTATGTGAAAGCGCATGCCCTTTACAGTGCTTGTAACAAAAGCGCTGTACTAGGTAATTTAATTATTTGAAAGCGCATGTCTTTTACAGCGCTTGTAACAAAAACGCTGTAATAGGTAATTTAATTATTTGAAAGCGCATGTCTTTTATAGCGCTTGTGAAAAAAGCGCTGTAAAACATTATGTGAGGGCACTTCCGTTTACAGTGCTTGTGTACAAGCGCTGTAAAAGCCTTGTAAACATTATGCGTAAACGCTATATGACCCTACAACAACGCTTTTTTCACAGCACTTGTCATTAAAGCGCTGTTATAGACTCTGTTGTTTTTAAAATATATTTACAACAACGCTTGTATTTAGTAAGCGCTGTAAAAGGAGCGCTATAAAATGACATTTTTCGCGTAGTGTTTCTTATCGATGCTTGCAATATAGCTCCAACTTCTACTTTCTTGACATCTAGAACTTGATTATACATGAAAATAAATTTGATAAAAAAACTTAATGAAACTATTACGAAGGGATCTAGCCCTATTAAATGTAAAAAAAGTGTAAAAGATAATTATTTCAGCTATAATATCACCAATATGTTTAATGAATTTAATTTAATGGAATGCATGTGAAGAATATCCGATTATAAATAAATATCCACTACATGATTAGTTGCAAAGTAAATCTAAGGGTTAATTGTTAGATTGCCATATATGATATTAATAAAATGGTTAGTAGTCCCAAATTTGTATTATGGTTATCATTTAATAATCATAAGTCGTATTAGACACCAACTAAACCGAACAAAGCCTTAAGAAACAAAAAATTATTTGTTGTTTGGACCAACTATGACATTAAAAGAATTTGGAATAGTAGAAATATTGAGTTTTTCAACTATTAGATGCAAAAGCAAACTATTAGATGCAAAAGTAAATTCTAATTAATCAAACTAATATTTAACAAAAATATCAACATCAAAAAAACAAAATTCCCCATTTCCAAGAATAATTAACAATTTTGTCATAATAAAGGCATACCTCACCAAATACTAAGCAAAATTCTAAAAATTGTAAAGCATTTCCAACATCTTGTGGTGGCAACTCCATGTCCATTATTTTTGTTATATTAGTACCACTAGGCAAAGGAATTTCTTCCTCAAATTTTGACGTCATTGAGCTTACAACACATTTATCAACATTTAGAGGTTGTGCTCTTGTTATTTCCATTTTTGAATTGACACCATTATTAATATCATCAGCACTAATACCTACAAACTCCTGTAGTATAAAATAAATATTAAAATCAACCATAAAACTACTATGAAAATCAAAACATTATTGCTCATATCAACGTTAGTTTGAATTGCATACATGAAAACGAGTTAACAAGTCAACAAAATAGTGTAAATTTGTTTTGTGAATTATAGAAAAAGTGGCGATGCTTAACATTCATTTTCAAAAGTAGCTACATTTGTAGACATAACAACATTTTCAACCTTATTCAATTCTAAATGACCAGAAATCTTTTGGCTCAGTATTTCAAACACAAACATAAACCCAAAAGCCTTGGTTGTACGTGCTAGAGCACCAATAGGTCTTTGACCTCTGTTTTTCCTACAAGGTCAATCTTCTTTTAGAACTACCACACAAAATGTTCCAAAAAAAAACCAACAACATTAAACTCAAAATATAATATTCAAATCTCAACGTACATTCATAAACTACAATTGCAAATGTTAGCGTATAAAATATCACACAATAAATTAGTTAGCATATCTATATTCTCTATAAAATATAAAAATAATTAAATATAAAACATAAAAAAAAAAAATGAATCAAATCTATTTAACAAGCATTTGTGGCAGAACTTATTGATACAAGGCTTTCCATTTTTTGGGTTTTTACATACCACAGTCAAACCCTTTATTTTTGGTCGACACTTCAATGTAAAAAACCAAACAAACAAATTGGTTAGCATAAATTTTACTTTCAAAACATCAAATAAAATACAATCATAGTTTCAAAGTAAAAGTAGTCCTCTAAACGTCATCATCCCATCAATAATGTTCTTGTGTTTCATACACAAATTTAGGGGTAACTCTAATACCCATGTCACAATTCACAATATCTTAAAATAAAAAACACTTTAAAAGCATAAAACAAACACACAAAAGAGTAAGCTTTCAAACATCATCATCACAATACTTAAAAGTCTTTCATGTATAATACCTCATCAGCACATTTTTATTTGTTCAAATCGCGTTTGTAAATCTGTTCATATTTTGTTGTAGATAAATCTTAATAAAATATTCTTCAAATCGTGATTATATCTTTTAATTCATAGTCTTTAAAGTCAAATATATTGTTTTCATAAAATACTTTTGTTATTATAAAAACTCTAAGTATAAAATTAACTTGGCTCCAACACTTACTGCTTACATTTGTTGAATTGCTTCTTGTTGAACTATCATCCACATGGTTTTGAGCTTGTATCACTATAAGACATTTCAATTGGTGTTGCCATCTCATGTTCTTCACATGAATTAGTAGTTGAATTTTCTTCCAATCCAAGATATGTTGATGTTTTGATGGAGGGAGGTACTTGTAGGGAAAAAAGGGACGAGACAAATGCATTTCCAATTAGTGTTTTTCGTGGACTTATTATATTAAGGAAGACATTATTGAAAGAAAAATCGTCTTTGTTGAATATCACGTGTCTTGAGAATCTTCATCTTCCATGAGAGTTGATGCACTAATACCTTTTATGCAAATTGTTGTATTTGAAGAACACACATCTAGTTGTATGAAGTAGAAACGTAGAAACTTGTGCTTGCACTACAACATTTTTGCCCTACTGTAACGCCTAAAAACCGTTGCTTAACGTAAAAAAAACCGTTGCCGTAATCTACGAGAACGGTTTTCTGACCGTGGGGAACCAAGGCGTTGCCTTAGCCTACCGCAACGGTTTTTTGTGAAACAACAACACTTTTTAAAAACCGTACTGATAGCTATCTCTACCAGAACGGTTTTTCAAATTAACAACAACAACGGTTTTATGGTGTTGTCAAATTAAAACCGTTCTTGTAGGTTCCTTTTTCAATTAAGTTACAACAATGCTTTAAAACCGTTCTTGTAGATTCCTTTTTCAATTAAGTTAAGGCAATGCTTTAAAACCGTTGCCAAAAGTAAATTTTTTTTTAAAAAAATAATAATTTCGTAAATTATTGTATTTTAGAAAAATAATTTTAGTAAAATATTATTATTGAAATTCTATAATAAATTTAAAAATATAACAATTGTTAATACTAAATTATTGTAATGTACTGTAATAAATTCATAATGTAACAATTGCAATAGTATAAATTCATAAAGTTCATTGTCATATAGATGAAACGTTGTAACTCTTGATCACTCATACAATGTATTTGTAGTGATTCCATTTCTCTAATTTATATTCTAGAGATAAGGGGACATTCAAAATAACAAAAATAAAATTCCTTATCTATAAAAACAAATACACAAAGAAAACTTAAGTATCAACATCTATTTCTTCATCTTGTGCTTCTAAATCTTGAAATTCATCATTGGTATCACCATCATTCATCTACAAAATAAAAATAATATATTCAATAAGTAAAATCATGAATAAATGAAAAAATGTTACAGTCTATAATAGTAATATAGTTCTAACAATACTGTATATATAATAGTAATATAGTTCTAACAATACTATATATATAATTCTAACAATAATATTTCTAACCGTAATATAGTTCAGTCTTACTTCATTATTATTAGGAGCATGTGTTGATGTAGAAGAACGTAGAGTACTGTTAGCATCAGCTGGAGTTGATAAAAAAGCTGCTAAAGCATCTATATTCAATCCTACAGTGTTTGAGTTCAACATTGTCTTAAGAATAAGCTGAAATTTTCCTTCCATCGCTTCCTTTTCCTTACGTTGTTTCTCCTCTATCTCTTGTATCTTATTATTAAAGTGTTTTATCTCCTGAGCGTGTTCTCTTTTAAGTTTTGCAATTTCTTCATTTCTTCTCAAGAGAGTTGGTGTTGAAGTTCTTCCGTGACAACGAAATCTCCCAGGTTTTTCTTTGCCACACACACTCTGAAAGGCTTCTAAAGATGACTGTCCATCTTTTTCAATCAAGTCTTGAAGCTTTATCTAGCATAAATAATAATATTAAATGAATAATTGTATGCATAACTAATAGTAAATAAATAACACATTATGTTAAACTTACAATTGCAAGATTGATTTCTTGATCCAACTCCTTTCCTTTCTTACTTTGTCGAGTAGCAATAAACATTTCAGCTTGAGTGGGAGGCTCTTTATCTTCATTACTTTGACACTAAACCAAGAAGAAGAAAAAAAAGAATATTAGAGTTTTATTTAAGTAACATAATTAAATATTCATTTACAATGTTTAAAAAAATAATACCATTTTTTCCCTTATAACTGCAAAGCCTTTATTCCCCATCCGGTGTCTGTATTCCAGTTGAGTTATATTTTGAACATTTTGATGACTGATTTCCTATATTCATTCACAATTTTTTTATAAAATTACAAATGTGTGACAACAACTATATATAACAAGTAATTATATCTTACTTGAATGTGGTCTTCTTTCCAATATTCCAATAAGTTCTTAAAGTCTTCTTCTGGTACCTCATGAGGACGATTTTTTAACCGCTCGCGCATAGTTTTGTACTTACAAAAATGCTCCTTTTTAAGAAAACATTTGTATCTTCTCCAAGCATCATTTAAAATAAAAAATACAGCTTTCCTTCCTTTCTCTGGAATGATGTATTTTTGCTGCAAAAATAAAAGAAACATATTAGAATCTATATTTATAAAAGTATGCTAACCCATACATTCAAATTAAAAAGTAAGAACATTTAGATAATCCCACACATGATCTACATTTAGATCCTTCCAAGTCCTAATCAAAGCCTTCCATTTATTGAAAGTGAGAGGACACAAATCTGAACTTCTTCCTAACAAATTCAACTTCACGAGTCTCATCGCTTGCAGCTAGATTAATTGGATGGTCCGACGGATCACATTGATATGGTTGTTGGCCATTTGAATTTGATTGTTCATTCAAGTTAAAAAATTCCCTAGGGATAGACTTCATAACATAATGTCTATTTGGATTTGAAGGATCTTGAATGTAGAAGTGTTGGTGGACTTGAGATGCCAATACAAAAGGATCGTCCATGTAGCATCTCTTGTTAATCCAAACCAATCACATCTAAATAACACAAACTTCAAACCAATCACATCTAAATAACACAAACTTCAACATACCATAATAATCAACCTCAAGTATTTCAGTAATTGATCCATAGTAAACTATTGATTGTACTATTGGATTTTCATCTTTGGTACTTGCAAAACTTTCAGTTATTGCCATTAGTGTCACACCACTATTTTGTGTTTTACGTCGAGCATCACAGTGTTTTGTATGAAACCTGTATCCATTAATTACATAGCCAGAAAAAATGTCTTGCAATTTCATTTGGTCCTCTTGATAGCTTCTTAAGTTTGTCAGATACATCGCTTAACAAGGCACACTTCTTAAACCATTCGACAAAATCTAACACTTGACTTTTGGCTTTGCTCCACCTTTTTCTTTTATTCACATTTACATCTTCATTTTCATGCTCACTACAAATAAAAGTACATTGTTATAGTAATTGTAAAAAAAATTATTTAATGCGTTAAAAACCTACAAATACAAGCATACTTATTTACCTTATAAAACATTGGACATCGTCACAATTGAATAAAATGTAACGATGGGCCTGACTCCTAGACTTGCAATCCAAATAAATTCCTTCACCTTTTTTCTTTCCCCCAATAGGATGACCAAGATCACATGTATCACTATTCCTTGTCATTCTACCAAACCTTGTCTCCACACCACTATGCAAGTATCGTGAGCAAAATGTCAAGCACTCTTCAACCAAGTAACCCTCAGCAATAGAACCCTCAGGACGACTTTTATTACGAACATAACTCTTCAACTTTCCTAAATATCTTTCTGTAAAGTACATCCACCGAAATTGAACAGGCCCTCCCAATCTTACCTCATTCACCAAATGTATTGGCAAATGAACCATTATATCAAAGAAACTCGGGGGGAAAATTGTCTCCAATTGGCAAAGTGTTTCTATAATCTCAGTTTGCAAAATGTCCAAATCAGCCACCTCAATCACCTTCTGACATAAACATCGAAAAAAGGAACAAAGACGAATTAAAGGGTGAGCAACCTGGTTAGACATTACACTTCTCACAGCTACTTGAAGCAAGTAATGCAACATGAAATGTGCATCATGACTCTTATATCCACTAACTTTTCTTTCAGCAAGTTGAACACATTTTGAAATGTTTGAAGCACATCCATAAGATAATTTTGCTTTTTTTAATACAGAACAAAAAGTAGTCTTTTCCTTTGCAGTCATGGAAAAACATGCTTTTGCAAACACTATCTTTTTACCTTGATCTAACTCTTTAGGGTGAAGTTTCTTTCTAATGCCCATGTCTTGTAAATCTAAACGAGCTTTTTCATGATCTTTTGTCTTTCCTGGGATATCCAACAAAGTTCCAATTATATTATCAAATATGTTTTTCTCTATGTGCATAACATCAAGATTATGGAGTAAAATATTGTGCTTCCAATATGGCAACTCAAAAAAAATAGATTTTTTCTTCCATGGACCATCATTACATTTCTTTTGCATCTTACCAAATGCATTGTTAAAGCCTTCTAACAAATCAAAGATATCTTCCCCTTTTAACAATTCTGGTGGTGGCCTATTTTCTGTTCTTCCATTGAAATTCCTTGCATTTGATCTATATTTATGATCCATAGGCAAAAAAGCACGATGACCCATATAACACATCTTTCGACTATGCTTCAAATATGTCGAATTAGTGTTATAATTACAACTAGGACATGCAAGTTTCCCTTTTGTACTCCACCCACTTAACATAGCATACCCAGGAAAGTCACTAATAGTCCACAACAGACTTGCTCGCATTTGGAATGTTTGCTTTAGTGATGCATCATATGTTTCTACTCCCAAATCCCATAACACCTTTAGCTCTTCAATCAATGGTTGAAGGTACACATCAATATTATTCCCTGGCGATTATGGTCCAGGTATTAATAAAGACAACATAGAATACTCAGCCTTCATGCAACACCAAGGTGGAAAGTTATATGGTATTAATAACACAGGCCAGGTACTATGAGACACATTCATAGTTCTAAAGGGATTAAATCCGTCGCTGGATAATCCAAGTCTGATATTACGTGAGTCTAAAGCAAAGTCTGGATGGCAATTATCAAATTCTTTCCATGCTTCCCCATCTGCAGGATGCCTCAACTTCCCATCTTTCGAACGCTCTTCTTCATGCCACCTTAATGAGCTAGCCGTCTTTGAACACATTAACAACCTTTGAAGTCTAGGAATCAAGGGGAAATGTCTTAATATTTTAGCTGAAACTTTATAAGATTCATGATTTTTTCCAACTTGATGGTTTCCTTCGGCAATTTCCTTCCAACGTGGAGCACCGCAAACATGGCAAGATGTTTCATTCTCATAATTTTTCCAATAGATCATGCAATCATTAGGGCAAGCATCAATCTTTTTATAATCCAGCCCTAAGTCCTTTATCATGCCTTTAGTTTTATTGAACGTATCGGGGGTGTTCAGTGAAGGCATAGCTTCTTTCAACAATTCTAACAGAGCATTAAATGATTCGTTGCTCCAACCATACAAACACTTCAATAAATATAGCCGAATTGTGAAGGACAATTTTGAGAAGTTTTTGCAACCCGAATATAACTCTTGTTTGGCTTCTTCGACTAGATTATAAAACTTTTTTGCATCTTCGTTGAGGCCTTCATTAAATTCACATTCTTCTTCTATAACATCTCTAAATCTTTCAAAAAGTAGTTCATCAATTTGATCCTCTTCATCATTCACATGATCATCATTAAGATCATTGGGTTTTCTTATCTCTTCACCATGACGAACCCAAAAATCATATCCTTTTTGAAATCCTAATGCTATTAAATGATTTCGTACTACCTTCCTTGTGAACCAATTGGTGTTGTAACATTCAGCACATGGACACAAAATCTCTTTTCCACGAGGTTTTCCTTTGGTGTATGCGTAATCTAGGAACAAATCTACACCGTTTTGATACTCTTTACTATCTCTAGCCAATTTTGTCCATTCCTTGTCCATTGAGTTTATGAGGAGACTACCATATAGGACAAATACAAGTAACACTCATAATGCAGCCAATTGTCAATGCAAAATCAATAAATTCTCATAATACAGAAGTAACACTCATGTAACATATAGCAGAAGTATGACAATTACAAGTTGTAAGTCATAAGCTTCCCTGATCAAGTTTTTGATTTAAGTCCCAAACATACAATGCACATGAAAGATTTGCTTTATCTAATGTTTTGAATTAAGAAACATTTCAGGCAAACATGAAGACACCCCACACACACGGAACAATGGATTGCAACTCAAGGAATCAACCAAAGTTGGAGGATGCACTTGAGGAAGATGCAAATTTGTATAGTGGTATTAGGTGTCTAAGTATCAAGTTGAGTGAACAAATCACCAAGGTTTCACACTTAAGTAATTGCCAATGAACTTTTATCATTCATTTAAGTTTTGTCAAACTCAACTCTGAAACAATCGACTATACAATCGATTGGAGGGCAAATCAATCGAATGGCACGTAAACTGTTAAACAAAGCTGAAGTCTGTAACAGGCTCAGTCGATTGTCAACTCGATTGCACAATCGATTGACAATTCGATTGATGCTGCATTTCAAGTTACAGAAAGAACTCAATTTTTGTCAATTCGATTGATCACTCGATTGTCCACTCGATTGGCAACTTGATTGTTTGAAGTGTCTGAATCACTTTGATCACGATACTTGATTGACAATTCGATTGATGCTGCATTTCAAGTTACAGAAAGAACTCAATTTTTGCCAATTCGATTGATCACTCAATTGTCCACTCGATTGGCAACTTGATTGTTTGAAGTGTCTGAATCACTTTGATCACGACACTTGATTGACAAATCGATTGATGCTGATTTTCAAGTTACAGAGAGCATTCAATTTTGGATAATGCGATTGCTCAGTCGATTGAAAGGAATCATAGCATCATATCTGAATCACCTTGATCACGACAATCGATTGACCAATCGATTGATGATATTTTTCAAGAAACAGTGAGCACCCAGGTTTTGGCCAAATCGATTGCTCACTCGATTGAAAGAACATCATAGCATCAGGTCTGATTCAGATATTGAATAAATCGATTGTTTAATCGAATGCATCCTATATATTTCAAATTTCCAAAAACCCAGAACATACGAAACTCGATGCAGCAATCGACTAGACCTTTTATATAGTCGATTGGGCAATCGATTGTCCTGGTGTTTTGTTTGAATATATATAAGGTGTTTCAAATCATTTTATACATAACTCTTGCACAAAAACTTTTCATATTTTTTCAGAATCTCTTGCTCCCAATCTTTGCATATCTCTGAAAAACACTTTGAAAGAAAAGTTTGTTAACACACAAAGTATTCATTGGCAAATCAATTCTTTGTGTGATGCTAGAGTGATTGAACACAATTCTTGATACTTCTCTATTTTTCTTGTTAAAGACAATTCTTGTATTTGAAGCTGTAACAAATCCAGTTTGGAAACTGGTGGCTATCCTTGTTGGTATGGTATCATCAAGAGGAAGTCTACTTTGATCTTGTGTAAGTTTGGGGATAAACTACAAGGATCAAAGGGCGTCAAGATAGGAGTGAAGGGAGTTAGATTGATAGGTCTTGTTGAAGACTGGAAAATCTGTAAATGTACTCGAATTCATTCTATAGTAAAAAGGCTGGAATCATGTTGTGATTTCGGGACTGGATGTAGGTCGTTGGATCAACGGCTGAACCAGGATAAATCTTGGTGCAATCTTTCTTATCCCTTCTCTTTAATTTTTCCAGTATTGTATACCTGCTTATTCTTGTATGCTCCTTGTCATAATTGTATGTGTCTTTTAATTTCCGCTGTGTATGAGTTGTATGAACATTGAATGATTAATTTGGGAATTATGTCGAACTAGTTGGATTTGATCTTAATTCTCTCTTTGTTAATCAAAAGAAGTCATAATTTTCCAACACAAGTAACACTCATAATGCAGCCAATTATCAATGCAAAATCATGATGCTGCCAATTCATAGTTTAGAGCAAATTTTCAATGCAAATGTATCATACTATCGCAGTTCATAACAGTTCATAGCAGTAGCAAATTATCAATGCAAATGTATCATAGTATCGCACTTGTGGATAATTTTTTATACATACATATACATTCAAATGATAAATTTCAGTTGATTATTCATTGCTCATAAATTCTGAAACCAAAGAGCTATTACATCAAAATATTTTCCTGCAGACACTAACAGTACATGAATTCCCCATAATATTATAAAATGGAAATAATTTACAGTTTGCAGTCCTACTGACAACTGGTTTTTCTAACTTTTCCAGAATTATCTCAACTATATATCTTGCAGTAACTTATAAGTTCTTACTCACTGCGAGTTTAGCATTATTATCACAAAATAATAAACATAACTTTAGATTTAAACTAATGTTCAGCTAAGGTTATTATAAAAGAAATTGGAATCAGTTGGTCAATCTACATAGAATCAAAACTTGCAACCAACTAAGTTACAATCCAATGCAAAATCACTCTAGAAGTGGTTCAATGCCTATTATCTTCCTTTTGTCTACCAGTGTTGTCAAGTTCTTACCTTGTGGAGCAGGATGCGAGAATTTGGATTCGAAAAATTAGGGTTCCACTGAATTTGAGAAATCTGCAAAAATAAAACAAAATTCAAGAATTCCAGTGAAATAAGCGAAAAACTAATCAACCATTTCGTAGCAAAATTAAACCTAATAGCAGAGCAAAATAGGGTTTCAAGAGAGGGAAAATGAGAAAATACAAAATACATACCTTGAACAAAGTTGGTTTACGCGACACAGAATCCTCAGACCAAAAACACGGTCGGAATGAATGGCGTACGCGACACAGATATGGGTTACGCCGGGGATGAATGGCGTACGCGACACAGATATGGGTTACGCTAGAGATGAATGGCGTACGCGACACATATATGGGTTACGACGAAGATGGGTTACGCCGAAGATGGGTTACGCGAATGAGAGAAGCTGCTGAAAGTGAAAAGGCTAGGTTGCTAGGTTGCTGAAATTCTGAGATAGGTTTCAAGAGAGGGAAAGTGACAAGGTTTTGTTGTTGAAAATCTGAGATAGGGTTTCAAGAGAAGAAAAATGAGAATGGTTGAAAATCTGAGATAGGGTTTCAAGAGAGGGAAAATGAGAAGGATTTGTTTTAGGAAAAATATTTGGCGCTATAAAAAATTAACTCAAAAAAAGTGTTTTTTTGTTTCATGAGTACCTACAAGAACAAGTTTTTTAAAAACTAAAAAACAACGGTGAATAAGTGTTGCGTAAATATATCAATAAACAACGAGGATGGTTTTTTAGTGTTGTTGTAGAAATTATAAAATTTCATGTTCTACGGCAACGAAATTATAAAACTGTTGCCTATTTACCTCTACGAGAACGGTTTTTTTACCATAAAAAATTAGGCGTTGCCGTAGGACCAAAATATTGTAGTGTTGGTATGGATAACAAACACATCCAAAGGATTTCAAGGCATTGAATTCAAATCCCTTTTGAAACAAAAATGAGTAAGTACTCTAACTTTGAGTGACTAGTGAAGGCATCCGATTTGTGAGTTACATTGTTGTTGAGAAAGCTTTCCGCTTCTCACTTACAATCTATATTGGAATAAGAAACAACCCCATTGCAATATTTTCTTTGACCACCAATTTTAGTTAGAGGGAAGGGGTGAATGTTTAGTTATGTGGTTTGTGAGATGTTTGACACTACATTTTTATTTAACAAATACTTGTGAAAGTAATAGCTCCCTTATTTCAGTACGAGTAAGTCTGATGAAATATAGTTGTTACTAAGGGTTTTGGTCTTGAAAACTAGCAGTCAACGAATCAAGTTAATTCAAATGTAATTTGAGACTTGACTTAATAATGAATTCGTTAACTTAATTTGTGAACCAAACAAATCAATCTAAAGTTGAAAATTGAATATGCTAACTGATAAATTAAAAATATATATATATCTCCAAATGCAATAAAAGAACTCTACAATTTATTTAGATTTGAATAAAATAAGACAATCTTTTAAATTAAATACGGATAAGTGTCAAATACTAACTCATGTATGTTAACTTATGAAAAGTTAACTAAATAGAGTGTCAAATTAAAAAAAAAAATCATGTTAAGATTTTTGATAGATGTGAATTTATGGCGTTAAAATAATCACATTAAAAAGGTGATAGAAAATTAAATCTTGAAAATAGTTACATTATGATCGTAAAGAACATCTAGAAAATATTACATAATATCGCTACTGTACTTTATGACATCTTGAATATCTTTTTTAGTTTTAAAAAAGCAAAACAAATCTTGATAGAAACTAAGGGTAAAGATAAGAGTGAAACGATAAGAGTGAAACATCTTTCAACCCTGTCAACCAGTTTCACAATAGTAAGTCTTTAACTTTAGTTGTTTTTACTAAGTCAATATTCGTTATTTTATTACAACTAAATATAACTGAATAGTTAGTTATGTTAATTACAATCAATTGTTAGTTTATCACATGTAGATCAAATGCTTAGATATAAAAGAGCAAAATTTAACAATTCTATGTAACTTCCTCTTGAAAATTAATAAGATGTATATTCAATATTTTCTTTGTTTAGATTTTTTGTATGGTATTAGTAGCTAAGTTTCGCAATATTAAGTCCTTAGCATTAGTTGTATTTATTGAGTCAATATTACTTATTTTATTACAACTAAATATAATTAAATAATTAGTTATGTTAATTACAATCAATTGTTAGTTTATCACATGTAGATCAAATGTTTGAATATAAAAGGGAAAGACTTAAGAATTGTATGTAAGTTCATTTTGAAAATTAATAGAAAATTAATAAGACGTCTATTCAATATTTTCTTTGTTTAGATTTGTTATATTGTATTAGTAGCTCTGATTTGAGCTTCTTCTTCTTCTTTTTTATTTTTAATTTTTTTTCTGCTTCATTTCGTAAGATCTGTTATCTGAATTTTTTTTCGAAAGTTACCTTGTTGTTAAATGACTATGTGAATGTCTTGGCATTGTTGAAATTTCAAAAATAATTATTTACTAAGTTTTTTGAAAACGGGAGAGATATACGCTGTTTAAATTATGACGAACTACGTATGGTACTCAAATTTAACCGATTGTTTCATATATTCAGTATAGTGAGAATTTGATCTTGTTATATTTTTTTAAGTTAAGGAACAAAAATTTCGTCTGATAAAAATTTTATTTGCAAAATTTTGTAAAGCATTAATTTGTAAATTTATTATAAAAATTTTAAGTTGCCGATAAATTTATCCGTGAGCGAAATTCAACTCATTTAAAACAAACTCGAAGGCTGAACGAAATGATGTGACTTAAAGTCACATAATATCTAGATATTTTTCTACGATATTAATATTTTATTGAGTGGTTAATGAAAATATTTAAATATTTATTATTATACTTTTATATATTTTGAAGGAGTAAAATTTTTGTGATTTTAATTAGTAGGGGAAAATAAATATCTTTATTTCCCTTCTTAAAGAGAAGCCAAATTTTCTTTTTTCTTCTTCTTGAAAAATATTTATTTTTGTTTCCTCTGATTGTTGTTGGTGTTCAAAGTCTTTAAAGAAAAAAAAAACATTGATTTCCTTAAGATGAAAGAAGTCTCCTTCCCCTCCTATTGTGCTGACCGAACCAACACTAGGCCAACACACCAAAAGTTTTCTTATTTCTTCTAGTCTTGAGTGAGTGTAGGTGAGAAAGAAAAAAAAACATATAGAAAGATTTGATGATCTAGAGAGATAGAGAAGGAATTTGAGAAAGAGTTAAGATGAAAAGTTGTTCCTCGAAGCATTGTGGTATTATTGATGTAGCTTTTGTGGTAAGAAATATTTCTTATTCTCCTTTTCATGGCTATGAATCTTTATATGGGTTACGGAGTTTTTTTTTTTTATTTTTATTTTTAGATTTTAAAGCTTGAGGCTTGAATCTATATGTTATCATAAATTTTATATCATAAATTTATGAAGTTATTGTTTGAAAAGATTTCTTTGGAAATAAATAAATAAATAAATGAGTAGCAAGATTTTTAGTGCATTATTGTTGTGTAGAAAATATCTAATCTCGCCCATGAAAACTTTATAAAGTGTATTTCTTTGTAAAAGTTAACGAGGTTGGTATTTCTTTGTAAATGTCATGTCAAAAATTTTAGAATAAGTTTTGAAATAAAATGGTAAATGAATTGTTGTGGTTTGTTTTAATTCAA
>JBBPBR010000004.1:17222884-17299490 GCA_037974775.1 Cicer pinnatifidum
ATTTATACTTTCACTGTTAAAAATTGGGGTGTTACAGTTTTCTTTTCACAATGGTGAGAAAAAAAAAAAAAAAAAAAACACCAATAGAGATCAAGAAAGTCTTGATCCTTCTCAAAATAATGACAGTCCTTATGATAGTCACCCAAGTGAGGGTTCTTCTTTTGTTACTGTGACACCAATTCGTGCTGAAAACAATTATTATATATTTGTGAAATCTATGACAAGAGTAATGCTAGAAAAGAACAAGTTGGAGTTTTTCTTGATAAATCCATGTCTATGTCCAACAAATTGGATCCTGCACCCAAGTATTGGATGAGATGCAACAATCTTGTACTTTCTTGGATAAATTTTTTTGTATCTCCATCAATTGCACAAAGTTTGGCATTCAAGGATAATGCTCTTGGTGTGTGGCTGGAACTAAAAGAAAGGTTCTCCCAAGTGGATTTGATTCGCATTTCAGATATATATAAAGAGATTAATGGGTTGAAATATGAGAGTTTCTAAATGTTTTAATACTTTAATTGTTATTTGGGAGGAATTGGACAACTTGGGGTCAATTTCTCAATGTTGTGCTTATGTGACCTACACAAAAGAGGATAGAGTTATCACATTCTTAACAAGTATAATGATCATTTTGAAGTGGTCAAGTCTCAAATGCTCCTTATGGAACTATTGCCTTACATAAACAAACTCATTTCTTTAATGTCGTGCAAGAAAGGCAAAATGGTAGTTCGGTGAATGATAATGGTGAAGGACCAACATTTTTGAATGCAATTGACAACAAGAAATATCAAAGAAAAGATAAAAATGGAAACAAGACATGCACTTGTTGTAGGTGGATTGGCCACACTACAGAAACATGCTTCAGAAAGCATGGTTTTCCACCTAAAACTAGGTACAAAACATATTCTAATAATACATATGGTGAGCAAGAAGATGTAAAGTCATACAAATATTCTTCTTCTGACAAAGATGATAGCTCAAAGAATCAATCTCCTTTTACACAAGAACAAATCAAGAGCATATAGATTATGATTTAACAATTTAATATAGGATCTATCCATGCTGTAAAACATGTCGAAGGATCATATCAGGTTGGAATAACACCAACAAATAAGGAATTGATAACAACTAAATCTACAACAAGTAAATCTGTTAGTAGTGATGTTAAAATAATTTCTAACAATGTGGCGTACGTAGATCATGGATTCAGAGGCCACATACCATATTTTCTTTGAACCTAATCAAATTTCAGAAATTCATTAAGATTAAACCAATAAATGTTAAGTCACCAAATGGCAACACAACTGTTGCAGACTATGCAAGGACAATAATACTATATTCCATAATGAGGCTGCATAATGTGTTGTTTTTGCCACAATTTTCTTTTAATTTTATTTCTATATATAAGTTATGTGCTTCATTGAATTGTAGCATTACTATCTATTATAATTCTTGTGTTATACACTTGAAGACTATGACCAAGATTGGTATAACTGAGTTGATAAATGGCATGTATTACTTACAAGACTCATTTAGATGCAGTGCATTTTGATAATAATGTCTGTATAGGTTTTGTTATTTTTAAGACCATTCTTGAATTTTGCTTATGGCATTTCAGATTAGTACTTGTTCCTAATAGTTGTATCAAAGTTCTGAATAACAAGTTTTCTTATTTTCTGTTAGAACCAAGATGATTTGAAGAACAATTCATTAATCATGTGTTTGATAATAACAAATGTATTTTGTGGGAACAATTTATTGCATTAATAGTTTAATTAAGTGTGCAAAAAATAGAACAAGATATCAAAGGAGATGGTATAAGAGGAAACAATATCAGAGGAAACGAAGACATCAGAGGAAGCGAAGTGAACAAAGTCAAATATAGTCAAAGGAAGTCAACTCATCATCCATACTCTGCTTTATTACACGCAGTTTTATGTGCACGTCTTTGCCTCTAAAGCTTCTGTCCAATATTGCCTCTAAAGCTTTTGGCTAGTGTGTCTATAAAGCTTTTGGTTGAGTTGCCTTTGAAGTTTCACTTGCCTTCAAGAGTGCAACTTGCTCTAAAACACTACCTCAGATTTGCAGCAGCATCTTAAATTGCACTCACTCTCAAATTACAACAAGGTGACGTTGCTTGTGTCACTAATTCTAAGTCACATAGTTTTGGCTTTTCCTCTGACTGACAAATGAAGCAACAAAACATCCGACTCTGATGATCAAGTCATGTTCTGATGAAGGAAAGTCAATGATGAAAATGAAAAACAACACTCTGATGAAGGCTAAGTTGTATCATGATTCCAAAGGTCTAAAAAGAGATTATGACATGTTCCCTCTACTTCAACATGCGTATGAAATAATATTCAAGAAGAATAATTTTCAAATGTAATCTGTACTATGCTCGAATAAAATCATTCTTTTATACAAAGACTCGATTTGGAAGTAATCAAGTTTCAACGATCATATTCTTAAACCGTATCAATCTAGGTTTTATTATTAGTGAAGATCTTGGTTGACATCGCACAAAGAAGATACATTTTAGATTTGTTTGAGACAATTTTGAAACCCTAATCCATGCTATATATAAAGGATACATTTTGAAGAAGGAAGAGACAAATCCATACCAACAACAACAAAAAACCTTAAGTACAAAATGCAAAACTTTGTAAGTAGCTATCTCAAAGGTTTCAATTTCAAAGAAAAGACACTTAATCGATTTTATTACTTAGTGCTTTAAGTTTGTGATAAATTGTATACACTCTGCTTAGAAAAAGTAACACATAACTAGTTTCAATTGCATTATAACCCAACCTGATAGTGGCTAATATGTTTCAATGACTTGTAGGTTAAAGTTGGAAGTTAAGAAGATTTGACTTGTAGGGTCAAGGTGTTGTTATTTCCTAAGACTTGTAGATTCAAGTTGGAAGTTGAGAAGACTGAATTGTAGAAAGCTCATTTGTTCGATGAAGAAAGCTTTGAGTACTGGAAGAACGAACTCATAAGCTTCTTTAATTCACAAAATCCTGAACTTTAGGATTTGGTTGAAGAAGGGTACACTGCTCCGACCAACGATGATGGTATTGAAGTATCCAGAAAAGAGATGATTACTAATCAGAGGAAGAAATTTAAAATGCATCACATTCAAGGAGTATGGAAAATGCACCAACAAAGAGACAACTACGAGTATTTATGATGCTCTGGTTTTGACCTAAGAAGGAAGCAAACTGGTTCACGAAGCAAAAGCCAATCTTCTGGTAAAAAAATATGAGCTTTTTCAAATGGAGGAAGATGAATAACTTGAGACTATGTTTTCCAAGTTTCAGACTCTAGTCACATGGTTGAAATCTCTAAGAAAAGTTAATCATGACCAGAGATGTACACTTTGATGAACTGGTGTTTCCTAGTTTAGTTAATCATGACCAGCCTGATTCCAATGACTGAGATCATATTAAGATTGACAAAATTTTCAACAAAAGCCTTGGGAGCAAATTTAATGATGAAGATTCTGAGATCGCACCTGCCATGCTTCATATGGATGAACCTGACTTCAACCAAAATGGATGATCCTAGATTTAACCATCTAGAATCATCCCAAAAATTATTTTTGTCAACAAGTCAGTGAGCGTGCTGAAAGTCAGGACACCATTCCTAGAAGATCTGGTTGTACCACACATAGATCAATGCATTTAGATGACAATGTTTGTGGTGCACAAAGCAATGACGATACAAAGATAACTATTCCTTATGCTATTTCAAAGTATTTGTCTTTTTCTAACCTTTCTTCTAAGTAGAAAAGTTTTAGCATGTAAGTTTCACTTGAAACGAAACCTAAATCTTATGAGGAAGCTAGTCAACATAAGCATTGGAACAAAGCTATGACAAAATAATTAGAAGCTCTCCCAAGGAACGAAACTTAGATAACAACTATGACTAAGATAACAAGTGTGAGGGTTTTATTAGCATGTATCAACAAATGGTACTTACACCAATTGGATATTGATAATGTTTTTCTTCATGGAGATTTACATGAAGATGTCTACATTGAACTTCCATCAAGTATGACACCTAAATCCCGTAATCAAGCAAGGTCGTGGCATGAGAAACTTCTTACAACACTTGCCAAAGCTGGTTTAATTCAAGCAAGGTCAGACCACTCACTACTCATTAAACATAAGGTGCAATCATTTACTACATTAGTAATATATGTAGATGATGTAATTTTAGAATGACAAGATTTAGGTGGCTTCCAGTATAGGAAATCTGAAGTAGTTCATAGGAATTGAAGTGACACACTTCAACAAGGGAATTTCAATTTGTCAAAGAAAATATTGTATTGATTTACTAACACACACAAGAATGTAAACTAGCAAGCACACCAATAGACAACAATTTAAGACTTGAACAAGATAATGGCTTACCAAGCGCATATGCAACAAAACACATAAAACTTATTGGAAGAGTTCTATGTTTGAAAACAACAAGACCAAATATAATATATTAAGTGCAAAAAGTAAGTCGATTCATGGCAAAACCAACTCAAACATATTAAAATGTAACAATCAGAATACTCAGATATTTGGAGAAAACACTAAGACAAGGAATTGTTTTTCAAAAGAGATTCACAACTACAATTGAGTGGGATCAATTATGCATATTGGGGAACATGCAAGGATACAAGATGATCTATTTCAGGGAATTGTTTCTTTCTTGGGAATTAAATTATTAAATTGAAAACAAATAGTAATCAACTATAGAAAATTCATCATCAAACTCAGAATATAGGACACTAAAAACTGCCACATGTGAGCTTTAATGGATTGTATATGTACTCAAGGATTTGAAGGTTATTCTTGATAGGGAAAATGTTTGTGACAATCAAAATGCAATGCCTATTGAATACTATTTTTTTTCTGAGAAAACAAAACATCTTAACATTGATAGTCATATTGTGGGAGAGATTCCCCAAGATGAAACAATGAAATAATTTTCAGTACCAAGAAATGATCAACTAGTTGATTTCTTCACAAAGGGGTTGCTACCTTGAGTTTTTAATTCATTTGTCATCAAGATTGAGTAATTTTATACTTACCAACCTTAAGCTTGTAGGGGAATGTTAGAAATCACAGGTAAAGATAAGAGATAAACATCTGCCTGCCAGTCTTGCCAATTAGTTTAACAATCTGAAGTCCATAGCATTAGTAGTTTTTACTTAGTCAATAGTTAGTTATTTTATTATAACTAAATGTAACTGAATAGTTAGTTATGTTAATTAGAACAAATTGTTAGTTTATCCATGTAGATCAAAGGCTTGTATATAAAAAGGCAAGGCTTAACAATTCTATGTAACTTTCTTTTGAAAATTAATAAGATATATATTCAATATTTTCTTTGTTTAAATTTGTTAAAAAGCTTTTATTGTATAAAATATGATAGGACATTGCGGGCTGTAACACTAAAAAATAAACAAACTGTTGGATCTTAAGTTGAGCGTATGTTGCAAATCTTAAACAAAAAGATGAAAATGACGATGATTAAGGTTGCACAAATAAATTCTTTTATACCATTGAGTGATATTCTCATTAACTAACATACAAAAATATTATGCTAGCTAATGACACAATGCATAATTTTGTCTCAAAAACCGTCACAATACATTATGTGTTTCTAAAACAAAAAGACAACAAATTAAGATTGTTGATACAATTTCTTTTAGAAATCTAAAAACAAAACTTCCAGTTTCCACCTATTTGGAAATATTAACATAAAAATGTGTTTTAGAAAATTTGAACTTTGTGTACCATAATTTTTTTTCAAGTTTTTCGAAATACATTTATGTACCAACGTTTTTTTTAAAAAGTTTTATGGAATATAAATATGTTTATTTCTAGAATATTCAAACTTTGTGTTCTGAAAAAACTTTTTTAAAGTTTCTCGAATACATTTGTGTTACATAATTTTTTTTCTTCATATTTTCCGGAATACATAAATGTCTCAAAAAACATAAAGTTTAACTTTTTTTGTCATTCTAAAATAGAGAAAAATTGAATTTTCATTAAAATGTGGGTTAACAACTAGAGCAAACATTATGTCTAAAGAAGAGATCACGAGATTACAAGAAATAATAGAAAAAAACAACCATTATGTCGAAAGAAGAGAGAAATAGGTTACAAGGACTAATAAGCAAAGAGTTGAAGGGAATTCAGTTTGTCGGGATGTTTGCGATCAATTTGAATGCACCTCTCAAAGTACCAAATAGAAACTTTTCTTTTAAAACAACTGCATAAGACTCCGACATTGATAATTCCACCAGATATTGGTTCACTTCTCCTAGTGCCATCCAAGTACCATATTTGATCACCTTCATCACTCTTTTTGAAATTTGTCAACTTTGATACCGTAATTTTTTAGATTTTCTTCTCGCTTGTTGAAGTGTTGATGTTCATGTTGTTATACTTGACAACGATAATGTACTTGGAGTTTGGTTCTGAAAAGACTTTGATAGCCATCATGATTTCTCAATGCTATGCTAATAGTCTGGTTCAGGGAAAACTTTGAAAGTCGTCATGATTTTTCATAGCTATACTTAGAGACTGATTCTAGAAAGAGTTTAATAGCCATCACAACACTTTTGTAAATAAACATGGAAACTAGTTCTAGAAATACTTCGATAGCTATGATGATTCTTTGTAGCTACAAAGAATCATGATATCAAAGTCAATTTATAGACCCAATCTCCAAATATAAATACAAATAATGTTGATGGGAATCAATGTCTTTCTAGAACCAGCCTCAAAATATATCTACAAAAAATCATGATGGGTATCAAAATCTTTCCTCAACTCAACTAGATTGCTATAAAACTTCAAAAATTATGAGGGTTGTCAATGTCTTTCCAGAACGTGCCTCCAAATACACTATGGATGTTATGTATAACATAACAAAGATCAACACTTCATCAAGCGACGCGAAAATCTAAAAATTCACCTTATCTAGGTTGACAAATAACAAAAATATTGATGATGGAGATCAAGTGAAATACTTGGACGACACCAAAAGAAATGAACCAATATATAATAGAATTAGCAATGGAGGAATCATACGCAACTGTTGTGAAAGAGAAGTTTTTGTTTGGAACTTTGCGATGTACGTTCAAAGTGACCACAAACAGTCCTATGAGCTCATTTAACTTCAACACTTCGTCTAATATACCTTGTAACATCTTCTTTTCTTCTTTGACAAAAAGCTTGCTTTATCTATTTGTTCTGTAACCTTGTAATATCTTTTTTCGACACAATTTTCGTTACAATGCATTGTTATTTGGATATGTATAGGTAATCATATTATTAATAACAAAATTGTTGTCTTCACAAACCACATAATAAGATATAAGATTACTATTGCATGAAACACATTTAACTAGATATAGCCTTGTGTGCAAGGTTGTCATATCTCCTAATCAGTAGTTTTGAAAATATTTGCATCATTATTAAATTTATATATATTTTTTATTACATTTTCCTCTCTAAATGTGTAATTTGAAAAAGATCATTTTCCTCTCTAAATGTGTAATTTGAAAAAGATCATTTACAAGTTTTGTCTATGCTTGGCATCTAATTGGTGATCCTTTTCTCAACAACAATTTAGGTTAATATGTTTTGAGAATTATACATGGCATCAAAAAATAATATCCACTCTTATAAAAATTTTAATTTCAAAACATTTGACCTGTAATATAAAAGAGCTTAATCTCAACTCTAACAACATCCTAACGTTCTTTCTCTACAATATTAAACGAAGAAAATGTAAATATAGTTATACATCAACAATATCAGATGCATTAAAAACTCTTATAAGAGAGACCATGTCAACCAAAGATTTACATATTTTGTATATTTTCCTTATTTAGTGTGTCTATTTGTTTACCAAATTAAGTACATTTTGGAAACTTACAATAAATTTAAAAATTTAGACAAACTAAATTTAAACAAATTATAAGATATGATTAAAGTAAATGCATTCTTTTTGGTATATAAACAAGATATAAAATAACAATAGTGTTGAAGATTAACTTATCATGCAATTATATAATTACTAGAGTCAGTGATCCTTATATGAAACCTCTATAGAACCCAACTCTTCTAAACTTTTTTATATAAAAAATTATATAACAACAAATGTTTGTGATATTAACCTTTCTATTTTATCCAAGTTATTATTTTAGGATTCATTTTGTCTTTTTAGTTACACATAGCCACTTAAATATTAATGAGTGAATTAAATTAAAGTACTTTAGACATGAAACTACAACCCCAAACTCAACATATTTTCAAAGCTTAACTTACATTTGCAAAACTACAACTGCAAATGCATATGTACTTTGGATACATCCAACCATTCAACAAATCAACCTCTTCTACGACTTCTCCATATCTAAGTTCAACACAACAAACAAGTTAACATATATAATGGAACACACAATAAATTAGCCTACCTTCGTACTCTTAGTAGAATAGAATAGTTCTCATAGATAAACAAAATCAAAAATAAAAGTGAAGCAAACCTATCAAGAGCCATTTGTGGTAGAACCTAATAACACAAGACTTACCATTTCTTGGATTCTTACATGTAACAACAAAATCCCTTTTTTTTCGACACTTGAAAAACCTAGCAAACAAACTCGTTAGCACAAAAAACATTGTCAAAAAAAAATTAATTAATCAAATATGATCACCATTTCAAGTCAAATTATTTATACAATCTCACGGTCCTTCAACCCATCCACAACAACTTTAATACACCTATCATAAATAATCATATCTTAAAAAAAAAAAAAACGAACAAAAGAAACAAGTACATAAACAAAGTAAGTCTTCAAACATCATCATCCTACAATGCATCAAATAAATTTTCAATTTTCACATTAACCTAGGACTTTATAAAATGGAAGCAATCTTAATTTATGATTCGGCCACCGTGGATTTAACTTAAATAGGCAATAATGACCACAATTTAGGTTTGCAACATCGAAGAACGTAACACGGCCGGTACAAATGTGATATAAAACCACCAATCCGAAAAATCAGAAAGCAATAAGTACAGACAAAGAGTAAAACCTTCAAACATCGTCATCTTATAACACATGTAAAAATCAAATTTTCATGTTAGATTGGAGCTTTAGAAACTACACTCAATCGAGATCAAAATATCAATAACAAGATTTTTAGGTTTTTGTCATCAAGATTGAAACTACATCAACAATATTGGACTATGACTCATAAAAAGTCGTTTTTTTATGTTAATAGAGGTATTTTTAAGTAAGGTACACATTCACGACACGACTTGATATCAAGCTTTGATTTTTTTGTCATCACGATTAAAATCACATCAACTATATTCGAGTGCAATTTTTTCACAATATCAAATATCATAATACGACTATCATAGCAGACATGATCTCGAAATTTATATGTTTATAATTCTTCATAAATCACTAATAAAAAAGATTTTAGAAAAACAAAGAAAATTAAAACTCAACAACCATAAAAGCTTCAATAAAACAAGTTGATGACAGGTTTTCTCATTTAATTGTGGTGATAACGAGTCAATTTCATGTTAGTAATGTGAATAAATTGATTTGATATACATAGCAAAAATAAAATAATACACATACACAAGAAAATCAATAAAAGAGAAACAGAAAGAAATATATTTTAGGCACTCACTAAATGGTTGTGACTTTGATTTTAGACCGAACACTACAAGAAAAGATTCATATACCTACGGAAAATTACCCACGGATGTCAATTAGTGGATAAATTATATAATATCTATAGAAAAACTTTGAGTAAATTTGTTATTAAGTAATTTAATTTTTTTTAATTGGTTTCCACGGTTTGTTCGTAGGTAAAATAAAAAAAATCCGTGGGTAAAGTTAAAAAAAAGAAACTCAACTTGAAGTTGCCAAAATTTAATCGTATTTTTTGTTACCACTGATTATCCGTGGGTAAATTGAAAGTATAGTTTTGTATATTACTTTGTTTTTTTTTTTTTTATGAAAAAAAGTTAATTCTTAGAAGGCATTTGTTAGAGTAAGTAATATTTCAGTAAGGAAACAAAACAAAAGTAAGAATAAAGGGGATAGAAACAAAAACTCTTCTTCCACAGTAAAGGGGAACTTTCCGTTCATCGCATTCAATCAACGCCGTTCGCCGTTCGCCCTTGACCGCCACTTCAAATCACAGGTTCTATCATTCTCTCTGGTTCTTCTGTCGTTCGTGTTCTCTCTCTCATTCGATCTCTCTTGTTCTTTTTTTTCTCTGTTTTACTCCCATTCGTTGTTGTTATCTCGTTTGCTCTCTCTAATTTGTTCCATTTTCATGATTATTTGTTGTGTATCTGAACGTTTATTAACTTATTTGCAAACCCTAACTCGTTCTCACGTTTTGTTCTTGTACAGCTCATTGAAGTCCCTAACATCTCATTTCACATGTAAAAGCTTGAAAATCCCTAACTCTGTTAGTTTAATTCCTAAATCTGTTGTGAGGTGTGATATTGATTTTTTTTTTTGCTTGGATACTGATACTGATATTGAGTCTAGTGGTACCGTTTTTATTTTGCTTGGAATCTGAGTTTTTATTTTGCTTGGATATTGTTTGCTTGGATACTGTTATTAATTCCTAACTCCTAACTCTATTGTGAGGTGTGATGCTGACATTGAGGTGTTCTTATTTGTTAATACATGTTTATATTGGTTGGAATGTGTTTTATTTGTTGCAAAATGAATCTTATGTGGCATTTGTGATTGAACTTTAGTTACAAAATATGTGATGATGATGATGTGAATTTACCTAGTGCAAATCCAGTCACCAGTTTTCCATCCTGGAGGGTAATTGCAATCATAGGCTTCCATGTTTCCACCAAATCCACAAGAATAAGAACTTTTCAATGCACCACATCTATAAAAGCTTGTTCTGCTAGCATAGTTGTGTGCTCCACAGTTCATACCATTGCAATACCAGTCCCATACCAAGGTCCAGTTGTATCTATATGTTTCTGGATCAGGGCCTCCAATTTTAGGGTATCCACAATTTTGGCATGCATCCCTCTTCTTGAAATTTATGTGCTGACAAGAACCACATGTAAGACCCTTAATTTTAAATTCTAATTTATGTATTTTGGGGAATTTTGTGCTGAATTTCTAAGGTTTTTTAGCCAATTTTATGGCATTTTGTGAGTTAAATGCCAAAAATATATTTTTAGAGACCCGATTAAAATTATTCGTTGATGAATAATTTTAATTAATTACGGTGAATCTTTTGTCGAAGAAAAAAATTTCTGAGATGCAACATTTTTCAGAAAAATTCATCTGCCGATTGAATTGCGGCGAGAATAGATATATTTTTTTGAAAAAAATAATTTGTGATGTGATGTGAGGTGACAGACGTAATGATGATTTTTATAAAAATATCTAGATATTTATAAATATCTAGATATTTGTTTAGATATTTATTATTATTATTATTATTATTATAATTATTATTATTATTATTATTATTGTTATTATTATTATTATTATTATTATTATTATTATTATATATATATATATATATATATATATATATATATATATATATATATATATATATATATATATATATATATATATATATATATATATATATGAAAGGAAGGAAAAGCTAAAAAACTGTAAACAGAGAGAAAGTAACCCAGGCCTCACCTCACGTCCTTCTCCATCTTTCTTGCGTTTTCAAAAAAAAAAATCCAAAACCATAAAATATAAACCCTCATTTATTTACTAGATCTAAGCTTCCATTGGAAAAGTGACAGAAGAGAAAGTTGCTCATTACCACAATGCGGTGGTAGTGAGCTAGTTTTGGAAGCGACTTCACAAACTTTAATTTTACCAGAATTAATCGCGGCGCCGTAATCGGTTGTTAAAGCTACAATGGAAGTAAGGGCTCCTTCCAAACTTTTATTTTGCATTTAGGACATTATTTGTGATTTTGTGGAAAAGAAATTTGATGTATTAGATGTGTGATTTTGTGAAAAATGAATTTAATGCGATTATGTGCGATTTAGTGAAATAAAAATATGAGGTGTGGTTTATGGTGATCGATATTTAATGTGATTTATATGTTCATAATTATTATTATGAATTTTTTTAATGTGATATATTTGCGGATTTTTTGGAAAATGAATTGATGAAATTTGATGGTTTATGTGTAAAAATGTGGAGTTTTGAAATTGGGTAAGTTAGGTTTGAATTGTTGAAATTTAATTGAGGTGTTATATGTGTGTTGTGGAATTGAATTGATTGTTGTTGGTGTGAATTTGCGGTAGTTAAATTTGATGAGTTTGAGTTACGTAATGAGTTATTTTCAAATAAATGAGTTTGAACTGAAGTTGAAATTTTACGAAAAATTTAGAGTTGTTAAAGTTTTGAAAAAGTTCAAATTTTAACTAAGTTAAAGAGTTTGAGCAAAAAGATAGATTGAAATTAAAAATGGTTAGAGTTTAAAATGTTACTCTTTTAATTACTATTTGATTGAGTTTAAAAAGAAAAAAAGTTTATAGTATTTTATTAACTCAAATATTTTGGGGCTTTAATAGTCGAGTATGTGAATGTGAAATTTGGACAATATTTATTTTATTTAGTTTTAAGTAAATAATATATATTATTTGGTTTTAAAACTTTGGTGTGTGAGAAAGATTTAATTTTGGGAATTTTGTTGTGCTTGGATTAGTTTTATTGTGAACAAGTTGTTATAAATATTCATGTTTATGTAGTTAGCTCCTTGAGTCTCGAAAAGGAATCGAGACCGTTGGCACCGAGTTAGTGGTGGGGAGAACTCTGATATACTAATGTTGTTGTGGTGATTTATGGTTGAAAATTTTAGAGATTGAATATGGTGATTAATGTTTGGAAATTTTGGTGATTTATGTTAGGTGAAATTGATGTGTTCATAATTAATATTATGAATTTTTTAGATGAAATTTATGTGTGACTTGGTGGAAAATGAATTTAATTCAATTTAGGTGTGAATGGAATTTGGAGATGTGATTTATGTGTGGTTGTGGAAATTTTAATTGGTGTGAATAAATATGTTTGAGTATGCTCTATGTTGTGTCTGAAAAATCATGAGTGTTAAATGAGTATTAAAAATGGGGAATCTTTTAATAGCTTCATATACTTAATGATTGTGGTGAAAAGAGTCAGAGTATGCTCATGCATTTCATAGTACATGGTGATCGCGATGGGGCCATGGTGATAGTGGTGACCGTCATGGGCCACGGGATGATGCCATGTGAATTGTTGGTTCATCTTATCCTTGCGGGGATTGTCGCGTCGTGCTGATCTGTAAGAGATTGCACTCTAGAATGTGCTGATCTGTGAGCGATTGCACTCTAGAAAATTGTGCTAGTCTGTGAGCGACTGCACTCTTGTATGTCGTGCTGGTCTGTGAGAGACTACACGCTAATAAATCATGCTGATCCGTGAGAGATTGCACCTCAGTAATTAGTACTGGTATGTGACAGGTTGTACAATTATGATTTACGCCCCTCGAGGAGGGTTTTGGTTTGGTAATTAGGGTGCTTGGCACGCGAGTCATGTTTGTTATACTTTGATGATTGTATATACATATTCGGTTGTTGTTGTGATTTGTCGTAATTACTTTGAGGTGTGAAGTTGGGTTGATTAAGTTTTGATGTATTTATATGTTCATAATTGATTTAATGAATATTCGATGTGTGATTGAGGTGTGAATTTGTGGAGATTAATTTGGTGTTAATTATGTGTTCATAATTGATAATATTAATGTTTGAAGTGTTGCTTGATTTAGAGCCATTTTAGAATTGAAAATCTGCCTTTTCTCAATTGTATTCGGCTACGACAATGCAGTTTGTCAAAACTTCATTTTTCAACATTGTTTATGCATTTTTGGACATATGAAAATCCTTTCGAGGAGTATGCTAAGACGAAAGGTTGTTTTGAGCATTTGAAAATATAAGAATTTTGTTATGTGATGTTTGTTAATTTCGGTTGGTGACCTTTACAATTATTGAGGAAATCTGGGCTTTGCCCTCAAATAAGAACCAGGATCATCCTACCGGTTAGTACCCTGGAGATGGGAAAGTAGTTAGTCATACTTGACCAAAGCTGTGTCAGGAGGATCTTGCGGGGCGCGTGGAGATCACCAGGGTGGTGTAGTTTTGTAGCATGATCAGATTAGAGGGTTGTATAGGGTTTAGTTGTCTTTCTTTTGTGGATGTATTTATTTCAATTTGAAAGATTGTACATATACCTCATATTGTCAGCTTGACTTTTATTTAGATGGGTTCCATGTACCACTTTTGATGTGTAAATACTTTGGATTCGTATTTCAAAAACTATTCCGCTGCTTGTAAATATTGGTTGACTTTGTCGTTATGTTACAACTTAAATATTTATCCAAAAGTATTTCTTGGTTTATTTCTTTGTTTGTTAAAAAAAAAATACACTTGCGCTGTTAAAAATAGGGGTGTTACACCATACATCCAATCTCCTCTAGACCAGCTCATTTTAACTGTTACATGTATAAAATCTTTTAACATTTATTTTTCCTTCAATTCTCAATGCAGCCATAAAATATATATATAACATATATAACATAACTTATTGCATATATCCAAGAAATGAAACATGATAATGAGAAATACTAGTTTTGTTTGCAAAATAGATCCATGAAAGTTTTGTTTGCATAGGGAATTTTGATCATGGTGATATATTACACTCTGGAAAATAACATATCTTTTTTATTGCTTATGATAAACACTTTTTTTTTATTGAAGAGTGACATTAATGATTATTTTACAATTATCCTCAAGAGGATTTGAACTCAATATCTTGAGATTTATAAACTAAACTTTTATCACTGATAATTAGCTAACATCTCAAGTATACTTTTACTGCTCTTGGTTAATATAAATAACAAAAAATTTCAAGTACCCTTTTAAGTAATATGATTAAACTATGAGGTTCCACTTAACAAAGGTAGATTGCTTATATAATAATCATGTATAGAGAAATTATTTGTGATGTAAATTATAAACAGAAAATAAGAACCTTACTTTATAGAAGAAGGAAAAGGAGTAATAGAAGTATAAGGCAAGTAATATTGGTTTTATGTCCTATGAGTTGTAGCTCAAGAACACCTTGTAAATCAAGATGGTTGGTGAGTTTTGTTGTTTGGTTTAGAGGCTATATATACTAGCTTATGACTTGTTATTGTGTGAAGACATATGAATGAATGTCTCTTTTAGTACTTTTGTAATGTAGATATCAAAGAACTTTTGAAAGCTTAAGCACCTTTATAAGTGCTCAAATCAGTTGCCACGTATTCTTAGTTTTTTTTACTTTTTCTTCTATTAAAAAATAATTTCATATTTTTAAAATATCTTAACAAATATCTATACGGTGATATATGATTGAATGGTTATATAATTTTTTTACACTATTAATATTTAATATTTCATACTTAAATCTGTAAATCATTAACTTGTTAATTCTCTTTTTTCTCTTTCTCTTTTTAATTTAAACAATCTTTTAGTTTTAAATATTGAGTTTTTAGTTAATTATTTCTTTAAAGTCTAATTGCACCAATAATGTAAATTGGTTTTTAAATGTGTAAAGATCTACTCCTTGAAGAGTGACTTTCGCATAATTGCTCTACTTAATAATTTTTTGTATATATTAAATTTTTTCAATCAAATTTGTAAATATTATCATATTATATTAATCATCATGCACATCAAATTTAGATATATTGAAAACTGTTTTATGCAGTATTATACATCGTTCATGTGTTATTTATTTCATCATCTCCTTTATTATGAATCTTTTATGCACATGCATGGAATGAGAGCTCATTGGAATTGGTTGGAATGTGTTCTTATTTGTTGCCAAAGGAATGTTAAGTTAGTTTGACAATTTTACAGCAATAACTTGTTATAGTTAGTTTGCAATTTAAGTTAGTTTGACAATGAGAGCTAAATTATCTGCAACTAATTTTACAGCAAATATCTGCATAACTATTTATAGTTATTTTGACAATTAGTTTATGTTTGGAGAACGTTATTTTCAATTTGAACTTTGAGTAATAAATTGTTTGAGGTTTGTATAGGTATCCTATTGGATATGTAAAATTACATTCTGTTCACAGTTTCATCGCACCTCAATTATTTGTTTGTCCTTCAAAATAGTAATAATGATAATTTTAATAGGAGTGATGTGTTGTACATTGAATTGTGTATCGTTTTATTTTAAGGTAATACTTTTACTATTTTTAGCTTTTAACAAACCATAAAGGATAAAAGTTCAAGACCAGATTTGCGAGTCGGCAGCACATATGTGGCGTAGATCGGCGGCGGTAATAACATTGGATGCACAAGATTGGTTAAAAACCATAATTGGACTAGAATAAGCGTAGGGAGGACGATAATGACCTAAATATGAATATGATGACACAAACACACCTATTGGATGCACAAGATTGGATAAAAACCCAAATTGGACAAGAATATGCATAGGGAGGACGAAATTGACCTAAATCCCAATCCAACGACACAAACACACCTATTGGATCCACAAGCTTCGTTAAAAATCCCAATTGAACAAGAATAAGCCTAGGGAGCACGAAAATGACCTAAATGTTAATCCAATGGCACACAAACATCTATTGGATGCACAAGATTTGTTAAAAACCCTAATTAGACTAGAATAAGCCTAGGGAGGAAGAAGATGACCTAATTGTTAATCCAATGACCCAAACAAACATATTTGATGCACAAGATTAGTTAAAACCCTAAATGCACTATAATAAGCCTAGGTAGGACGAAAATGTCCTAAATGTGAATCCAACGACACAAACACACCTAATTGGACAAGAATAAGCCTAGGGAGGACGAAATGTTAAAACCCTAATTGGACAAGAATAAGCCTAGGGAGGACGAAAATGACCTTAATGTTAATCCAATGACACAAATGAACTTATTGGATGCACAAGATTGGTTAAAAACCCTAATTGGACTAGAATAAGCATAGTGAGGACAAAAATGACCTAAATGTGAATCCAATGACACAAACACACCTATAGGATGCACAACATTGGGTAAAACCCTAATTGGACAAGAATATACATAGGGAGGATGAAATTGACATAAATGGAAATCCAATAATACAAACACACCTATTGGACGCACAAGATTGGTTTAAAATCCTTATTGTACTAGAATAAGCATAAAAAGGACGGAAATTACGTATATGTTAATCCATTGACATAAACACACCTATAGGATGCACAAGATTGGTTAAAAACCCTAATTGGACAAGAACATGGCTCGGGAGGACGAAAATGACCTAAATGTTATTCCAATGATACAAACACACCTATTGGAAGCACAAGATTTGTTAAAAACTGCAATTGGACTAGAATAAGCCTAGGAGGACGAAAATGACCTTAATGTTAATCAAATGACACAATCAAACCTATTTGATGCACAAGATAGGTTAAAAACCATAATTTTACTAGAATACGCCTCGGGAGGAAGAAAATGATCTAAGAACCACACCTATGGGATGCACAAGATTGGTTAAAAATCCTAATTGGACAAGAATATGCCTAGGGAGGACAAAAATAACCTAAATTTTAATCCATTGACACAAACACACCTATTGGAGTTTTTGACCAATCTTGTGCATCCAATAGGTGTGTTTGTCTCATTAGATGTACATTTAGGTCATTTTCGTCCTCACTAGGCTTATTCTTGTCGAATTAGGGTTTTGAACCAATCTTGTGCATCTAATAGGTGTGTTTGTGTCATTGGATGTTCATTTAGGTCATTATCATCCTCCCAAGGCTTATTCTTGTCCAATTAGGGTTTTTAAGAAATCTTGTGCATCCCATAAGTGTGTTTGTGTCGTTGTATGAACATTTAGGTCATTTTCGTCCTCCCTAGTCTTATTCTTTTCCAATTAGGGTTTTTAACCAATCTTGTGCATCCAATAGATGTGTTTGTGTCATTAGATGGACAGTTAGGTTATTTTCGTCCTTCCTAGACTTATTCTTTTCCAATTAGGGTTTTTAACCAATCATGTGCATCCAATAGATGTGTTTGTGTCATTAGATGGACAGTTAGGTTATTTTCGTCCTTCCTAGGCTTATTCTTTACAAATTACGGTTTTTAACCAATCTTGTGCATCCAATAGGTGTGTTTGTGTCATTGGATGAACATTTAGGTCATTTTCGTCCTCCCTAGTCTTATTCTTTTCCATTTATGGTTTTTAATCAATCTTGTGCATCCAATAGGTGTGTTTGTGTCATTAGATGAAGATTTAGGTCATTTTCGTCCTCCTTAGGTTTATTCTTTACAAATTAGGGTTTTTAACCAATCTTGTGCATCCAATAGGTGTGTTTGTGTCATTGGATGAACATTTAGGTCATTTTATTCCTCCCTAGGTTTATTCTTGTCCAATTAGGGTTTTTAACCAATCTTGTGCATCCAATAGGTGTGTTTGTGTCATTGGATGAACATTTAGGTCATTTTTGTCCTCCCTAGTCTTATTCATGTCCAATTAGGGTTTTTAAGCAATCTTGTGCATCCAATAGATGTGTTTGTGTCATTGGATGTACATTGACGTCATTTTCATCCTTGCTAGGCTTATTCTTGTCGAATTAGGGTTTTGAACCAATCTTGTGCATCCAATAGGTGTGTTTCTGTCATTGGATGAACATTTAGGTTATTTTCGTCCTCCATAGTCCTAATCTTTTCGAATTAGGGTTTTGAACCAATCTTGTGCATCTAATAGGTGTGTTAGTGTCATTGGACAAACATGTAGGTCATTTTCATCCTCCATAGGCTTATTCTTGTCCAATTAGGGTTTTTAACCAATCTTGTGCATCCAATTGGTGTGTTTGTGTCATAGAATGAACTTTTAGGTCATTTTCGTCCTCCATAGGTTTATTCTTGTCCAATTAGGGTTTTTAACAATCCTTGTGCATCCAATAAGTTCATTTGTGTCATTGGATGTACATTTAGGTCATTTTCGTCCACCCTAGGCTTATTCTTGTCCAATTAGGGTTTTTGACCAATCTTGGGCCTCCAATAGGTGTGTTTGTGTCATTGGATTAACATTTAGGTCATTTTCCTCCTCCCTAGGCTTATTCTTGTCCAATTAGGGTTTTTAAGCAATCTTGTGCATCCCAAAAGTGTGTTTGTGTCGTTGGATGTACATTTAGGTCATTTTCGTCCTCCCTATGCTTATTCTTGTCCAATTAGGGTTTTTGACCAATCTTGTGAATCCAATAGGTGTGTTTGTCTCATTAGATGTACATTTAGGTCATTTTCATCGTCGCTAGGGTTTTGAACCAATCTTGTGCATCCAATAGGTATGTTTGTGTCATTGGATGAACATTTAGGTCATTTTCGTCCTCCCTAGTATTATTCTTTTCCAATTAGGGTTTTTGAGCAATCTTGTGCATCCAATAGGTGTGTTTGTGTCATTCGATGAAAATTTAGGTCATTTTCGTCCTCCCTAGGCTTATTCTTGTCCAATTAGGGTTTTTAAGTAACCTTTTGCATCCAATAGGTGTGTTTGTGTCATTGGATGAACTTTTAGGTCATTTTCGTCCTCCAAAGGCTTATTCTTGTCCAATTAGGGTTTTTAACAAATCTTGTGCATCCAATAAGTTCATTTGTGTCATTGGATGTACATTTAGGTCATTCTCATCCTGCCTAGGCTTATTATTGTCGAATTAGGGTTTTTAAGCAATCTTGTGCATCCAATAAGTATGTTTGTGTCATTGGATGAACATTTAGGTCATTTTCGTCCTCCCTAGTCTTATTCTTTTCCAATTATGGTTTATAACCAATCTTGTGCATCCAATAGGTGTGTTTGTGTCATTAGATGAACATTTAGGTCATTTTCGTCCTCCATAGGCTTATTCTTTACAAATTAGGGTTTTTAACCAATCTTGTGCATCCAATAGGTGTGTTTGTGTCATTGGATGAACATTTAGGTCATTTTCGTCCTCCCTTGGTTTATTCTTGTCCAATTATGGTTTTTAAGCAATCTTGTACATCCAATAGGTGTGTTTGTGTCATTGGATGAACATTTAGGTCATTTTCGTCCTCCCAAGTCTTATTATTTTCCAATTAGGTTTTTTAAGCAATCTTGTGCATCCAATAGATGTGTTTGTCATTGGACGAACATTGAGGTCATTTTCGTCCTCCCTAGGCTTATTCTTATCCAATTAGGGTTTTTAAGTAATCTTGTGCATCCATTAGGTGTGTTTGTGTCATTGGATGAACATTAAGGTCATTTTCGTCCTCCAAATGCTTATTCTTGTCCAATTAGGGTTTTTAACCAATCTTGTGCATTCAATAAGTTCATTTGTGTCGTTGAATGTACATTTAGGTCATTTTTGTCCCCCCAAGTCTTATTCGTTTCCAATTAGGGTTTTTAACCAATCTTGTGCATCCAATAGGTGTGTTTGTGTCATTTGATGAACATTTAGGTCATTTTTGTCCTCCCTAGTCGTATTCTGATCCAATTAGGGTTTTTAAGTAATCTTGTGCATCCAATAGGTGTGTTTGTGTCATTGTATGAACATTTAGGTCATTTTCGTCCTCCCTAGTCTTATTCTTGTCCAATTAGTGTTTTTAAGCAATCTTGTGCATCCAATAGATGTGTTTGTGTCATTGGATGTACAATTACGTCTTTTTCGTCCTTGCTAGGCTTATTCTTGTCGAATTAGGGTTTTGAACCAAACTTGTGCATCCAATACATGTGTTTATGTCATTGGATGAATATTTAGGTCATTTTCGTCCTCCCTAGTCTTATTATATTCGAATTAGGGTTTTTAACCAATCTTGTGCATCCAATAAGTTCATTTGTGTCATTCGATGTACGTTTAGGTCATTTTCGTCCTCCCTAGGCTTATTCTTGTCCAAATAGGGTTTTTAAGTAATCTTGTACATCCAATAGGTGTGTTTGTGTCATTGGATGAACATTTAGGTCATTTTTATCCTCCATAGGCTTATTCTTGTCCAATTAGGGTTTTTAAGAAATCTTGTGCATCCAATAGGTGTGTTTGTGTCATTGGATGAACATTTAGGTCATTTTCGTCCTCCCTAGTCTTATTCTTGTCCAATTAGCTTTTTTAGCAATCTTGTGCATCCCATAAGCGTGTTTGTGTCGTTGGATGAACATTTAGGTCATTTTCGTCAACCCTATGCTTATTCTTGTGAAATTAGGGTTTTTGACCAATCTTGTTCATCCAATAGGTGTGTTTGTGTCATAAGATGTACATTTAGGTCATTTTCTTCCTCGCTAGGCTTATTCTTTTCGAATTAGTGTTTTGATCCAATCTTGTGCATCCAATAGGTGTGTTTGTGTCATTGGATGAACATTTAGGTCATTTTCGTCCTCCCTAGTCTTATTCTTTTCCAATTTGGGTTTTTAAGCAATATTGTGCATCCAATAGGTGTGTTTGTGTCATTGGATGAACTTTTAGGTCATTTTTGTCCTCCCAAGTCTTATTCTTATCCAATTAGGGTTTTTAAGCAATCTTACGCATCCAATAGGTGTGTTTGTGTCATTGGATGGACATTTAGGTCATTTTCGTCCTCCCTAGTCTTATTCTTGTCCAATTAGGGTTTTTAAGCAATGTTGTGCATCCAGTAGATGTGTTTGTGTCATTAGATGTACATTTATGTCATTTTCGTCCTTGTTAGGCTTATTCTTGTCGAATTTGGGTTTTGAACCAATCTTGTGCATCCAATAGGTGTGTTTCTGTCATTGGATGAACATTTAGGTCATTTTCGTCCTCTCTAGTCTTATTCTATTCGAATTAGGGTTTTTAACCAATCTTGTGCATCCAATAAGTTCATTTGTGTCATTGGATGTACATTTAGGTCATTTTCGTCCTCCCTAGCCTTATTCTTGTGCAATTAGGGTTTTTAGGTAATCTTGTGCATCCAATAGGTGTGTTTGTGTCATTGGATGAACATTTAGGTCATTTTCGTCATCTATAGGCTTATTCTTGTCCAATTAGGGTTTTTAACCAATCTTATGCATCCAATAAGTTCATTTGTGTCATTGGATGAACATTTAGGTGATTTTCGTCCTCCCTAGTCTTATTCTTGTCCAATTAGGGTTTTTAGCAATCTTGTGCATCCCATATGTGTGTTTGTGTCGTTGGATGAACATTTAGGTCATTTTCGTCCACCCTATGCTTATTCTTGTCCAATTAGGGTTTTTGACCAATCTTGTGCATCCAATAGGTGTGTTTGTGTCATAAGATGTACATTTAGGTCATTTTCGTCCTCGCTAGGCTTATTCTTGTCGAATTAGGGTTTTGAACCAATCTTGTGCGTCTAATAGGTGTGTTTGTGTCATTGGATGAACATTTAGGTCATTTTCGTTCTCCCTAGTGTTATTCTTTTCGAATTACGGTTTTTAACCAATCTTGTGCATCCAATAAGTTCATTTGTGTCATTGGATGTACATTTAGGTCATTTTCGTCCTCCCTAGGCTTATTCTTGTCCAATTAGGGTTTTCAAGTAATCTTGTTCATCCAATAGGTGTGTTTGTGTCATTGGATGAACATTTAGGACATTTTCGTCCTCCATAGGCTTATTCTTGTCCAATTAGGGTTTTTAACCAATCTTGTGCATCCAATAAGTTCATTTGTGTCATTGGATGAACATTTAGGTCATTTTCGTCCTCCCTAGTCTTATTCTTTTCCAATTAGGGTTTTTAAGCAATTTTGTGCATCCAATAGGTGTGTTTGTGTCATTGGATGTACATTTATGTCATTTTCGTCCTCCCTAGTCTTATTCTTTTCCTATTAGGGTTTTAAAGAAATCTTGTGCATCCAATAGGTGTGTTTGTGTCAATGGATGTACATTTTGGTCATTATCATCCTCCCTAGGCTTATTCTTGTCCAATTAGGGTTTTTAGCAATCTTGTGCATCCCATAAGTGAGTTTGTGTCGTTGGATGAACATTTAGGTCATTTTCGTCCACCCTATGCTTATTCTTGTCCAATTAGGGTTTTTGATCAATCTTTTGCTTCCAATAAGTGTGTTTGTGTCATAAGATGTACATTTAGGTCATTCTCGTCCTCCCTAGTTTGATTCTTGTCCAATTAGGGTTTTTAAGCAATCTTGTGCATCTAATAGATGTGTTTGTGTCATTGGATGTACATTAACGTCATTTTCGTCCTTGCTAGGCTTATTCTTGTCGAATTAGTGTTTTGAACCAATCTTGTGCCTCCAATAGGTGTGTTTCTGTCATTGGATAAACATTTAGGTCATTTTCGTCCACCCAATGAACATTTAGGTCATTGTCGAATTAGGGTTTTTAACCAATCTTGTGCATCCAATAAGTTCATTTGTGTCATTGGATGTACATTTAGGTCATTTTCGTCCTCCCTAGGCTTATTCTTGTCCAATTAGGGTTTTTAAGTAACTTGTGCGTCCAATAGGTGTGTTTGTGTCATTGGATGAACATTTAGGTCATTTTTCGTCCTCCATAGGCTTATTCTTGTCCTATTAGGGTTTTTAACCAATCTTGTGCATCCAATAAGTTTATTTGTGTCATTGGATGAATATTTATGTCATTTTTGTCCTCCCTAATCTTATTCTTTTCCAATTAGTGTTTTTAAGCAATTTTGTGCATCCAATAGGTGTGTTTGTGTCATTGGATGTACATTTATGTCATTTTCGTCCTCCCTAGTCTTATTCTTTTCCTATTAGGGTTTTTAAGCAATCTTGTGCATCCAATAGGTATGTTTGTGTCCATGGATGTACATTAAGGTCATTATCATCCTCCCTAGGCTTATTCTTGTCCAATTAGGGTTTTTAGCAATCTTGTGCATCCCATAAGTGTGTTTGTGTCGTTGGATGAACATTTAGGTCATTTTCGTCCATCCAATGCTTATTCTTGTCCAATTAGGGTTTTTAACCAATCTTGTGCATCCAATAAGTTCATTTGTGTCATTGGATGTACATTTAGGTCATTTTCGTCCTCCTTAGGAATATTCTTGTCCAATTATGGTTTTTAACCAATCTTGTGCATCCAATAAGTTCATTTGTGTCATTGGATATACATTTAGTTCATTTCCGTCCACCGTTGGCTTATTCTTGCCCAATTAGGGTTTTTAACCAATCTTGTTTATCCAATAGGTATGCTTGTATCATTGGATGAACATTTAGGTCATTTTCGTCCTCCCAAGGCTTATTCTTGTCCAATTAGGGTTTTTAACCAATCTTGTGCATCCAATAAGTTCATTTGTGTCATTGGGTGAACATTTAGGTCATTTTCGTCCCCCCTAGGCTTATTCTTGTCCAATTAGGCTTTTTAACCAATCATGTGCATCCAATAGGTGTGTTTGTATCATTGGATTAACATTTAGGGCATTTTAGTCCTCCCTAGGCTTATTCTTCTCCAATTTTAGTTTGTAACCAATATTGTGCATCCTATAGTTGTGTTTGTGTCATTGGATTAACATTTAGGTCATTTTCGTCCTCCTTAGGCTTATTCTTGTCCAATTAGGGTTTTTAACCAATCTTGTGCATCCAATAAGTTCATTTGTGTCATTGGATGAACATTTAGGTCATTTTCATCCTCCCTAGGCTTATTCTTGTCCAATTCGGGTTTTTAAACAATCTTGTGCATCCAATAAGTTCTTTTGTGTCATTGGATGTACATTTAGGTCATTTTCGTCCTCCTTAGGCCAATTCTTGTCCAATTAGGGTTTTTAACAAATCTTGTGCATCCAATAAGTTCATTTGTGTCATTGGATGAACATTTAGGTCATTTTTGTCCTCCCTAGGCTTATTCTTGTCCAATTAGGGTTTTTAACCAATCATGTGCATCCAATAGGTGTATTTGTGTCATTGGATGAACATTTAGGTTATTTTCGTCCTCCCTAGGCTTATTCTTGTCCAATTAGGGTTTTTAACCAATCGTGTGCATCCAATAGGTGTGTTTGTGTCATTGGATTAACATTTAGGTAATTTCTGTCCTCCCTAGGCTTATTCTTGTCCAATTAGGGTTTTTAACCAATCTTGTGCATCCAATAGGTGTGCTTGTGTCATTGGATTATCATTTAGGGCATTTTCGTCCTCCCATAGCTTATTCTTGTCCAATTAGGGTTTTTAACCAATCTTGTGCATCCAATAGGTGTGTTTGTGTCATTGGATTAACATTTAGGTCATCTTCGTCCTCCCAAGGCTTATTCTTGTCCGATTAGGGTTTTTAACCAATCTTGTGCATCCAATAGGTATGTTTGTGTCCTTGGATGAACAATTAGGTCATTTTTGTCTTCCCAAGGCTTATTCTTATCCAATTAGGGTTTTAACAAAAATTGTGCATGCAATAAGTTCAGTTGTGTCATTGGATTAACATTTAGGTCATTTTCGTCCTCCTTAGGCTTATTCTTGTGCAATTAGGGTTTTTAACCAATCATGTGTATCCAATAGGTGTATTTGTGTCATTGGATGAACATTTAGGTTATTTTCGTCCTCCCTAGGCTTATTTTTGTCCAATTAGGGTTTTTAACCAATCTTGTGCATCCAATAGGTGTGTTTGTGTCATTGGATTAACATTTAGGTAATTTTTGTCCTCCCTAGGCTTATTCTTGTCCAATTAGGGTTTTTAACCAATCTTGTGCATCCAATAGGTGTGCTTGTGTCATTGGATTATCATTTAGGGCATTTTCGTCCTCCCATAGCTTATTCTTGTCCAATTAGGGTTTTTAACCAATCTTGTGCATCCAATAGGTGTGTTTGTGTCATTGGATTAACATTTAGGTCATCTTCGTCCTCCTAAGGCTTATTCTTGTCCGATTAGGGTTTTTAACCAATCTTGTGCATCCAATAGGTATGTTTGTGTCCTTGGATGAACAATTAGGTCATTTTTGTCTTCCCAAGGCTTATTCTTATCCAATTAGGGTTTTAACCAATATTGTGCATGCAATAAGTTCAGTTGTGTCATTGGATTAACATTTAGGTCATTTTCGTCCTCCTTAGGCTTATTCTTGTGCAATTAGGGTTTTTAACCAATCATGTGTATCCAATAGGTGTATTTGTGTCATTGGATGAACATCTAGGTTATTTTCGTCCTCCCTAGGCTTATTTTTGTCCAATTAGGGTTTTTAACCAATCTTGTGCATCCAATAGGTGTGTTTGTGTCATTGGATTAACATTTAGGTAATTTTTGTCCTCCCTAGGCTTAATCTTGTCCAATTAGGGTTTTTAACAAATCTTGTGCATCCAATAAGTTCATTTGTGTCATTGAATGAACATTTTGGTCATTTTAGTCCTCCCTAGGCTTATTCTTGTCCAATTAGGGTTTTTAAACAATCTTGTGCTTCCAATATGTGTGTTGGTGTATTTGGATGAACATTTAGGGCATTTTCGTCCTCCCAAGGCTTATTCTTGTCCAATTAGGGTTTTTAACCAATCTTGTGCATCCAATAAGTTCATTTGTGTCATTGGATGAACATTTAGGTCATTTTCGTCATCCTTAGGCTTATTCTTTTCCAATTAGGGTTTTTAACCAATCTTGTGCATCCAATAGATGTGTTTGTGTCATTGGATGTACATTTACGTCATTTTCGTCCTTGCTAGGCTTATTCTTGTCGAATTAGGGTTTTGAACCAGTCTTGTGCATCCAATAGGTGTGTTTCTGTCATTGGATGAACATTTAGGTCATTTTCGTCCTCCCTAGTCTTATTCTTTTTGAAATATGGTTTTTAACCAATCTTGTGCATCCAATAAGTTCATTTGTGTCATTAGATGCACATTTAAGTCATTTTCGTCCTCCATAGGCTTATTCTTGTCCAATTAGGCTTTTTAAGTAATCTTGTTCATCCAATAGGTGTGTTTGTGTCATTGGATGAACATTTAGGTCATTTTTCGTCCTCCATAGGCTTATTCTTGTCCAATTAGGGTTTTTAACCAATCTTGTGCATCCAATAAGTTCATTTGTGTCATTGGATGAACATTTAGGTCATTTTCGTCCACCCTAGTCTTATTCTTTTCCAATTAGGGTTTTTAATCAATTTTGTGCATCCAATAGGTGTGTTTGTGTCATTGGATTTACATTTATGTCATTTTCGTCCTCCCTAGTTTTATTCTTTTCCTATTAGGGTTTTTAAGCAATCTTGTGCATCCAATAGGTGTGTTTGTGTCAATGGATGTACATTTAGGTCATTATCATCCTCCTTAGGCTTATTCATGTCCAATTAGGGTTTTTAGCAATCTTGTGCATCCCATAAGTGTGTTTGTGTCGTTGGATGAACATTTAGGTCATTTTTGTCCTCCATATGCTTATTCTTGTCCAATTAGGGTTTTTAACCAATCTTGTGCATCCAATAGATGTGTTTGTGTCATAGGATGTAAATTTACGTCATTTTCGTCCTTGCTAGGCTTATTCTTGTCGAATTAGGGTTTTGAACCAGTCTTGTGCATCCAATAGGTGTGTTTCTGTCATTGGATGAACATTTAGGTCATTTTCGTCCTCCCTAGTCTTATTCTTTTCGAATTACGGTTTTTAACCAATCTTGTGCATCCAATAGGTTCATTTGTGTCATTAGATGTACATTTAGGTCATTTTCGTCCTCCCTAGGCTTATTCTTGTCTAATTAGGGTTTTTAAGTAATCTTCTTCATCCAATAGGTGTGTTTGTGTCATTGGATGAACATTTAGGTCATTTTCGTCCTCCATAGGCTTATTCTTGTCCAATTAGGTTTTTTAACCAATCTTGTGCATCCAACATGTTCATTTGTGTCATTGGATGAACATTCAGGTCATTTTCGTCCACCCTAGTCTTATTATTTTCCAATTAGGGTTTTTAAGCAATTTTGTGCATCCAATAGGTGTGTTTGTGTCATTGGATGTACATTTATGTCATTTTCGTCCCCCTAGTCTTATTCTTCCCTATTAGGGTTTTTAAGCAATCTTGTGCATCCAATAGGTGTGTTTGTGTCATTGGATGTACATTTAGGTCATTTTTGTCCTCCCTATGCTTATTCTTGTCGAATTAGGGTTTTTAGCAATCTTGTGCATCCCATAAGTGTGTTTGTGTCGTTGGATGAACATTTAGGTCATTTTCGTCCACCCTATGCTTATTCTTGTCCAATTAGGGTTTTTGACCAATCTTGTGCATCCAACAGGTGTGTTTGTGTCATAAGATGTACATTAAGGTCATTTTCGTCCTCGCTAGGCTTATTCTTGTCGAATTAGGGTTTTGAACCAATCTTGTACATCCAATAGGTGTGTTTGTGTCATTGGATGAACATTTACGTCATTTTCGTCCTCCCTAGTCTTATTCTTTTCCAATTAGGGTTTTTAAGCAATCTTGTGCATCCAATAGGTGTGTTTGTGTCATTGGTTGAACATTTAGGTCATTTTCGTCCTCCCAAGTCTTATTCTTTACCAATTAGGGTTTTTAAGCAATCTTGTGCTTCCAATAGGTGTGTTTGTGTCATTGGACGAACATTTAGGTCATTTTCGTCCTCCCTAGGCTTATTCTTGTCCAATTAGGGTTTTTAAGTAATCTTGTGCATCCATTAGGTGTGTTTGTGTCATAGGATGAACATTAAGGTCATTTTCGTCCTCCATAGGCTTATTCTTGTCCAATTAGGGTTTTTAACCAATCTTGTGCATCCAATAGGTGTGTTTGTGTCATTGTATGAACATTTAGGTCATTCACGTCCTCCCTAGTCTGATTCTTGTCCAATTAGGGTTTTTAAGCAATCTTGTGCATCTAATAGACGTGTTTGTGTCATTGGATGTACATTTACGTCATTTTCGTCCTTGCTAGGCTTATTCTTGTCAAATTAGGGTTTTTAACCAATCTTGTGCATCCAATAGGTGTGTTTCTGTCATTGGATGAACATTTAGGTCATTTTCGTCCTCCCTAGTCTTATTCTTTTCGAATTAGGATTTTTAACCAATCTTGTGCATCCAATAAGTTCATTTGTGTCATTGGATGTACATTTAGGTCATTTTCGTCCTCCCTAGGCTTATTCTTGTCCAATTAGGGTTTTTAAGTAATCTTGTGCATCCAATAGGTGTGTTTGTGTCATTGGATGAACATTTAGGTCATTTTTCGTCCTCCATAGGCGTATTCTTGTCCTATTAGGGTTTTTAACCAATCTTGTGCATCCAATAAGTTCATTTGTGTCATTGGATGAACATTTAGGTCATTTTCGTCCTCCCTAGTCTTATTCTTTTCCTATTAGGGTTTTTAAGCAATCTTGTGCATCCAATAGGTATGTTTGTGTCATTGGATGTACATTAAGGTCATTATCATCCTCCCTAGGTTTATTCTTGTCCAATTAGGGTTTTTAGCAATCTTGTGCATCCCATAAGTGTGTTTGTGTCATTGGATGAACATTAAGGTCATTTTCGTCCACCCAATGCTTATTCTTGTCCAATTAGGGTTTTTAACCAATCTTGTGCATCCAATAAGTTTTCATTTGTGTCATTGGATGTACATTTAGGTCATTTCGTCCTCCTTAGGAATATTCTTGTCCAATTATGGTTTTTAACCAATCTTGTGCATCCAATAAGTTCATTTGTGTCATTGGATATACATTTAGTTCATTTCCGTCCACCATAGGCTTATTCTTGCCCAATTAGGGTTTTTAACCAATCTTGTATATCCAATAGGTATGCTTGTATCATTGGATGAACATTTAGGTCATTTTCGTCCTCCCAAGGCTTATTCTTGTCCAATTAGGGTTTTTATACAATCTTGTGCATCCAATAAGTTCATTTGTGTCATTGGATGATTATTTAGGTCTTTTTCGTCTTCCTTAGGCATCTTCTTGTCCAATTAGGGTTTTTAACCAATCTTGTGCATACAATAGGTGTGTTTGTGTCATTGGAAGAACACTTAGGTCATTTTCGTCCTCCTTAGGCTTAATCTTGTCCAATTAGGGTTTTTAACAAATCTTGTGCATCCAATAAGTTCATTTGTGTCATTGAATGAACATTTTGGTCATTTTGGTCCTCCCTAGGCTTATTCTTGTCCAATTAGGGTTTTTAAACAATCTTGTGCTTCCAATATGTGTGTTGGTGTATTTGGATGAACATTTAGGGCATTTTTGTTCTCCCAAGGCTTATTCTTGTCCAATTAGGGTTTTTAACCAATCTTGTGCATCCAATAAGTTCATTTGTGTCATTGGATGAACATTTAGGACATTTTCGTCATCCTTAAGCTTATTCTTTTCCAGTTAGGGTTTTTAACCAATCTTTTGCATCCAATAGATGTGTTTGTGTCATTGGATGTACATTTACGTCATTTTCGTCCTTGCTAGGCTTATTCTTGTCGAATTAGGGTTTTGAACCAGTCTTGTGCATCCAATAGGTGTGTTTCTGTCATTGGATGAACATTTAGGTCATTTTCGTCCTCCCTAGTCTTATTCTTTTCGAATTACGGTTTTTAACCAATCTTGTGCATCCAATAGGTTCATTTGTGTCATTAGATGTACATTTAGGTCATTTTCGTCCTCCCTAGGCTTATTCTTGTCTAATTAGGGTTTTTAAGTAATCTTCTTCATCCAATAGGTGTGTTTGTGTCATTGGATGAACATTTAGGTCATTTTCGTCCTCCATAGGCTTATTCTTGTCCAATTAGGTTTTTTAACCAATCTTGTGCATCCAACATGTTCATTTGTGTCATTGGATGAACATTCAGGTCATTTTCGTCCACCCTAGTCTTATTATTTTCCAATTAGGGTTTTTAAGCAATTTTGTGCATCCAATAGGTGTGTTTGTGTCATTGGATGTACATTTATGTCATTTTCGTCCCCCTAGTCTTATTCTTCCCTATTAGGGTTTTTAAGCAATCTTGTGCATCCAATAGGTGTGTTTGTGTCATTGGATGTACATTTAGGTCATTTTTGTCCTCCCTATGCTTATTCTTGTCGAATTAGGGTTTTTAGCAATCTTGTGCATCCCATAAGTGTGTTTGTGTCGTTGGATGAACATTTAGGTCATTTTCGTCCACCCTATGCTTATTCTTGTCCAATTAGGGTTTTTGACCAATCTTGTGCATCCAATAGGTGTGTTTGTGTCATAAGATGTACATTTAGGTCATTTTCGTCCTCGCTAGGCTTATTCTTGTTGAATTAGGGTTTTGAACCAAACTTGTGCATCCAATAGGTGTGTTTGTGTCATAGGATGAACATTTAGGTCATTTTCGTCCTCCCTAGTCTTATTCTTTTCCAATTAGGGTTTTTAAGCAATCTTGTGCATCCAATAGGTGTGTTTGTGTCATTGGATGAACATTTAGATCATTTTCGTCCTCCCTAGGCTTATTCTTGTCCAATTAGGGTTTTTAAGTAATCTTTTGCATTCAATAGCTGTGTTTGTGTCATTGGATGAACATCTAGGTCTTTTTCGTCCTTCATAGGCTTATTCTTGTCCAATTAGGGTTTTTAACAAATCTTGTGCATCCAATAAGTTCATTTGTGTCATTGGATATACATTTAGGTCATTCTCGTCCTCCCTAGGCTTATTCTTGTCCAATTAGGGTTTTTAATCAATCTTGTGCCTCCAATAAGTTCATTTGTGTCATTGGATGTACATTTAGGTTATTTTTCGTCCTCCCAAGTCTTATTCATTTCCTATTAGGGTTTTTAACCGATCATGTGCATCCAATAGGTGTGTTTGTGTCATTGGATGAACATTTAGGTCATTTTCGTCCTCCCAAGTCTTATTCTTGTCCAATTAGGGTTTTTAGCAATCTTGTGCATCCCATAAATGTGTTTGTGTCGTTGGATGAACATTTAGGTCATTTTCGTCCACCCTATGCTTATTCTTGTCCAATTAGGGTTTTTGACCAATCTTGTGCATCCAACAGGTGTGTTTGTGTCATAAGATGTACATTAAGGTCATTTTCGTCCTCGCCAGGCTTATTCTTGTCGAATTAGGGTTTTGAACCAATCTTGTACATCCAATAGGTGTGTTTGTGTCATTGGATGAACATTTACGTCATTTTCGTCCTCCCTAGTCTTATTCTTTTCCAATTAGGGTTTTTAAGCAATCTTGTGCATCCAATAGGTGTGTTTGTGTCATTGGTTGAACATTTAGGTCATTTTCGTCCTCCCAAGTCTTATTCTTTACCAATTAGGGTTTTTAAGCAATCTTGTGCTTCCAATAGGTGTGTTTGTGTCATTGGACGAACATTTAGGTCATTTTCGTCCTCCCTAGGCTTATTCTTGTCCAATTAGGGTTTTTAAGTAATCTTGTGCATCCATTAGGTGTGTTTGTGTCATAGGATGAACATTAAGGTCATTTTCGTCCTCCATAGGCTTATTCTTGTCCAATTAGGGTTTTTAACCAATCTTGTGCATCCAATAGGTGTGTTTGTGTCATTGTATGAACATTTAGGTCATTCACGTCCTCCCTAGTCTGATTCTTGTCCAATTAGGGTTTTTAAGCAATCTTGTGCATCTAATAGACGTGTTTGTGTCATTGGATGTACAATTACGTCATTTTCGTCCTTGCTAGGCTTATTCTTGTCGAATTAGGGTTTTTAACCAATCTTGTGCATCCAATAGGTGTGTTTCTGTCATTGGATGAACATTTAGGTCATTTTCGTCCTCCCTAGTCTTATTCTTTTCGAATTAGGATTTTTAACCAATCTTGTGCATCCAATAAGTTCATTTGTGTCATTGGATGTACATTTAGGTCATTTTCGTCCTCCCTAGGCTTATTCTTGTCCAATTAGGGTTTTTAAGTAATCTTGTGCATCCAATAGGTGTGTTTGTGTCATTGGATGAACATTTAGGTCATTTTTCGTCCTCCATAGGCGTATTCTTGTCCTATTAGGGTTTTTAACCAATCTTGTGCATCCAATAAGTTCATTTGTGTCATTGGATGAACATTTAGGTCATTTTCGTCCTCCCTAGTCTTATTCTTTTCCTATTAGGGTTTTTAAGCAATCTTGTGCATCCAATAGGTATGTTTGTGTCATTGGATGTACATTAAGGTCATTATCATCCTCCCTAGGCTTATTCTTGTCCAATTAGGGTTTTTAGCAATCTTGTGCATCCCATAAGTGTGTTTGTGTCATTGGATGAACATTTAGGTCATTTTCGTCCACCCAATGCTTATTCTTGTCCAATTAGGGTTTTTAACCAATCTTGTGCATCCAATTAGTTTTCATTTGTGTCATTGGATGTACATTTAGGTCATTTCGTCCTCCTTAGGAATATTCTTGTCCAATTATGGTTTTTAACCAATCTTGTGCATCCAATAAGTTCATTTGTGTCATTGGATATACATTTAGTTCATTTCCGTCCACCATAGGCTTATTCTTGCCCAATTAGGGTTTTTAACCAATCTTGTATATCCAATAGGTATGCTTGTATCATTGGATGAACATTTAGGTCATTTTCGTCCTCCCAAGGCTTATTCTTGTCCAATTAGGGTTTTTATACAATCTTGTGCATCCAATAAGTTCATTTGTGTCATTGGATGATTATTTAGGTCTTTTTCGTCTTCCTTAGGCATCTTCTTGTCCAATTAGGGTTTTTAACCAATCTTGTGCATACAATAGGTGTGTTTGTGTCATTGGAAGAACACTTAGGTCATTTTCGTCCTCCTTAGGCTTAATCTTGTCCAATTAGGGTTTTTAACAAATCTTGTGCATCCAATAAGTTCATTTGTGTCATTGAATGAACATTTTGGTCATTTTGGTCCTCCCTAGGCTTATTCTTGTCCAATTAGGGTTTTTAAACAATCTTGTGCTTCCAATATGTGTGTTGGTGTATTTGGATGAACATTTAGGGCATTTTTGTTCTCCCAAGGCTTATTCTTGTCCAATTAGGGTTTTTAACCAATCTTGTGCATCCAATAAGTTCATTTGTGTCATTGGATGAACATTTAGGACATTTTCGTCATCCTTAAGCTTATTCTTTTCCAGTTAGGGTTTTTAACCAATCTTTTGCATCCAATAGATGTGTTTGTGTCATTGGATGTACATTTACGTCATTTTCGTCCTTGCTAGGCTTATTCTTGTCGAATTAGGGTTTTGAACCAGTCTTGTGCATCCAATAGGTGTGTTTCTGTCATTGGATGAACATTTAGGTCATTTTCGTCCTCCCTAGTCTTCTTCTTTTCGAATTATGGTTTTTAACCAATCTTGTGCATCCAATAAGTTCATTTGTGTCATTAGATGTACATTTAGGTCATTTTCGTCCACCCAATGCTTATTCTTGTCCAATTTGGGTTTTTAACCAATCTTGTGCATCCAATAAGTTCATTTGTGTCATTGGATGTACATTTAGGTCATTTTCGTCCTCCTTAGGAATATTCTTGTCCAATTATGGTTTATAACCAATCTTGTGCATCCAATAAGTTCATTTGTGTGATTGGATATACATTTAGTTCATTTCCGTCCACCGTAGGCTTATTCTTGCCCAATTAGGGTTTTTAACCAATCTTGTGCATCCAATAAGTTCATTTGTGTCATTGGGTGAACATTTAGGCCATTTTCGTCCCCCCTAGGCTTATTCTTGTCCAATTAGGCTTTTTAACCAATCATGTGCATCCAATAGGTGTGTTTGTATCATTGGATTAACATTTAGGGCATTTTCGTCCTCCCAAGGCTTATTCTTGTCCAATTTGGGTTTGTAACCAATATTGTGCTTCCTATAGTTGTGTTTGTGTCATTGGATTAACATTTAGGTCATTTTCGTCCTCCTTAGGCTTTTTCTTGTCCAATTAGGGTTTTTAACCAATCTTGTGCATCCAATAAGTTCATTTGTGTCATTGGATGAACATTTAGGTCATTTTCATCCCTCTAGGCTTATTCTTGTCCAATTCGGGTTTTTAAACAATCTTGTGCATCCAATAAGTTCTTTTGTGTCATTGGATGTACATTTAGGTCATTTTCGTCCTCCTTAGGCCAATTCTTGTCCAATTAGGGTTTTTAACAAATCTTGTGCATCCAATAAGTTCATTTGTGTCATTGGATGAACATTTAGGTCATTTTTGTCCTCCCTAGGCTTATTCTTGTCCAATTAGGATTTTTATTTAATCATGTGCATCCAATAGGTGTGTTTGTGTCATTGGATGAACATTTAGGTTATTTTCGTCCTCCCTAGGCTTATTCTTGTCCAATTAGGGTTTTTAACCAATATTGTGCATCCAATAGGTGTGTTTGTGTCATTGGATTAACATTTAGGTAATTTTTGTCCTCCCTAGGCTTATTCTTGCCCAATTAGGGTTTTTAACCAATCTTGTGCATCCAATAGGTGTGATTGTGTCATTGGATTATCATTTAGGGCATTTTCGTCCTCCCATAGCTTATTCTTGTCCAATTAGGGTTTTTAACCAATCTTGTGCATCCAATAGGTGTGTTTGTGTCATTGGATTAACATTTAGGTCATCTTCGTCCTCCCAAGGCTTATTCTTGTCCAATTAGGGTTTTTAACCAATCTTGTGCATCCAATAGGTATGTTTGTGTCCTTGGATGAACAATTAGGTCATTTTTGTCTTCCCAAGGCTTATTCTTATCCAATTAGGGTTTTAACCAATCTTGTGCATCCAATAAGTTCAGTTGTGTCATTGGATTAACATTTAGGTCATTTTCGTCCTCCTTAGGCTTATTCTTGTTCAATTAGGGTTTTTAACCAATCATGTGTATCCAATAGGTGTATTTGTGTCATTGGATGAACATTTAGGTTATTTTCGTCCTCCCTAGGCTTATTCTTGTCCAATTAGGGTTTTTAACCAATCTTGTGCATCCAATAGGTGCGTTTGTGTCATTGGATTAACATTTAGGTAATTTTTGTCCTCCCTAGGCTTATTCTTGTCCAATTAGGGTATTTAATCAATCTAATGCATCCAATAGGTGTGTTTGTGTCATTGGATTATCATTTAGGGCATTTTCGTCCTCCCTTGGCTTATACTTGTCCAATTAGGGTTTTTAACCAATCTTGTGCATCCAATAGGTTCATTTGTGACATTTGATGAACATTTAAGTCATTTCGTCCTCCCTAGGCTTATTCTTGTCCAATTAGGGTTTTTAACCAATCATGTGCTTCAAATAGGTGTGTTTGTGTCATTGGATGAACATTTAGGTCATTTTCGTCCTCCCAAGGCTTATTCTTGTCCAAATAGGGATTTTATACAATCTTGTGCATCCAATATGTTCATTTGTGTCATTGGATGATTAGTTAGGTCTTTTTCGTCTTCCTTAGGCATCTTCTTGTCCAATTAAGGTTTTTAACCAATCTTGTGCATACAATAGGTGTGTTTGTGTCATTGGAAGAACATTTAGGTCATTTTCGTCCTCCTTAGGCTTATTCTTGTCCAATTAGGGTTTTTAACAAATCTTGTGCATCCAATAAGTTCATTTGTGTCATTGAATGAACATTTTGGTCATTTAGGTCCTCCCTAGGCTTATTCTTGTCCAATTAGGGTTTTTAAGCAATCTGGTGCATCCAATAAGTTCATTTGTGTCATTGGATGAACATTTAGGTCATTTTCGTCATCCTTAGGCTTATTCTTTTCCAATTAGGGTTTTTAACCAATCATGTGCATCCAATAGGTGTATTTGTGTCATTGGATGAACATTTAGGTTATTTTCGTCCTCCCTAGGCTTATTTTGTTCAAATTAGGGTTTTTAACCAATCTTATGCATCCAATAGGTGTGTTTGTGTCATTGGATTAACATTTAGGTAATTTTTGTCCTCCCTAGGCTTATTCTTGTCCAATTAGGGTTTTTAACCAATCTTGTGCATCCAATAGGTGTGTTTGTGTCATTGGATTGTCATTTAGGGCATTTTCGTCCTCCCTTGGCTTATACTTGTCCAATTAGGATTTTTAAACAATCTTGTGCATCCAATAGGTGTGTTTGTGTCATTGGATGCTCAATTAGGTCATTTTCGTCATCCTAAGGCTTATTCTTGTCCAATTAGGGTTTTTAACCAATCTTGGGCATCCAATAGGTTTATTTGTGTCATTTCACGAACATTTAAGTCATTTCGTCCTCCCTAGGCTTATTCTTGTCCAATTAGGGTTTTTAACCAATCATGTGCTTCCAATAGGTGTGTTTGTGTCATTGGATGAACATTTATGTCATTTTTCGTCCTCCCAAGGCTTATTCTTGTCCAATTAGGGTTTTTAAACAATCTTGTGCATCCAATAGTTATGTTTGTGTCCTTGGATGAACAATAAGGTCATTTTTGTCTTCCCAAGGCTTATTCTTATCCAATTAGGGTTTTAACCAATCTTGTGCATCCAATAAGTTCAGTTGTGTCATTGGATTAACATTTAGGTCATTTTCGTCCTCCTTAGGCTTATTCTTGTCCAATTAGGGTTTTTAACCAATCATGTGCATACAATAGGTGTATTTGTGTCATTGAATGAACATTTAGGTTATTTTCGTCCTCCCTAGGCTTATTCTTGTCCAATTAGGGTTTTTAACCAATCTTGTGCATCCAATAGGTGCGTTTGTGTCATTGGATTAACATTTAGGTAATTTTTGTCCTCCCTAGGCATATTCTTGTCCAATTAGGGTTTTTAACCAATTTTGTGCATCCAATAGGTGTGTTTGTGTCATTGGATTATCATTTAGGGGATTTTCGTCCTCCCTTGGCTTATACTTGTCCAATTAGGGGTTTTTAACCAATCTTATGCATCCAATAGGTGTGTTTGTGTCATTGGATCAATATTTAAGTCATTTTTGTCCTCCCTAGGCTTATTCTTGTCCAATTAGGGTTTTTAAACAATCTTGTGCATCCAATAGGTGTCTTTGTGTCATTGGATGAATATTTAGGTCATTTTCGTCCTCGGAAGACTTATTCTTGTCCAATTAGGGTTTTTAACCAATCTTGTGCATCCAATAAGTTCATTTGTGTCATTGAATGCACATTTAGGTTATTTTGGTCCTCCCTAGACTTATTCTTGTCCAATTAGGGTTTTTAAACACTCTTGTGCATCCAATAGGTGTGTTTGTGTCATTGGATCAACATTTAGGTCATTTTTGTCCTCCCTAGGCTTATTCTTGTCCAATTATGGTTTTTAACCAATCTTGTGCATCCAATAGGTGTGTTTGTGTCATTGGATGAACATTTAGGTCATTATCGTCCTCCTTAGGCTTATTCTTGTCCAATTAGGGTTTTTAATAAATCTTGTGGATCCAATAAGTTCATTTGTGTCATTGAATGAACATTTAGGTCATTTTGATCCTCCCTAGGCTTATTATTGTCAAATTAGGGTTTCTAAACAATCTTGTGCATCTAATAGGTGTATTTGTTTCATTGGATGAACATTTAGGGCATTTTTGTCCTCCCAAGGCTTTTTCTTGTCCAATTAGGGTTTTTAACCAATCTTGTGCATCCAATAAGTTAATTTGTGTCATTGGATGAACATTTAGGTAATTTTCGTCCTCCCAAGGCTTATTCTTGTCCAATTAGGGTTTTTAACCTATCTTGTGCATCCAATAAGTTCATTTGTGTCATTGGATAAACATTTAGGTCATTTTTGTCCTCCCTAATCTTATTCTTTTCCAATTAGGGTTTTTAAGCAATTTTGTGCATCCAATAGGTGTGTTTGTGTCATTGGATGTACATTTATGTCATTTTCGTCCTCCCTAGTCTTATTCTTTTCCTATTAGGGTTTTTAAGCAATCTTGTGCATCCAATAGGTATGTTTGTGTCATTGGATGTACATTAAGGTCATTATCATCCTCCCTAGGCTTATTCTTGTCCAATTAGGGTTTTTAGCAATCTTGTGCATCCCATAAGTGTGTTTGTGTCGTTGGATGAACATTTAGGTCATTTTCGTCCACCCAATGCTTATTCTTGTCCAATTAGGGTTTTTAACCAATCTTGTGCATCCAATAAGTTCATTTGTGTCATTGGATGTACCTTTAGGTCATTTTCGTCCTCCTTAGGAATATTCTTGTCCAATTATGGTTTTTAACCAATCTTGTGCATTCAATAAGTTTATTTGTGTCATTGGATATACATTTAGTTCATTTCCGTCCACCGTAGGCTTATTCTTGCCCAATTAGGGTTTTTAACCAATCTTGTATATCCAATAGGTATGCTTGTATCATTGGATGAACATTTAGGTCATTTTCGTCCTCCTTAGGCTTATTCTTATCCAATTAGGGTTTTAACCAATCTTGTGCATCCAATATGTTCTGTTTTGTCATTGGATTAACATTTAGGTCATTTTCGTCCTCCTTAGGCTTATTCTTGTCCAATTAGGGTTTTTAACCAATCATGTGCTTCCAATAGGTGTATTTGTGTCATTGGATGAACATTTAGGTTATTTTCGTCCTACCTAGGCTTATTCCTGTCCAATTAGGGTTTTTAACCAATCTTGTGCGTCCAATAGGTGTGTTTGTACCAATGGATTAACATTTAGGTAATTTTTGTCCTCCCTAGGCATATTCTTGTCCAATTAGGGTTTTTAACCAATCTTGTGCATCCAATAGGTGTGTTTGTGTCATTGGATTATCATTTAGGGCATTTTCGTCCTCCCTTGGCTTATACTTGTCCAATTAGGGGTTTTTAACCAATCTTATGCATCCAATAGGTGTGTTTGTGTCATTGGATCAATATTTAAGTCATTTTTGTCCTCCCTAGGCTTATTCTTGTCCAATTAGGGTTTTTAAACAATCTTGTGCATCCAATAGGTGTCTTTGTGTCATTGGATGAACATTTAGGTCATTTTCGTCCTCGCAAGGCTTATTCTTGTCCAATTAGGGTTTTTAACCAATCTTGTGCATCCAATAAGTTCATTTGTGTCATTGAATGAACATTTAGGTCAATTTGGTCCTCCCTAGACTTATTCTTGTCCAATTAGGGTTTTTAAATAATCTAGTGCATCCAATAGGTGTGTTTGTGTCATTGGATGAACATTTAGGTCATTTTTGTCCTCCTTAGGTTTATTCTTGTCCAATTAGGGTTTTTAACAAATCTGGTGCATCCAATAAGTTCATTTGTGTCATTGAATTTACATTTAGGATATTTTGGTCCTCCCTAGGGTTATTCTTGTCCAATTAGGGTTTTTAAACAATCTTGTGCATCTAATAAGTTCTTTTGTGTCATTGGATGGACATTTAGGTCATTTTTGTCCTCCTTAGGCTTATTCTTGTCCAATTAGGGTTTTTAACCATTCTTGTGCATCCAATAAGTTCATTTGTGTCATTGGTTGAACATTTAAGTCATTTTCGTCCTCCATAGGCTTATTCTTGTCCAATTAGGGTTTTTAACCAATCATGTGCATCCAATAGGTGTATTTGTGTCATTGGATGAACATTTAGGTTATTTTCGTCCTCCCTAGCCTTATTCTTGTCCAATTAGGGTTTTTAACCAATCTTGTGCATCCAATAGGTGTGTTTGTGTCATTGGATCAACATTTAGGTCATTTTTGTCCTCCATAGGCTTATTCTTGTCCAATTATGGTTTTTAACCAATCTTGTGCATCCAATAGGTGTGTTTGTGTCATTGGATGAACATTTAGGTCGTTATCGTCCTCCTTAGGCTTATTCTTGTCCAATTAGGGTTTTTAATAAATCTTGTGGATCCAATAATTTCATTTGTGTCATTGGATGAACATTTAGGGAATTTTCGTCCTCCCAAGACTTATTCTTGTCCAATTAGGGTTTATAACTAATCTTGTGCATCCAATAAGTTAATTTGTGTCATTGGATGAACATTTAGGTCATTTTCGTCCTCCCAATGCTTATTCTTGTCCAATTAGGGTTTTTAACCAATCTTGTGCCTCCAATAAGTTCCTTTGTGTCATTGGATGAACATTTAGGTCATTTTCGTCCACCCAAGGCATATTCTTGTCCAATTAGGATTTTTAACAAATCTTGTGCATCCAATAAGTTCATTTGTGTCATTGGGTGAATATTTAGGTCATTTTCATCCTCCCTAGGCTTATTCTTGTCCAATTAGGGTTTTTAACAAATCATGTGCATCCAATATGTGTGTTTGTATCATTGGATTAAAATTTAGGGCATTTTCGTCTTCCTTAGGCTTATTCTTGTCCAATTAGGGTTTTTAACCAATCATGTGCATCCAATAGGTGTGTTTGTATCATTGGATTAACATTTAGGTCATTTTCGTCCTCCTTAGGCTTATTCTTGTCCAATTTGGGTTTTTAACCAATCTTGTGCATCCATTAAGGTCATTTGTGTCATTGGATAAACATTTAGGTCATTTTCGTCCTCCCTAGGCTTAATAGTGTCCAATTACGGTTTTTAACCAATCTTTTGCATCCAATAGGTGTGTTGGCGTCAATGGATGTACATTTCGGTCATTTTCGTCCTCCCAAGGCATATTCTTGTCCAATTAGGGTTTTTAACCAATCTTGTGCATCCAATAGGTGTGTTTGTGTCATTGGATGAACATTTAGGTCATTTTCGTCCTCCTTAGGCTTATTCTTGTCCAATTAGGGTTTTAACAAATCTTGTGCATCCAATAAGTTCATTTGTGTCATTGAATGAACATTTAGGTCATTTTGGTCCTCCCTAGGCTTATTCTTGTCCAATTTGGGTTTTTAAACAATCTTGTGCATCCAATAGGTGTGTTTGGGTCATTGGATGAACATTTAGGGCATTTTCGCCCTCCCAAGACTTATTCTTGTCCAATTAGGGATTTTAACCAATCTTGTGCATCCAATAATTTCATTTGTGTCATTGGAAGAACATTTAGGTCATTTTCGTCCTCCCAAGGCTTATTCTTGTCCAATTAGGGTTTTTAACCAATCTTGTGCATCTAATAAGTTCCTTTGTGTCATTGGATGAACATTTTGGTCATTTTCGTCCTCCCTAGGCTTATTCTTGTCCAATTAGGGTTTTTAACCAATCTTGTACATCCAATAAGTTCATTTGTGTCATTGGATGAACATTTAGGTCATTTTCGTCCACCCAAGGCATATTCTTGTCCAATTAGGGTTTTTAACAAATCTTGTGCATCCAATAAGTTCATTTGTGTCATTGGGTGAACATTTAGGACATTTAGGTCATTTTCGTCCTCCCTAGGCTTATTCTTGTCCAATTAGGGTTTTTAACCAATCATGTGCATCCAATAGGTGTGTTTGTATAATTGGATTAACATTTAGCGCATTTTCGTCCTCCCTAGGCTTATTCTTGTCCAATTAGGGTTTTTATTCAATCATGTGCATCCAATAGGTGTGTTTGTATCATTGGATTAACATTTAGGGCATTTTCGTCCTCCCTAGGCTTATTCTTGTCCAATTAGGGTTTTTAACCAATATTGTGCATCCTATAGGTGTGTTTGTGTCATTGGATTAAAATTTAGGTCATTTTCGTCCTCTTTAGGCTTATTCTTGTCCAATTAGGGTTTTTAACCAATCTTGTGCATCCAATAAGTTCATTTGTGTCATTGGATGAACATTTAGGTCATTTTCGTCCTCCCTAGGCTTATTCTTGTCTAATTAGGGTTTTTAACCAATCATGTGCATCCAATAGGTGTGTTTGTGTCATTCGATGAACATTTAGGTTATTTACGTCCTGCCTTGGCTTATACTTGTCCAATTAGGGTTTTTAAACAATTATGTTCATCCAATAAGTTCATTTGTGTCACTGGATGAACATTTAGGTCATTTTCGTTCTCCCAAGGCTTATTCTTGTCCAATTAGGGTTTTTAACCAATCTTGTGGATCCAATAAGTTCATTTGTGTCATTGAATGAACATTTAGGTAATTTTGGTCCTCCCTAGACTTATTCTTGTCCAATTAGGGTTTTTAAACAATCTTGTGCATCCAATAGGTGTGTTTGTGTCATTGGATGAAATTTTAGGTCATTTTCGTCTTCCTTAGGCATCTTCTTGTCCAATTAGGGTTTTTAACCAATCTTGAGCATCCAATAGGTGTGTTTGTTTCATTAGATGAACATTTAGGTCATTTTCGTCCTCCTTAGGCTAATTCTTGTCCAATTAGGGTTTTTAACAAATCTTGTGCATCCAATAAGTTCATTTGTGTCATTGAATGAACATTTAGGTCATTTTGGTCCTCCCTAATCTTATTCTTGTCCAATTAGGGTTTTTAAACAATCTTGTGCATCCAATAGGTGTGTTTGTGTCATTGGATGAACATTTAGGGCATTTTCGTCCTCCCAAGGCTTATTTTTGTCCAATTAGAGTTTTTAACCAATATTGTGCATCCTATAGGTGTGTTTGTGTCATTGGATTAACATTTAGGTCATTTTCGTCCTCCTTAGGCTTATTCTTGTCCAATTAGGGTTTTTAACCAATCTTGTGCATCCAATAAGTTCATTTGTGTCATTGGATGAACATTTAGGTCATTTTCGCGCTCCCTAGGCTTATTCTTGTCCAATTAGGGTTTTTAACCAATCTTGTGCATCCAATTGGTGTGTTGGCGTCGTTGGATGTACATTTAGGTCATTTTCGTCCTCCCTATGGTTAATCATCTCGAATTAGGGTTTTTAACCAATCTTGTGCTTCCTATAGGTGTGTTTGTGTCATTGGATGAACATTTAGGTCATTTCCGTCCACCCTAGGCTTATTCTTGTCCAATTAGGGTTTTTAACCAATCTTGTGCATCCAATAGGTATGTTTGTGTCATTGGATGAACATTTGTGTCATTGGATGAACATTTAGGGCATTTTCGTCCTCCCAAGACTTATTCTTGTCCAATTAGGGTTTTTAACCAATCTTGTGCATCCAATAAATTTCATTTGTGTCATTGGATGAACATTTAGGGCATTTTCGTCCTCCCAAGACTTATTCTTGTCCAATTAGGGTTTTTAACTAATCTTGTGCATCCAATAAGTTAATTTGTGTCATTGGATGAACATTTAGGTCATTTTCATCCTCCCAAGGCTTATTCTTGTCCAATTAGGGTTTTTAGCCAATCTTGTGCATCCAATAAGTTCCTTTGTGTCATTGGATGAACATTTAGGTCATTTTCGTCCTCCCTAGGCTTATTCTTGTCCAATTAGGGTTTTTAACCAATCTTGTACATCCAATAAGTTCATTTGTGTCATTGGATGAACATTTAGGTTATTTTCGTCCTCCCTAGGCTTATTCATGTCTAATTAGGCTTTTTAACCAATCATGTGCATCCAATAGGTGTGTTTGTGTCATTGGATGAACATTTAGGTTATTTTCGTCCTGCCTTGGCTTATACTTGTCCAATTAGGGTTTTTAAACAATTATGTTCATCCAATAAGTTCATTTGTGTCATTGGATGAACATTTAGGTCATTTTCGTTCTCCCAAGGCTTATTCTTGTCCAATTAGGGTTTTTAGCCAATCTTGTGCATCCAATAAGTTCCTTTGTGTCATTGGATGAACATTTAGGTCATTTTCGTCCTCCCTAAGCTTATTCTTGTCCAATTAGGGTTTTTAACCAATCTTGTACATCCAATAAGTTCATTTGTGTCATTGGATGAACATTTAGGTCATTTTCGTCCACCCAAGGCATATTCTTATCCAATTAGGTTTTTTAACCAATCTTGTGCATCCAATAAGTTCATTTGTGTCATTGTGTGAACATTTAGGTCATTTTCGTCCTCCCTAGGCTTATTCTTGTCCAATTAGGGTTTTTAACCAATTTTGTGCATCCTATAGGTGTGTTTGTGTCATTGGATTAACATTTATGTCATTTTCGTCCTCCTTAGGCTTATTCTTGTCCAATTAGGGTTTTTAGCCAATCTTGTGCATCCAATAAGTTCATTTGTGTCATTGGATGAACATTTAGGTCATTTTCGTCCTCCCTAGGCTTATTCTTGTCCAATTAGGGTTTTTAACCAATCATGTGCATCCAATAGGTGTGTTTGTGTCATTGGATGAACATTTAGGTTATTTTCGTCCACCGTTGGCTTATACTTGTCCAATTAGGGTTTTTAAACAATCTTGTGCATCCAATAAGTTAATTTGTGTCATTGGATGAACATTTAGGTCATTTTCGTCCTCCCAAGGCTTATTCTTGTCCAATTATGGTTTTTAACCAATCTTGTGCATCAAATAAGTTCATTTGTGTCATTGGATGAACATTTAGGTCATATTCGTCCTCCTTAGGCTTATTCTTGTCCAATTAGGGTTTTTAACCAATCATGTGCATCCAATAGGTTTGTTTGTGTCATTGGATGAACATTTAGGTTATTTTCGTCCTCCCTTGGCTTATACTTGTCCAATTAGGGTTTTTAAACAATCTTGTGCATCCAATAGGTGTGTTTGTGTCATTGGTTGAACATTTAGGGCATTTTCGTCCTCCCAAGGCTTATTCTTGTCCAATTAGGGTTTTTAACCAATCTTGTGCATCCAAAAAGTTAATTTGTGTCATTGGATGAACATTTAGGTCATCTTCGTCCTCCCAAGGCTTATTCTTGTCCAATTAGGGTTTTTAACCAATCTTGTGCATCCAATAAGTTCCTTTGTGTCATTCGATGAACATTTAGGTCATTTTCGTCCTCCCTAGGCTTATTCTTGTCCAATTAGGGTTTTTAACCAATCATGTACATCCAATAGGTGTGTTTGTGCCATTGGATGAATATTTAGGTTATTTTCGTCCTCCCTTGGCTTATACTTGTCCAATTAGGGTTTTTAAACAATCTTGTGCATCCAATAAGTTAATTTGTGTCATTGGATGAACATTTAGGTCAATTTCATCCTCCCTAGGCTTATTCTTGTCCATATATGGTTTTTAACCAATCTTGTGAATCGAATAAGTTCATTTGTGTCATTGAATGAACATTTAGGTCATTTTGGTCCTCCCTAGACTTATTCTTGTCCAATTAGGGTTTTTAAACAATCTTGTGCATCCAATAGGTGTGTTTGTGTCATTGGATGAACATTTAGGTCATTTTCGTCTTCCTTAGGCATCATCTTGTCCAATTAGGGTTTTTAACCAATCTTGTGCATCCAATAGGTATGTTTGTGTCCTTGGATGAACAATTAGGTCATTTTCGTCTTCCCAAGGCTTATTCTTATCCAATTAGGGTTTTAACCAATCTTGTGCATCCAATAAGTTCATTTGTGTCATTGGATGAACATTTAGGTCATTTTCGTCGTCCCTAGGCTTATTCTTGTCCAATTAGGGTTTTTAAACAATTTTGTGCATCCAATGAGTTCTTTTGTGTCATTGGATATACATTTAGGTCATTTTCGGCCTCCTTAGGCTTATTCTTGTCCAATTAGGGTTTTTAACCAATCTTGTGCATCCAATAAGTTCATTTGTGTCATTGGATGAACATTTAGGTCATTTTCGTCCTCCCTAGGCTTATTCTTGTCCAATTAGGGTTTTTAACCAATCATGTGCATCCAATAGGTGTATTTGTGTCATTGGATGAACATTTAGGTTATTTTCGTCCTCCCTAGGCTTATTCTTGTCCTATTAGGGTTTTTAACCAATCTTGCGCATCCAATAGGTGTGTTTGTGTCATTGGATCAACATTTAGGTCATTTTTGTCCTCCCTAGGCTTATTCTTGTCCAATTAGGTTTTTAAACAATCATGTGCATCCAATAGGTGTGTTTGTGTCATTAGATTATCATTTAGGGCATTTTCGTCCTCCCTTGGGTTATACTTGTCCAATTAGGGTTCTTAAACAATCTTGTGCAACCAATAGGTGTGTTTGTGTCATTGGAAGAACATTTAGGTCATTGTCGTCCTCCCAAGGCTTATTCTTGTCCAATTAGGGTTTTTAACCAATCTTGTGCATCCATTAAGTTCATTTGTGTCATTAAATGAACATTTTTGTCATTTTGGTCCTCCCTAGACTTATTCTTGTCCAATTAGGGTTTTTAAACAATCTTGTGCATCCAATAGGTGTGTTTGTGTCATTGGATGAACATCTAGGTCATTTTCGTCTTCCTTAGGCATCTTCTTGTCCAATTAGGGTTTTTAACCAATCTTGTGCATTCAATAGGTTTGTTTGTGTCATTGGAAGAACATTTAGGTCATATTCGTCCTCCTTAGGCTTATTCTTGTCCAATTAGGGTATTTAACCAATCATGTGCATCCAATAGGTGTGTTTGTGTCATTGGATGAACATTTAGGTTATTTTCGTCCTCCCTTGGCTTATACTTGTCCAATTAGGGTTTTTAAACAATCTTGTGCATCCAATACGTTTGTTTGTGTCATTGGATGAACATTTAGGGCATTTTCGTCCTCCCAAGGCTTATTCTTGTCCAATTAGGGTTTTTAACCAATCTTTTGCATCCAATAAGTTCCTTTGTGTCATTGGATGAACATTTAGGTCATTTTCGTCCTCCCTAGGTTTATTCTTGTCCAATTAGGGTTTTTAACCAATCATGTACATCCAATAGGTGTGTTAGTGTCATTGAATGAATATTTTGGTTATTTTCGTCCTCCCTTGGCTTATACTTGTCCAATTAGGGTTTTTAAACAATCTTGTGCATCCAATAAGTTAATTTGTGTCATTGGATGAACATTTAGGTCATTTTCGTCCTCCCAAGGCTAATTCTTGTCCAATTATAGTTTTTTAACCAATCTTGTGCATCGAATAAGTTCATTTGTGCCTTGAATGAACATTTAGGTCATTTTGATCCTCCGTAGATTTATTCTTGTCCAATTAGGGTTTTTAAACAATCTTGTGCATCCAATAGGTGTGTTTGTGTCATTGGATGAACATTTAGGTCATTTTCGTCTTCCTTAGGCATCTTCTTGTCCAATTAGGGTTTTTAACCAATCTTGTGCATCCAATAGGTATGTTTGTGTCCTTGGATGAACAATTAGGTCATTTTCGTCTTCCAAAGGCGTATTCTTATCCAATTAGGGTTTTAACCAATCTTGTGCATCCAATAAGTTCATTTGTGTCATTGGATGAACATTTAGGTCATTTTCGTCGTCCCTAGGATTATTCTTGTCCAATTAGGGTTTTTAAACAATCTTGTGCATCCAATGAGTACTTTTGTGTCATTGGATATACATTTAGGTCATTTTCGGCCTCCTTAGGCTTATTCTTGTCCAATTAGGGTTTTTAACCAATCTTGTGCATCCAATAAGTTCATTTGTGTCATTGGATGAACATTTAGGTCATCTTCGTCCTCCCCAGGCTTATTCTTGTCCAATTAGGGTTTTTAACCAATCTTGTGCATCCAATAAGTTCCTTTGTGTCATTGGATGAACATTTAGGTCATTTTCGTCCTCCCTAGGTTTATTCTTGTCCAATTAGGGTTTTTAACCAATCATGTACATCCAATAGGTGTGTTTGTGTCATTGAATGAATATTTTGGTTATTTTCGTCCTCCCTTGGCTTATACTTGTCCAATTAGGGTTTTTAAACAATCTTGTGCATCCAATAAGTTAATTTGTGTCATTGCATGAACATTTAGGTCATTTTCGTCCTCCCAAGGCTTATTCTTGTCCAATTATAGTTTTTTAACCAATATTGTGCATCGAATAAGTTCATTTGTGTCCTTGAATGAACATTTAGGTCATTTTGATCCTCCCTAGACTTATTCTTGTCCAATTAGGGTTTTTAAACAATCTTGTGCATCCAATAGGTGTGTTTGTGTCATTGGATGAACATTTAGGTCATTTTCGTCTTCCTTAGGCATCATCTTGTCCAATTAGGGTTTTTAACCAATCTTGTGCATCCAATAGGTATGTTTGTGTCCTTGGATGAACAATTAGGTCATTTTCGTCTTCCCAAGGCTTATTCTTATCCAATTAGGGTTTTAACCAATCTTGTGCATCCAATAAGTTCATTTGTGTCATTGGATGAACATTTAGGTCATTTTCGTCGTCCCTAGGCTTATTCTTGTCCAATTAGGGTTTTTAAACAATATTGTGCATCCAATGAGTTCTTTTGTGTCATTGGATATACATTTAGGTCATTTTCGGCCTCCTTAGGCTTATTCTTGTCCAATTAGGGTTTTTAACCAATCTTGTGCATCCAATAAGTTCATTTGTGTCATTGGATGAACATTTAGGTCATTTTCGTCCTCCCTAGGCTTATTCTTGTCCAATTAGGGTTTTTAACCAATCATGTGCATCCAATAGGTGTATTTGTGTCATTGGATGAACATTTAGGTTATTTTCGTCCTCCCTAGGCTTATTCTTGTCCTATTAGGGTTTTTAACCAATCTTGCGCATCCAATAGGTGTGTTTGTGTCATTGGATCAACATTTAGGTCATTTTTGTCCTCCCTAGGCTTATTCTTGTCCAATTAGGTTTTTAAACAATCATGTGCATCCAATAGGTGTGTTTGTGTCATTAGATTATCATTTAGGGCATTTTCGTCCTCCCTTGGGTTATACTTGTCCAATTAGGGTTCTTAAACAATCTTGTGCAACCAATAGGTGTGTTTGTGTCATTGGAAGAACATTTAGGTCATTGTCGTCCTCCCAAGGCTTATTCTTGTCCAATTAGGGTTTTTAACCAATCTTGTGCATCCAATAAGTTCATTTGTGTCATTAAATGAACATTTTTGTCATTTTGGTCCTCCCTAGACTTATTCTTGTCCAATTAGGGTTTTTAAACAATCTTGTGCATCCAATAGGTGTGTTTGTGTCATTGGATGAACATCTAGGTCATTTTCGTCTTCCTTAGGCATCTTCTTGTCCAATTAGGGTTTTTAACCAATCTTGTGCATTCAATAGGTTTGTTTGTGTCATTGGAAGAACATTTAGGTCATATTCGTCCTCCTTAGGCTTATTCTTGTCCAATTAGGGTATTTAACCAATCATGTGCATCCAATAGGTGTGTTTGTGTCATTGGATGAACATTTAGGTTATTTTCGTCCTCCCTTGGCTTATACTTGTCCAATTAGGGTTTTTAAACAATCTTGTGCATCCAATACGTTTGTTTGTGTCATTGGATGAACATTTAGGGCATTTTTGTCCTCCCAAGGCTTATTCTTGTCCAATTAGGGTTTTTAACCAATCTTTTGCATCCAATAAGTTCCTTTGTGTCATTGGATGAACATTTAGGTCATTTTCGTCCTCCCTAGGTTTATTCTTGTCCAATTAGGGTTTTTAACCAATCATGTACATCCAATAGGTGTGTTAGTGTCATTGAATGAATATTTTGGTTATTTTCGTCCTCCCTTGGCTTATACTTGTCCAATTAGGGTTTTTAAACAATCTTGTGCATCCAATAGGTGTGTTTGTGTCATTGGATGAACATTTAGGGCATTTTCGTCCTCCCAAGGATTATTCTTGTCCAATTAGGGTTTTTAACCAATCTTGTGCATCCAATAAGTTAATTTGTGTCATTGGATGAACATTTAGGTCACCTTCGTCCTCCCAAGGCTTATTCTTGACCAATTAGGGTTTTTAACCAATCTTGTGCATCCAATAAGTTCCTTTGTGTCATTGGATGAACATTTAGGTCATTTTCGTCCTTCCTAGGTTTATTCTTGTCCAATTAGGGTTTTTAACCAATCATGTACATCCAATAGGTGTGTTTGTGTCATTGAATGAATATTTTGGTTATTTTCGTCCTCCCTTGGCTTATACTTGTACAATTAGGGTTTTTAAACAATCTTGTGCATCCAATAAGTTAATTTGTGTCATTGGATGAACATTTAGGTCATTTTCGTCCTCCCAAGGCTTATTCTTGTCCAATTATAGTTTTTTAACCAATCTTGTGCATCGAATAAGTTCATTTGTGTCCTTGAATGAACATTTAGGTCATTTTGGTCCTCCCTAGACTTATTCTTGTCCAATTAGGGTTTTTAAACAATCTTGTGCATCCAATAGGTGTGTTTGTGTCATTGGATGAACATTTAGGTCATTTTCGTCTTCCTTAGGCATCTCCTTGTCCAATTAGGGTTTTTAACCAATCTTGTGCATCCAATAGGTATGTTTGTGTCCTTGGATGAACAATTAGGTCATTTTCGTCTTCCAAAGGCGTATTCTTATCCAATTAGGGTTTTAACCAATCTTTTGCATCCAATAAGTTCATTTGTGTCATTGGATGAATATTTAGGTCATTTTCGTCGTCCCTAGGATTATTCTTGTCCAATTAGGGTTTTTAAACAATCTTGTGCATCCAATGAGTTCTATTGTGTCATTGGATATACATTTAGGTCATTTTCGGCCTCCTTAGGCTTATTCTTGTCCAATTAGGGTTTTTAACCAATCTTGTGCATCCAATAAGTTCATTTGTGTCATTGGATGAACATTTAGGTCATTTTCGTCCTCCCTAGGCTTATTCTTGTCCAATTAGGGTTTTTAACCAATCATGTGCATCCAATATGTGTGTTTGTGTCATTGGATGAACATTTAGGTTATTTTCGTCCTCCCTTGGCTTATACTTGTCCAATTAGGGATTTTAAACAATCTTGTGCATCCAATAGGTGTGTTTGTGTCATTGGATGAACATTTAGGGCATTTTCGTCCTCCCAAGGCTTATTCTTGTCCAATTAGGGTTTTTAACCAATCTTGTGCATCCAATAAGTTAATTTGTGTCATTGGATGAACATTTAGGTCATCTTCGTCCTCCCAAGGCTTATTCTTGACCAATTTGGGTTTTTAACCAATCTTGTGCATCCAATAAGTTCCTCTGTGTCATTGGATGAACATTTAGGTCATTTTCGTCCTCCCTAGGCTTATTCTTGTCCAATTAGGGTTTTTAACCAATCTTGTACATCCAATAAGTTCATTTGTGTCATTGGATCAACATTTAGGTCATTTTCGTCCACCCAAGGCATATTCTTGTCCAATTAGGGTTTTTAACCAATCTTGTACATCCAATAAGTTCATTTGTGTCATTGGATCATCATTTAGGTCATTTTCGTCCTCCCTAGCCTTATTGTTGTCCAATTAGGGTTTTTAACCAATCTTGTGCATCCAATAGGTGTGTTTGTGTCATTGGATCAACATTTAGGTCATTTTTGTCCTCCCTAGGCTTATTCTTGTCCAATTAGGTTTTTAACCAATCATGTGCATCCAATAGGTGTGTTTGTGTCATTAGATTATCATTTAGGGCATTTTCGTCCTCCCTTGGGTTATACTTGTCCAATTAGGGTTTTTAAACAATCTTGTGCATCCAATAGGTGTGTTTGTGTCATTGGAAGAACATTTAGGTCATTTTCGTCCTCCCAAGGCTTATTCTTGTCCAATTAGGGTTTTTAACCAATCTTGTGCATCCAATAAGTTCATTTGTGTCATTAAATGAACATTTAGGTCATTTTGGTCCTCCCTAGACTTATTCTTGTCCAATTAAGGTTTTTAAACAATCTTGTGCATCCAATAGGTGTGTTTGTGTCATTGGATGAAGATCTAGGTCATTTTCGTCTTCCTTAGGCATCTTCTTGTCCAATTAGGGTTTTTAACCAATCTTGTGCATTCAATAGGTTTGTTTGTGTCATTGGATGAACATTTAGGTCATATTCGTCCTCCTTAGGCTTATTCTTGTCCAATTAGGGTTTTTAACCAATCATGTGCATCCAATAGGTGTGTTTGTGTCATTGGATGAACATTTAGGTTATTTTCGTCCTCCCTTGGCTTATACTTGTCCAATTAGGGATTTTAAACAATCTTGTGCATCCAATAGGTGTGTTTGTGTCATTGGATGAACATTTAGGGCATTTTCGTCCTCCCAAGGGTTATTCTTGTCCAATTAGGGTTTTTAACCAATCTTGTGCATCCAATAAGTTAATTTGTGTCATTGGATGAACATTTAGGTCATCTTCGTCCTCCCAAGGCTTATTCTTGTCCAATTAGGGTTTTTAACCAATCTTGTGCATCCAATAAGTTCCTTTGTGTCATTGGATGAACATTTTGGTCATTTTCGTTCTCCCTAGGCTTATTCTTGTCCAATTAGGGTTTTTAACCAATCTTGTACATCAAATAAGATCATTTGTGTCATTGGATCAACATTTAGGTCATTTTCGTCCACGCAAGGCATATTCTTGTCCAATTAGGGTTTTTAACCAATCTTGTATATCCAATAAGTTCATTTGTGTCATTGGGTCAACATTTAGGTCATTTTCGTCCTCCCTAGCCTTATTCTTGTCCAATTAGGGTTTTTAACCAATCTTGTGCATCCAATAGGTGTGTTTGTGTCGTTGGATTATCATTTACGGCATTTTCGTCCTCCCTTGGCTTATTCTTGTCCAATTAGGGTTTTTAACCAATCTTGTGCATCCAATAAGCGTCTTTGTGTCATTGGATTATCATTTAGGTCATCTTCGTCCTCCAAAGGCTTATAATTGTCAAATTAGGGGTTTTAACCAATATTGTGCATCCTATAGGTGTGTTTGTGTCATTGGATTAACATTTAGGTCATTTTCGTCCTACTTAGGCTTATTCTTGTCCAATTAGGGTTTTTAACCAATCTTGTGCATCCAATAAGTTCATTTGTATCATTGGATGAACATTTAGGTCATTTTCGTCCTCCCTAGGCTTATTCTTGTCCAATTAGGGTTTTTAAGCAATATTGTGCATCCTATAGGTGTGTTTGTGCCATTGGATTAACATTTAGGTCATTTTCGTCCTACTTAGGCTTAGTCTTGTCCAATTAGGGTTTTTAACCAATCTTGTGCATCCAATAAGTTCATTTGTATCATTGGATGAACATTTAGGTCATTATCGTCCTCCCTAGGCTTATTCTTGTCCAATTAGGGTTTTTAAACAATCTTGTGCATCCAATAGGTGTGTTTGTGTCATTGGATGAACATTTAGGTCATTTGAGTCTTCCTTAGGCATCTTCTTGTCCAATTAGGGTTTTTAACCAATCTTGTGCATCCAATAGGTGTGTTTGTGTCATTGGATGAACATTTAGTACATTTTCGTCCTCCCTAGGTTTATTCTTGTCCAATTAGGGTTTTTAACCAATCATGTACATCCAATAGGTGTGTTTGTGTCATTGAATGAATATTTTGGTTATTTTCGTCCTCCCTTGGCTTATACTTGTACAATTAGGGTTTTTAAACAATCTTGTGCATCCAATAAGTTAATTTGTGTCATTGGATGAACATTTAGGTCATTTTCGTCCTCCCAAGGCTTATTCTTGTCCAATTATAGTTTTTTAACCAATCTTGTGCATCGAATAAGTTCATTTGTGTCCTTGAATGAACATTTAGGTCATTTTGGTCCTCCCTAGACTTATTCTTGTCCAATTAGGGTTTTTAAACAATCTTGTGCATCCAATAGGTGTGTTTGTGTCATTGGATGAACATTTAGGTCATTTTCGTCTTCCTTAGGCATCTCCTTGTCCAATTAGGGTTTTTAACCAATCTTGTGCATCCAATAGGTATGTTTGTGTCCTTGGATGAACAATTAGGTCATTTTCGTCTTCCAAAGGCGTATTCTTATCCAATTAGGGTTTTAACCAATCTTGTGCATCCAATAAGTTCATTTGTGTCATTGGATGAACATTTAGGTCGTTTTCGTCGTCCCTAGGATTATTCTTGTCCAATTAGGGTTTTTAAACAATCTTGTGCATCCAATGAGTTCTTTTGTGTCATTGGATATACATTTAGGTCATTTTCGGCCTCCTTAGACTTATTCTTGTCCAATTAGGGTTTTTAACCAATCTTCTGCATCCAATAAGTTCATTTGTGTCATTGGATGAACATTTAGGTCATTTTCGTCCTCCCTAGGCTTATTCTTGTCCAATTAGGGTTTTTAACCAATCATGTGCATCCAATATGTGTGTTTGTGTCATTGGATGAACATTTAGGTTATTTTCGTCCTCCCTTGGCTTATACTTGTCCAATTAGGGATTTTAAACAATCTTGTGCATCCAATAGGTGTGTTTGTGTCATTGGATGAACATTTAGGTCATTTTTGTCCTCCCTAGGCTTATTCTTGTTCAATTAGGTTTTTAACCAATCATGTGCATCCAATAGGTGTGTTTGTGTCATTAGATTATCATTTAGGGCATCTTCGTCCTCCCAAGGCTTATTCTTGACCAATTAGGGTTTTTAACCAATCTTGTGCATCCAATAAGTTCCTTTGTGTCATTGGATGAACATTTAGGTCATTTTCGTCCTCCCTAGGCTTATTCTTGTCCAATTAGGGTTTTTAACCAATCTTGTACATCCAATAAGTTCATTTGTGTCATTGGATCAACATTTAGGTCATTTTCGTCCACCCAAGGCATATTCTTGTCCAATTAGGGTTTTTAACCAATCTTGTACATCCAATAAGTTCATTTGTGTCATTGGATCAACATTTAGGTCATTTTCGTCCTCCCTAGCCTTATTGTTGTCCAATTAGGGTTTTTAACCAATCTTGTGCATCCAATAGGTGTGTTTGTGTCATTGGATCAACATTTAGGTCATTTTTGTCCTCCCTAGGCTTATTCTTGTCCAATTAGGTTTTTAACCAATCATGTGCATCCAATAGGTGTGTTTGTGTCATTAGATTATCATTTAGGGCATTTTCGTCCTCCCTTGGGTTATACTTGTCCAATTAGGGTTTTTAAACAATCTTGTGCATCCAATAGGTGTGTTTGTGTCATTGGAAGAACATTTAGGTCATTTTCGTCCTCCCAAGGCTTATTCTTGTCCAATTAGGGTTTTTAACCAATCTTGTGCATCCAATAAGTTCATTTGTGTCATTAAATGAACATTTAGGTCATTTTGGTCCTCCCTAGACTTATTCTTGTCCAATTAAGGTTTTTAAACAATCTTGTGCATCCAATAGGTGTGTTTGTGTCATTGGATGAAGATCTAGGTCATTTTCGTCTTCCTTAGGCATCTTCTTGTCCAATTAGGGTTTTTAACCAATCTTGTGCATTCAATAGGTTTGTTTGTGTCATTGGATGAACATTTAGGTCATATTCGTCCTCCTTAGGCTTATTCTTGTCCAATTAGGGTTTTTAACCAATCATGTGCATCCAATAGGTGTGTTTGTGTCATTGGATGAACATTTAGGTTATTTTCGTCCTCCCTTGGCTTATACTTGTCCAATTAGGGATTTTAAACAATCTTGTGCATCCAATAGGTGTGTTTGTGTCATTGGATGAACATTTAGGGCATTTTCGTCCTCCCAAGGGTTATTCTTGTCCAATTAGGGTTTTTAACCAATCTTGTGCATCCAATAAGTTAATTTGTGTCATTGGATGAACATTTAGGTCATCTTCGTCCTCCCAAGGCTTATTCTTGTCCAATTAGGGTTTTTAACCAATCTTGTGCATCCAATAAGTTCCTTTGTGTCATTGGATGAACATTTTGGTCATTTTCGTTCTCCCTAGGCTTATTCTTGTCCAATTAGGGTTTTTAACCAATCTTGTACATTAAATAAGATCATTTGTGTCATTGGATCAACATTTAGGTCATTTTCGTCCGCGCAAGGCATATTCTTGTCCAATTAGGGTTTTTAACCAATCTTGTATATCCAATAAGTTCATTTGTGTCATTGGGTCAACATTTAGGTCATTTTCGTCCTCCCTAGCCTTATTCTTGTCCAATTAGGGTTTTTAACCAATCTTGTGCATCCAATAGGTGTGTTTGTGTCGTTGGATTATCATTTAGGGCATTTTCGTCCTCCCTTGGCTTATTCTTGTCCAATTAGGGTTTTTAACCAATCTTGTGCATCCAATAAGCGTTTTTGTGTCATTGGATTATCATTTAGGTCATCTTCGTCCTCCAAAGGCTTATAATTGTCAAATTAGGGGTTTTAACCAATATTGTGCATCCTATAGGTGTGTTTGTGTCGTTGGATTAACATTTAGGTCATTTTCGTCCTACTTAGGCTTATTCTTTTCCAATTAGGGTTTTTAACCAATCTTGTGCATCCAATAAGTTCATTTGTATCATTGGATGAACATTTAGGTCATTTTCGTCCTCCCTAGGCTTATTCTTGTCCAATTAGGGTTTTTAAGCAATATTGTGCATCCTATAGGTGTGTTTGTGCCATTGGATTAACATTTAGGTCATTTTCGTCCTACTTAGGCTTAGTCTTGTCCAATTAGGGTTTTTAACCAATCTTGTGCATCCAATAAGTTCATTTGTATCATTGGATGAACATTTAGGTCATTATCGTCCTCCCTAGGCTTATTCTTGTCCAATTAGGGTTTTTAAACAATCTTGTGCATCCAATAGGTGTGTTTGTGTCATTGGATGAACATTTAGGTCATTTGAGTCTTCCTTAGGCATCATCTTGTCCAATTAGGGTTTTTAACCAATCTTGTGCATCCAATAGGTGTGTTTGTGTCATTGGATGAACATTTAGTTCATTTTTGTCCTCCCTAGGTTTATTCTTGTCCAATTAGGGTTTTTAACCAATCATGTACATCCAATAGGTGTGTTTGTGTCATTGAATGAATATTTTGGTTATTTTCGTCCTCCCTTGGCTTATACTTGTACAATTAGGGTTTTTAAACAATCTTGTGCATCCAATAAGTTAATTTGTGTCATTGGATGAACATTTAGGTCATTTTCGTCCTCCCAAGGCTTATTCTTGTCCAATTATAGTTTTTTAACCAATCTTGTGCATCGAATAAGTTCATTTGTGTCCTTGAATGAACATTTAGGTCATTTTGGTCCTCCCTAGACTTATTCTTGTCCAATTAGGGTTTTTAAACAATCTTGTGCATCCAATAGGTGTGTTTGTGTCATTGGATGAACATTTAGGTCATTTTCGTCTTCCTTAGGCATCTCCTTGTCCAATTAGGGTTTTTAACCAATCTTGTGCATCCAATAGGTATGTTTGTGTCCTTGGATGAACAATTAGGTCATTTTCGTCTTCCAAAGGCGTATTCTTATCCAATTAGGGTTTTAACCAATCTTTTGCATCCAATAAGTTCATTTGTGTCATTGGATGAATATTTAGGTCATTTTCGTCGTCCCTAGGATTATTCTTGTCCAATTAGGGTTTTTAAACAATCTTGTGCATCCAATGAGTTCTATTGTGTCATTGGATATACATTTAGGTCATTTTCGGCCTCCTTAGGCTTATTCTTGTCCAATTAGGGTTTTTAACCAATCTTGTGCATCCAATAAGTTCATTTGTGTCATTGGATGAACATTTAGGTCATTTTCGTCCTCCCTAGGCTTATTCTTGTCCAATTAGGGTTTTTAACCAATCATGTGCATCCAATATGTGTGTTTGTGTCATTGGATGAACATTTAGGTTATTTTCGTCCTCCCTTGGCTTATACTTGTCCAATTAGGGATTTTAAACAATCTTGTGCATCCAATAGGTGTGTTTGTGTCATTGGATGAACATTTAGGGCATTTTCGTCCTCCCAAGGGTTATTCTTGTCCAATTAGGGTTTTTAACCAATCTTGTGCATCCAATAAGTTAATTTGTGTCATTGGATGAACATTTAGGTCATCTTCGTCCTCCCAAGGCTTATTCTTGTCCAATTAGGGTTTTTAACCAATCTTGTGCATCCAATAAGTTCCTTTGTGTCATTGGATGAACATTTTGGTCATTTTCGTTCTCCCTAGGCTTATTCTTGTCCAATTAGGGTTTTTAACCAATCTTGTACATCAAATAAGATCATTTGTGTCATTGGATCAACATTTAGGTCATTTTCGTCCACGCAAGGCATATTCTTGTCCAATTAGGGTTTTTAACCAATCTTGTATATCCAATAAGTTCATTTGTGTCATTGGGTCAACATTTAGGTCATTTTCGTCCTCCCTAGCCTTATTCTTGTCCAATTAGGGTTTTTAACCAATCTTGTGCATCCAATAGGTGTGTTTGTGTCGTTGGATTATCATTTAGGGCATTTTCGTCCTCCCTTGGCTTATTCTTGTCCAATTAGGGTTTTTAACCAATCTTGTGCATCCAATAAGCGTTTTTGTGTCATTGGATTATCATTTAGGTCATCTTCGTCCTCCAAAGGCTTATAATTGTCAAATTAGGGGTTTTAACCAATATTGTGCATCCTATAGGTGTGTTTGTGTCGTTGGATTAACATTTAGGTCATTTTCGTCCTACTTAGGCTTATTCTTTTCCAATTAGGGTTTTTAACCAATCTTGTGCATCCAATAAGTTCATTTGTATCATTGGATGAACATTTAGGTCATTTTCGTCCTCCCTAGGCTTATTCTTGTCCAATTAGGGTTTTTAAGCAATATTGTGCATCCTATAGGTGTGTTTGTGCCATTGGATTAACATTTAGGTCATTTTCGTCCTACTTAGGCTTAGTCTTGTCCAATTAGGGTTTTTAACCAATCTTGTGCATCCAATAAGTTCATTTGTATCATTGGATGAACATTTAGGTCATTATCGTCCTCCCTAGGCTTATTCTTGTCCAATTAGGGTTTTTAAACAATCTTGTGCATCCAATAGGTGTGTTTGTGTCATTGGATGAACATTTAGGTCATTTGAGTCTTCCTTAGGCATCTTCTTGTCCAATTAGGGTTTTTAACCAATCTTGTGCATCCAATAGGTGTGTTTGTGTCATTGGATGAACATTTAGTTCATTTTCGTCCTCCCTAGGTTTATTCTTGTCCAATTAGGGTTTTTAACCAATCATGTACATCCAATAGGTGTGTTTGTGTCATTGAATGAATATTTTGGTTATTTTCGTCCTCCCTTGGCTTATACTTGTACAATTAGGGTTTTTAAACAATCTTGTGCATCCAATAAGTTAATTTGTGTCATTGGATGAACATTTAGGTCATTTTCGTCCTCCCAAGGCTTATTCTTGTCCAATTATAGTTTTTTAACCAATCTTGTGCATCGAATAAGTTCATTTGTGTCCTTGAATGAACATTTAGGTCATTTTGGTCCTCCCTAGACTTATTCTTGTCCAATTAGGGTTTTTAAACAATCTTGTGCATCCAATAGGTGTGTTTGTGTCATTGGATGAACATTTAGGTCATTTTCGTCTTCCTTAGGCATCTCCTTGTCCAATTAGGGTTTTTAACCAATCTTGTGCATCCAATAGGTATGTTTGTGTCCTTGGATGAACAATTAGGTCATTTTCGTCTTCCAAAGGCGTATTCTTATCCAATTAGGGTTTTAACCAATCTTGTGCATCCAATAAGTTCATTTGTGTCATTGGATGAACATTTAGGTCATTTTCGTCGTCCCTAGGATTATTCTTGTCCAATTAGGGTTTTTAAACAATCTTGTGCATCCAATGAGTTCTTTTGTGTCATTGGATATACATTTAGGTCATTTTCGGCCTCCTTAGGCTTATTCTTGTCCAATTAGGGTTTTTAACCAATCTTGTGCATCCAATAAGTTCATTTGTGTCATTGGATGAACATTTAGGTCATTTTCGTCCTCCCTAGGCTTATTCTTGTCCAATTAGGGTTTTTAACCAATCATGTGCATCCAATATGTGTGTTTGTGTCATTGGATGAACATTTAGGTTATTTTCGTCCTCCCTTGGCTTATACTCTTCCAATTAGGGATTTTAAACAATCTTGTGCATCCAATAGGTGTGTTTGTGTCATTGGATGAACATTTAGGGCATTTTCGTCCTCCCAAGGCTTATTCTTGTCCAATTAGGGTTTTTAACCAATCTTGTGCATCCAATAAGTTAATTTGTGTCATTGGATGAACATTTAGGTCATCTTCGTCCTCCCAAGGCTTATTCTTGACCAATTAGGGTTTTTAACCAATCTTGTGCATCCAATAAGTTCCTTTGTGTCATTGGATGAACATTTAGGTCATTTTCGTCCTCCCTAGGCTTATTCTTGTCCAATTAGGGTTTTTAACCAATCATGTGCATCCAATAGGTGTGTTTGTGTCATTGGATGAACATTTAGGTTATTTTCGTCCTCCCTTGGCTTATACTTGTCCAATTAGGGTTTTTAAACAATCTTGTGCATCCAATAAGTTCATTTGTGTCATTGGATGAACATTTAGGTGATTTTCGTCCTCCCAAGGCTTATTCTTGTCCAATTAGGGTTTTTAACCAATCTTATGCATCCAATAAGTTCATTTGTGTCATTGAATGAACATTTAGGTCATTTTGGTCCTCCCTAGACTTATTCTTGTCCAATTAGGGTTTTTAAACAATCTTGTGCATCCAATAGGTGTGTTTGTGTCATTGGATGAACATTTAGGTCATTTTCGTCTTCCTTAGGCATCTTCTTATCCAATTAGGGTTTTTAACCAATCTTGTGCATCCAATAGGTGTGTTTGTGTCATTGGATGAACATTTAGGTCATTTTCGTCCTCCTTAGGCTTATTCTTGTCCCATTAGGGTTTTTAACCAATCTTGTGCATCCAATAAGTTCATTTGTGTCATTGAATGAACATTTAGGTCATTTTGGTCCTCCCTAGACTTATTCTTGTCCAATTAGGGTTTTTAAACAATCTTGTGCATCCAATAGGTGTGTTTGTGTCATTGGATGAACATTTAGGTCATTTACGTCTTCCTTAGGCATCTTCTTGTCCAATTAGGGTTTTTAACCAATCTGGTGCATCCAATAGGTGTGTTTGTGTCATTGGATGAACGTTTAGGTCATTTTCGTCCTCCCAAAGCTTATTCTTGTCCAATTAGGGTTTTTAACCAATCTTGTGCATCCAATAAGTTCATTTGTGTCATTGAATGAACATTTAGGTAATTTTTGTCCTCCCTAGACTTTTTCTTGTCCAATTAGGGTTTTTAAACAATCTTGTGCATCCAATAGGTGTGTTTGTGTCATAGGATGAACCTTTAGGGCATTTTCGTCCTCCCAAGGCTTATTTTTGTCCAATTAGGGTTTTTAACCAATATTGTGCATCCTATAGGTGTGTTTGTGTCATTGGATTAACATTTAGGTCATCTTCGTCCTCCCTAGGCTTATTCTTGTCCAATTAGGGTTTTTAAGCAATATTGTGCATCCTATAGGTGTGTTTGTGCCATTGGATTAACATTTAGGTCATTTTCGTCCTACTTAGGCTTATTCTTGTCCAATTAGGGTTTTTAACCAATCTTGTGCATCCAATAAGTTCATTTGTATCATTGGATGAACATTTAGGTCATTTTCGTCCTCCCTAGGCTTATTCTTGTCCAATTAGGGTTTTTAACCAATCATGTGCATCCAATAGGTGAGTTTGTGTCATTGGATGAACATTTAGGTTATTTTCGTCCTCCCTTGGCTTATACTTGTCCAATTAGGGTTTTTAAACAATCTTGTGCATCCAATAAGTTCATTTGTGTCATTGGATGAACATTTAGGTGATTTTCGTCCTCCCAAGGCTTATTCTTGTCCAATTAGGGTTTTTAACCAATCTTATGCATCCAATAAGTTCATTTGTGTCATTGAACGAACATTTAGGTCATTTTGGTCCTCCCTAGACTTATTCTTGTCCAATTAGGGTTTTTAAACAATCTTGGGCATCCAATAGGTGTGTTTGTGTCATTGGATGAACATTTAGGTCATTTTCGTCTTCCTTAGGCATCTTCTTGTCCAATTAGGGTTTTTAACCAATCTTGTGCATCCAATAGGTGTGTTTGTGTCATTGGATGAACATTTAGGTCATTTTCGTCCTCCTTAGGCTTATTCTTGTCCAATTAGGATTTTTAACCAATCTTGTGCATCCAATAAGTTCATTTGTGTCATTGAATGAACATTTAGGTCATTTTGGTCTTCCCTATACTTATTCTTGTCCAATTAGGGTTTTTAAACAATCTTGTGCATCCAATAGGTGTGTTTGTGTCATTGGATGAACATTTAGGTCATTTACGTCTTCCTTAGGCATCTTCTTGTCCAATTAGGGTTTTTAATCAATCTTGTGCATCCAATAGGTGTGTTTGTGTCATTGGATGAACGTTTAGGTCATTTTCGTCCTCCCAAAGCTTATTCTTGTCCAATTAGGGTTTTTAACCAATCTTGTGCATCCAATAAGTTCATTTGTGTCATTGAACGAACATTTAGGTAATTTTTGTCCTCCCTAGACTTTTTCTTGTCCAATTAGGGTTTTTAAACAATCTTGTGCATCCAATAGGTGTGTTTGTGTCATTGGACGAACATTTAGGTCATTTTCGTCTTCCTTAAGCATCTTCTTGTCCAATTAGGGTTTTTAACCAATCTTGTGCATCCAATAAGTGTGTTTGTGTCATTGGATGAACATTTAGGTCATTTTCGTCCTCCTTAGGCTTATTCTTGTCCAATTAGGGTTTTTAACAAATCTTCTGCATCCAATAAGTTCATTTGTGTCATTGAATGAACATTTAGGTCATTTTGGTCCTCCCTAGGCTTATTCTTGTCCAATTAGGGTTTTTAAGCAATATTGTGCATCCTATAGGTGTGTTTGTGCCATTGGATTAACATTTAGGTCATTTTCGTCCTACTTAGGCTTATTCTTGTCCAATTAGGGTTTTTAACCAATCTTGTGCATCCAATAAGTTCATTTGTATCATTGGATGAACATTTAGCTCATTTTCGTCCTCCCTAGGCTTATTCTTGTCCAATTAGGGTTTTTAACCAATCATGTGCATCCAATAGGTGTGTTTGTGTCATTGGATGAACATTTAGGTTATTTTCGTCCTCCCTTGGCTTATACTTGTCCAATTAGGGTTTTTAAACAATCTTGTGCATCCAATAAGTTGATTTGTGTCATTGGATGAACATTTAGGTGATTTTCGTCCTCCCAAGGCTTATTCTTGTCCAATTAGGCTTTTTAACCAATCTTGTGCATCCAATAAGTTCATTTGTGTCATTGAATGAACATTTAGGTCATTTTGGTCCTCCCAAGACTTATTCTTGTCCAATTAGGGTTTTTAAACAATCTTGTGCATCCAATAGGTGTGTTTGTGTCATTGGATGAACATTTAGGTCATTTTCGTCTTCCTTAGGCATCTTCTTGTCCAATTAGGGTTTTTAACCAATCTTGTGCATCCAATAGGTGTGTTTGTGTCATTGGATGAACATTTAGGTCATTTTCGTCCTCCTTAGGCTTATTCTTCTCCAATTAGGGTTTTTAACCAATCTTGTGCATCCAATAAGTTCATTTGTGTCATTGAATGAACATTTAGGTCATTTTGGTCCTCCCTAGACTTATTCTTGTCCAATTAGGGTTTTTAAACAATCTTGTGCATCCAATAGGTGTGTTTGTGTCATTGGATGAACATTTAGGTCATTTCCGTCTTCCTTAGGCATCTTCTTGTCCAATTAGGGTTTTTAACCAATCTTGTGCATCCAATAGGTGTGTTTGTGTCATTGGATGAACGTTTAGGTCGATTTCGTCCTCCCAAAGCTTATTCTTGTCCAATTAGGGTTTTTAACCAATCTTGTGCATCCAATAAGTTCATTTGTGTCATTGAATGAACATTTAGGTCATTTTGATCCTCCCTAGAGTTATTCTTGTCCAATTAGGGTTTTTAAACAATCTTGTGCATCCAATAGGTGTGTTTGTGTCATTGGATGAACATTTAGGTCATTTTCGTCTTCCTTAGGCTTATTCTCTTCCAATTAGGGTTTTTAACAAATCTTCTGCATCCAATAAGTTCATTTGTGTCATTGAATGAACATTTAGGTCATTTTGGTCCTCCCTAGGCTTATTCTTGTCCAATTAGGGTTTTTAAACAATCTTGTGCATCCAATAGGTGTGTTTGTGTCATAGGATGAACCTTTAGGGCATTTTCGTCCTCCCAAGGCTTATTTTTGTCCAATTAGGGTTTTTAACCAATATTGTGCATCCTATAGGTGTGTTTGTGTCATTGGATTAACATTTAGGTCATCTTCGTCCTCCCTAGGCTTATTCTTGTCCAATTAGGGTTTTTAAGCAATATTGTGCATCCTATAGGTGTGTTTGTGTCATTGGATTAACATTTAGGTCATTTTCGTCCTACTTAGGCTTATTCTTGTCCAATTAGGGTTTTTAACCAATCTTGTGCATCCAATAAGTTCATTTGTATCATTGGATGAACATTTAGGTCATTTTCGTCCTCCCTAGGCTTATTCTTGTCCAATTAGGGTTTTTAACCAATCATGTGCATCCAATAGGTGTGTTTGTGTCATTGGATGAACATTTAGGTTATTTTCGTCCTCCCTTGGCTTATACTTGGCCAATTAAGGTTTTTAAACAATTATGTGCATCCAATAAGTTCATTTGTGTCATTGGATGAACATTTAGGTCATTTTCGTCCTCCCAAGGCTTATTCTTGTCCAATTAGGGTTTTTAACCAATCTTGTGCATCCAATAAGTTCATTTGTGTCATTGAATGAACATTTAGGTAATTTTGGTCCTCCCTAGACTTATTCTTGTCCAATTAGGGTTTTTAAACAATCTTGTGCATCCAATAGGTGTGTTTGTGTCATTGGATGAACATTTAGGTAATTTTCGTCCACCCAAGGCATATTCTTGTCCAATTAGGGTTTTTAACCAATCTTGTGCATCCAATAAGTTCATTTGTGTCATTGAATGAACATTTAGGTCATTTTGGTCCTCCCTAGGCTTATTCTTGTCCAATTAGGGTTTTTAAACAATCTTGTGCATCCAATAGGTATGTTTGTGTCATTGGATGAACATTTAGGTCATTTTCGTCCTCCCAAGGCTTATTCTTGTCCAATTAGGGTTTTTAACCAATCTTGTGCATCCAATAAGTTCATTTGTGTCATTGGATGAACATTTAGGTCATTTTCGTCCACCCTGGGCTTATTCTTGTCCAATTAGGGTTTTTAACCAATCTTGTGCATCCAATAAGTTCATTTGTGTCATTGGATGAACATTTAGGTCATTTTCGTCCTCCCAAGGCTTATTCTTGTCCAATTAGGGTTTTTAACCAATCTTGTGCATCCAATAAGTTCATTTGTGTCATTGGATGAACATTTAAGTCATTTTCGTCCTCCCTAGGCTTATTCTTGTCCAATTAGGGTTTTTAACCAATGATGTGCATCTGATAGGTGTGTTTGTGTCATTGGATGATCATTTGGGTCATTTTCGTCCTCCTAAGGCTTATTCTTGTCCAATTAGGGTTTTTAACAACTCTTGTGCATCCAATAAGTTCATTTGTGTTATTGAATGAACATTTAGGTCATTTTGGTCCTCCCTAGGCTTATTCTTGTCCAATTAGGGTTTTTAAACAATCTTGTGCATCCAATAGGTGTGTTTGTGTCATTGGATGAACATTTAGGGCATTTTCGTCCTCCTAAGGTTTATTCTTGTCCAATTAGGGTTTTTAACCAATCTTGTGCATCCAATAAGTTAATTTGTGTCATTGGATGACCATTTAGGTCATTTGCTTCCTCCTTAGGCTTATTCTTGTCCAATTAGGGTTTTTAACCAATCTTGTGCATCCAATAAGTTCATTTGGGTCATTGAATGAAATTTAGGTCATTTTGGTCCTCCCTAGGCTTATTCTTGTTCAATTAGGGTTTTTAAACAATCTTGTGCATCCAATAGGTGTGTTTGTGTCATTGGATGAACATTTAGGGCATTTTCGTCCACCCAAGGCTTATTTTTGTCCAATTAGGGTTTTTAACCAATATTGTGCATCCCATAGGTGTGTTTGTGTCATTGGATTAACATTTATGTCATTTTCGTCCTCCTTAGGCTTATTCTTGTCCAATTAGGGTTTTTAACCAATCTTGTGCATGCAATAAGTTCATTTGTGTCATTGGATGAACATTTAGGTCATTTTCGCCCTCCCTAGGCTTATTCTTGTCCAATTAAGGTTTTTAACAACTCTTGTGCATCCAATAAGTTCATTTGTGTTATTGAATGAACATTTAGGGCATTTTCGTCCTCCCTAGGCTTATTCTTGTCCAGTTAGGGTTTTTAACCAATATTGTGCATCCTATAGGTGTGTTTGTGTCATTGGATGAACATTTAGGTCATTTTCGTCTTCCTTAGGCATCTTCTTGTCCAATTAGGGTTTTTAACCAATCTTGTGCATCCAATAGGTGTGTTTGTGTCATTGGATGAACATTTAGGTCATTTTCGTCCTCCTTAGGCTTATTCTTGTCCAATTAGGGTTTTTAACAAATCTTGTGCATCCAATAAGTTCATTTGGGTCATTGAATGAACATTTAGGTCATTTTGGTCCTCCCTAGGCTTATTCTTGTTCAATTAGGGTTTTTAAACAATCTTGTGCATCCAATAGGTGTGTTTGTGTCATTGGATGAACATTTAGGGCATTTTCGTCCACCCAAGGCTTATTTTTGTCCAATTAGGGTTTTTAACCAATATTGTGCATCCCATAGGTGTGTTTGTGTCATTGGATTAACATTTATGTCATTTTCGTCCTCCTTAGGCTTATTCTTGTCCAATTAGGGTTTTTAACCAATCTTGTGCATGCAATAAGTTCATTTGTGTCATTGGATGAACATTTAGGTCATTTTCGCCCTCCCTAGGCTTATTCTTGTCCAATTAAGGTTTTTAACCAATCTTGTGCATCCAATAGGTGTGTTGGCGTCATTGGATGTACATTTAGGTCATTTTCGTCCTCCCTAGGGTTAATCATCTCCAATTAGGGTTTTTAACCAATCTTGTGCTTCCTATAGGTGTGTTTGTGTCATTGGATGAACATTTAGGTCATTTCCGTCCACCCTCGGCTTATTCTTGCCCAATTAAGGTTTTTAGCCAATCTTGTGCATCCAATAGGTATGTTTGTGTCATTAGATGAACATTTAGGTCATTTTCGTCCACCCAAGGTATATTCTTGTCCAATTAGGGTTTTTAACCAATCTTGTGCATCCTATAGGTGTGTTTGTGTCATTGGATTAACATTTAGGTCATTTTCGTCCTCCCAAGGCTTATTCTTGTCCAACTAGGGTTTTTAACAAATCTTGTACATCCAATAAGTTCATTTGTGTCATTGGATGAGCATTTAGGTCATTTTCGTCCACCCAAGGCATATTCTTGTCCAATTAGGGTTTTAGCAAATCTTGTGCATCCAATAAGTTCATTTGTGTCATTGGGTGAACATTTAGGTCATTTTTGTCCTCCCTAGGCTTATTCTTGTCCAATTAGGGTTTTTAATCAATCATGTGCATCAAATAGGTGTGTTTGTATCATTGGATTAACATTTAGGGCATTTTCGTCCTCCCTAGGCTTATTCTTGTCCAGTTAGGGTTTTTAACCAATATTGTGCATCCTATAGGTGTGTTTGTGTCATTGGATGAACATTTAGGTCATTTTCGTCTTCCTTAGGCATCTTCTTGTCCAATTAGGGTTTTTAACCAATCTTGTGCATCCAATAGGTGTGTTTGTGTCATTGGATGAACATTTAGGTCATTTTCGTCCTCCTTAGGCTTATTCTTGTCCAATTAGGGTTTTTAACAAATCTTGTGCATCCAATAAGTTCATTTGTGTCATTGGATGAACATTTAGGTTATTTTCGTCCTCCCTTGGCTTATACTTGTCCAATTAGGGTTTTTAAATAATCTTGTGCATCCAATAGGTGTGTTTGTGTCATTGGATGAACATTTAGGTCATTTTCGTCCTCCCAAGGCTTATTCTTGTCCAATTAGGGTTTTTAACCAATCTTGTGCATCCAATAAGTTCCTTTGTGTCATTGGATGAACATTTAGGTCATTTTCGTCCTCCCTAGGTTTATTCTTGTCCAATTAGGGTTTTTAACCAATCATGTACATCCAATAGGTGTGTTTGTGTCATTGAATGAATATTTTGGTTATTTTCGTCCTCCCTTGGCTTATACTTGTACAATTAGGGTTTTTAAACAATCTTGTGCATCCAATAAGTTAATTTGTGTCATTGGATGAACATTTAGGTCATTTTCGTCCTCCCAAGGCTTATTCTTGTCCAATTATAGTTTTTTAACCAATCTTGTGCATCGAATAAGTTCATTTGTGTCCTTGAATGAACATTTAGGTCATTTTGGTCCTCCCTAGACTTATTCTTGTCCAATTAGGGTTTTTAAACAATCTTGTGCATCCAATAGGTGTGTTTGTGTCATTGGATGAACATTTAGGTCATTTTCGTCTTCCTTAGGCATCTCCTTGTCCAATTAGGGTTTTTAACCAATCTTGTGCATCCAATAGGTATGTTTGTGTCCTTGGATGAACAATTAGGTCATTTTCGTCTTCCAAAGGCGTATTCTTATCCAATTAGGGTTTTAACCAATCTTTTGCATCCAATAAGTTCATTTGTGTCATTGGATGAATATTTAGGTCATTTTCGTCGTCCCTAGGATTATTCTTGTCCAATTAGGGTTTTTAAACAATCTTGTGCATCCAATGAGTTCTATTGTGTCATTGGATATACATTTAGGTCATTTTCGGCCTCCTTAGGCTTATTCTTGTCCAATTAGGGTTTTTAACCAATCTTGTGCATCCAATAAGTTCATTTGTGTCATTGGATGAACATTTAGGTCATTTTCGTCCTCCCTAGGCTTATTCTTGTCCAATTAGGGTTTTTAACCAATCATGTGCATCCAATATGTGTGTTTGTGTCATTGGATGAACATTTAGGTTATTTTCGTCCTCCCTTGGCTTATACTTGTCCAATTAGGGATTTTAAACAATCTTGTGCATCCAATAGGTGTGTTTGTGTCATTGGATGAACATTTAGGGCATTTTCGTCCTCCCAAGGGTTATTCTTGTCCAATTAGGGTTTTTAACCAATCTTGTGCATCCAATAAGTTAATTTGTGTCATTGGATGAACATTTAGGTCATCTTCGTCCTCCCAAGGCTTATTCTTGTCCAATTAGGGTTTTTAACCAATCTTGTGCATCCAATAAGTTCCTTTGTGTCATTGGATGAACATTTTGGTCATTTTCGTTCTCCCTAGGCTTATTCTTGTCCAATTAGGGTTTTTAACCAATCTTGTACATCAAATAAGATCATTTGTGTCATTGGATCAACATTTAGGTCATTTTCGTCCACGCAAGGCATATTCTTGTCCAATTAGGGTTTTTAACCAATCTTGTATATCCAATAAGTTCATTTGTGTCATTGGGTCAACATTTAGGTCATTTTCGTCCTCCCTAGCCTTATTCTTGTCCAATTAGGGTTTTTAACCAATCTTGTGCATCCAATAGGTGTGTTTGTGTCGTTGGATTATCATTTAGGGCATTTTCGTCCTCCCTTGGCTTATTCTTGTCCAATTAGGGTTTTTAACAAATCTTGTGCATCCAATAAGCGTCTTTGTGTCATTGGATTATCATTTAGGTCATCTTCGTCCTCCAAAGGCTTATAATTGTCAAATTAGGGGTTTTAACCAATATTGTGCATCCTATAGGTGTGTTTGTGTCATTGGATTAACATTTAGGTCATTTTCGTCCTACTTAGGCTTATTCTTGTCCAATTAGGGTTTTTAACCAATCTTGTGCATCCAATAAGTTCATTTGTATCATTGGATGAACATTTAGGTCATTTTCGTCCTCCCTAGGCTTATTCTTGTCCAATTAGGGTTTTTAAGCAATATTGTGCATCCTATAGGTGTGTTTGTGCCATTGGATTAACATTTAGGTCATTTTCGTCCTACTTAGGCTTAGTCTTGTCCAATTAGGGTTTTTAACCAATCTTGTGCATCCAATAAGTTCATTTGTATCATTGGATGAACATTTAGGTCATTATCGTCCTCCCTAGGCTTATTCTTGTCCAATTAGGGTTTTTAAACAATCTTTTGCATCCAATAGGTGTGTTTGTGTCATTGGATGAACATTTAGGTCATTTGAGTCTTCCTTAGGCATCTTCTTGTCCAATTAGGGTTTTTAACCAATCTTGTGCATCCAATAGGTGTGTTTGTGTCATTGGATGAACATTTAGTTCATTTTCGTCCTCCTTAGGCTTATTCTTGTCCAATTAGGGTTTTTAACAAATCTTGTGCATCCAATAAGTTCATTTGTGTCATTGAATGAACATTTAGGTCATTTTGGTCCTCCCTAGGCTTATTCTTGTCCAATTAGGGTTTTTAAATAATCTTGTGCATCCAATAGGTGTGTTTGTGTCATTGGATGAACCTTTAGGGCATTTTCGTCCTCCCAAGGCTTATTTTTGTCCAATTAGGGTTTTTAACCAATATTGTGCATCCTATAGGTGTGTTTGTGTCATTGGATTAACATTTAGGTCATCTTCGTCCTCCCTAGGCTTATTCTTGTCCAATTAGGGTTTTTAAGCAATATTGTGCATCCTATAGGTGTGTTTGTGCCATTGGATTAACATTTAGGTCATTTTCGTCCTGCTTAGGCTTATTCTTGTCCAATTAGGGTTTTTAACCAATCTTGTGCATCCAATAAGTTCATTTGTATCATTGGATGAACATTTAGGTCATTTTCGTCCTCCCTAGGCTTATTCTTGTCCAATTAGGGTTTTTAAGCAATATTGTGCATCCTATAGGTGTGTTTGTGCCATTGGATTAACATTTAGGTCATTTTCGTCCTACTTAGGCTTAGTCTTGTCCAATTAGGGTTTTTAACCAATCTTGTGCATCCAATAAGTTCATTTGTATCATTGGATGAACATTTAGGTCATTATCGTCCTCCCTAGGCTTATTCTTGTCCAATTAGGGTTTTTAAACAATCTTGTGCATCCAATAGGTGTGTTTGTGTCATTGGATGAACATTTAGGTCATTTGAGTCTTCCTTAGGCATCTTCTTGTCCAATTAGGGTTTTTAACCAATCTTGTGCATCCAATAGGTGTGTTTGTGTCATTGGATGAACATTTAGTTCATTTTCGTCCTCCCTAGGTTTATTCTTGTCCAATTAGGGTTTTTAACCAATCATGTACATCCAATAGGTGTGTTTGTGTCATTGAATGAATATTTTGGTTATTTTCGTCCTCCCTTGGCTTATACTTGTACAATTAGGGTTTTTAAACAATCTTGTGCATCCAATAAGTTAATTTGTGTCATTGGATGAACATTTAGGTCATTTTCGTCCTCCCAAGGCTTATTCTTGTCCAATTATAGTTTTTTAACCAATCTTGTGCATCGAATAAGTTCATTTGTGTCCTTGAATGAACATTTAGGTCATTTTGGTCCTCCCTAGACTTATTCTTGTCCAATTAGGGTTTTTAAACAATCTTGTGCATCCAATAGGTGTGTTTGTGTCATTGGATGAACATTTAGGTCATTTTCGTCTTCCTTAGGCATCTCCTTGTCCAATTAGGGTTTTTAACCAATCTTGTGCATCCAATAGGTATGTTTGTGTCCTTGGATGAACAATTAGGTCATTTTCGTCTTCCAAAGGCGTATTCTTATCCAATTAGGGTTTTAACCAATCTTGTGCATCCAATAAGTTCATTTGTGTCATTGGATGAACATTTAGGTCATTTTCGTCGTCCCTAGGATTATTCTTGTCCAATTAGGGTTTTTAAACAATCTTGTGCATCCAATGAGTTCTTTTGTGTCATTGGATATACATTTAGGTCATTTTCGGCCTCCTTAGGCTTATTCTTGTCCAATTAGGGTTTTTAACCAATCTTGTGCATCCAATAAGTTCATTTGTGTCATTGGATGAACATTTAGGTCATTTTCGTCCTCCCTAGGCTTATTCTTGTCCAATTAGGGTTTTTAACCAATCATGTGCATCCAATATGTGTGTTTGTGTCATTGGATGAACATTTAGGTTATTTTCGTCCTCCCTTGGCTTATACTCTTCCAATTAGGGATTTTAAACAATCTTGTGCATCCAATAGGTGTGTTTGTGTCATTGGATGAACATTTAGGGCATTTTCGTCCTCCCAAGGCTTATTCTTGTCCAATTAGGGTTTTTAACCAATCTTGTGCATCCAATAAGTTCATTTGTGTCATTGGATGAACATTTAGGTCATTTTCGTCCTCCCTAGGCTTATTCTTGTCCAATTTGGGATTTTAACCAATCTTGTGCATCCAATAGGTGTGTTTGTGTCATTGGATGAACATTTAGGTCATTTTCGTCCTCCCTAGGCTTATTCTTGTCCAATTAGGGTTTTTAACCAATCTTGTGCATCCAATAAGTTCATTTGTGTCATTGGATAAACATTTAGGTCATTTTCGTCCACCCTGGGCTTATTCTTGTCCAATTAGGGTTTTTGACCAATCTTGTGCATCCAATAGGTTCATTTGTGTCATTGGATGAACATTTAGGTTATTTTCGTCCTCCCAAGGCTTATTCTTGTCCAATTAGGGTTTTTAACCAATCTTGTGCATCCAATAAGTTCATTTGTGTCATTGGATGAACATTTAGGTCATTTTCGTCCTCCCTAGGCTTATTCTTGTCCAATTAGGGTTTTTAAGCAATCTTGTGAATCCAATAAGTTCATTTGTTTCATTGGATGAACATTTAGGTCATTTTCGTCCTCCCTACGCTTATTCTTGTTCAATTAGGGTTTCTAACCAATCTTGTGCATCCAATAGGTGTGTTTGTGTCATTGGATGAACATTTAGGTTATTTTCGTCCTCCCTAGTCTTATTCTTGTCCAATTAGGGTTTTAAGCAATCTTGTGCATCCAATAGGTTCATTTGTGTCATTGGATGAACATTTAGGTCATTTTCGTCCTCCCAAGGCTTATTCTTGTCCAATTTGGGTTTTTAACCAATCTTGTGCATCCAATAAGTTCATTTGTGTCATTGGATGAACATTTAGGTCATTTTCGTCCTCCCTAGGCTTATTCTTGTCCAATTAGGGTTTTTAAGCAATCTTGTGAATCCAATAAGTTCATTTGTTTCATTGGATGAACATTTAGGTCATTTTCGTCCTCCCTAGGTTTATTCTAGTCCAATTAGGGTTTTTAACCAATCTTGTGCATCCAATAAGTTCATTTGTGTCATTGGATAAACATTTAGGTCATTTTCGTCCACCCTAGGCTTATTCTTGTCCAATTAGGGTTTTTAACCAATCTTGTGCCTCCAATAAGTTCATTTCTGTCATTGGATTAACATTTAGGTCATTTTCGTCCTCCCTAGGCTTATTCTTGTCCAATTAGGGTTTTTAACCAATCTTGTGCATCCAATAAGTTCATTTGTGTCATTGGATGAACATTTAGGTCATTTTCGTTCTCCCTAGGCTTATTCTTGTCCAATTAGTGTTTTTAACCAATCTTGTGCATCCAATAAGTTCATTTGTGTCATTGGATGAACATTTAGGTCATTTTCGTCCTCCCTAGGCTTATTCTTGTCCAATTAGGGTTTTTAACCAATCTTGTGCATCCAATAAGTTCATTTGTGTCATTGGATGAACATTTAGGTCATTTTCGTCCTCCCTAGGTTTATTCTTGTCCAATTAGGGTTTTTATGCAATCTTGTGCATCCAATAGGTGTGTTTGTGTCATTGGACGAACATTTAGGTCATTTTCGTCCTCCATAGTCTTATTCTTGTCGAATTAGGGTTTTTATGCAATCTTGTGCATCCAATAGGTGTGTTTGTGTCATTGGACGAACATTTAGGTCATTTTCGGCCTCCTTAGGCTTATTCTTGTCCAATTAGGGTTTTTAACCAATCTTGTGCATCCAATAAGTTCATTTGTGTCATTGGATGAACATTTAGGTCATTTTCGTCCTCCCTAGGCTTATTCTTGTCCAATTAGGGTTTTTAACTATTCTTGTGCATCCAATAAGTTCATTTGTGTCATTGGATGAACATTTAGGTCATTTTCTTCCTCCCTAGGCTTATTCTTGTCCAATTAAGGTTTTTAATCAATCTTGTGCATCCAATAAGTTCATTTGTGTCATTGGATGCACATTTAGGTCATTTTCGTCCTCCCTAGGCTTATTCTTGTCCAATTAGGGTTTTTAACCAATCTTGTGCATCCAATAAGTTCATTTGTGTCATTGGATGAACATTTAGGTCATTTTCGTCCTCCCTAGCCTTATTCTTGTCCAATTAGGGTTTTTAAGCAATCTTGTGCATCCAATAAGTTCATTTGTGTCATTGGATGAACATTTAGGTCATTTTCGTCCTCCCTAGGCTTATTCTTGTTCAATTAGGGTTTCTAACCAATCTTGTGCATCCAATAGGTGTGTTTGTGTCATTGGATGAACATTTAGGTCATTTTCGTCCTCCCTAGTCTTATTTTTGTCCCATTAGGGTTTTTAAGCAATCTTGTGCATCCAATAAGTTCATTTGTGTCATTGGATGAACATTTAGGTCATTTTCGTCCTCCCTAGGCTTATTCTTGTCCAATTAGGGTTTTTAACCAATCTTGTGCATCCAATAGGAGTGTTTGTGTCATTGGATGAACATTTAGGTCAGTTTCGTCCTCCCTAGGCTTATTCTTGTCCAATTAGGGTTTCTAACCAATCTTGTGCATCCAATAGGTGTATTTGTGTCATTGGATGAACATTTAGGTCATTTTCGTCCTCCCTAGGCTTATTCTTGTCCAATTAGGGTTTTTAACCAATCATGTGCATCCAATAGGTGTGTTTGTGTCATTGGATGAACATTTAGGTTATTTTCGTCCTCCCTTGGCTTATACTTGTCCAATTAGGGTTTTTAAACAATCTTGTGCATCCAATAAGTTCATTTGTGTCATTGGATGAACATTTAGGTGATTTTCGTCCTCCCAAGGCTTATTCTTGTCCAATTAGGGTTTTTAACCAATCTTGTGCATCCAATAAGTTCATTTGTGTCATTGGATGAACATTTAGGTCATTTTGGTCCTCCCTAGACTTATTCTTGTCCAATTAGGGTTTTTAAACAATCTTGTGCATCCAATAGGTGTGTTTGTGTCATTGGATGAACATTTAGGTCATTTTCGTCCTCCTTAGGCTTATTCTTGTCCAATTAGGGTTTTTAACAAATCTTCTGCATCCAATAAGTTCATTTGTGTCATTGAATGAACATTTAGGTCATTTTGGTCCTCCCTAGACTTATTCTTGTCCAATTAGGGTTTTTAAACAATCTTGTGCATCCAATAGGTGTGTTTGTGTCATTGGATGAACATTTAGGTCATTTCCGTCTTCCTTAGGCATCTTCTTGTCCAATTAGGGTTTTTAACCAATCTTGTGCATCCAATAGGTGTGTTTGTGTCATTGGATGAACATTTAGGTCATTTTCGTCCTCCTTAGGCTTATTCTTGTCCAATTAGGGTTTTTAACAAATCTTCTGCATCCAATAAGTTCATTTGTGTCATTGAATGAACATTTAGGTCATTTTGGTCCTCCCTAGGCTTATTCTTGTCCAATTAGGGTTTTTAAGCCATATTGTGCATCCAATAGGTGTGTTTGTGCCATTGGATTAACATTTAGGTCATTTTCGTCCTACTTAGGCTTATTCTTGTCCAATTAGGGTTTTAACCAATCTTGTGCGTCCAATAAGTTCATTTGTATCATTGGATGAACATTTAGCTCATTTTCGTCCTCCCTAGGCTTATTCTTGTCCAATTAGGGTTTTTAACCAATCATGTGCATCCAATAGGTGTGTTTGTGTCATTGGATGAACATTTAGGTTATTTTCGTCCTCCCTTGGCTTATACTTGTCCAATTAGGGTTTTTAAGCAATATTGTGCATCCAATAGGTGTGTTTGTGTCATTGGATGAACGTTTAGGTCATTTTCGTCCTCCCAAAGCTTATTCTTGTCCAATTAGGGTTTTTAACCAATCTTGTGCATCCAATAAGTTCATTTGTGTCATTGAATGAACATTTAGGTAATTTTTGTCCTCCCTAGACTTTTTCTTGTCCAATTAGGGTTTTTAAACAATCTTGTGCATCCAATAGGTGTGTTTGTGTCATTGGATGAACATTTAGGTCATTTTCGTCCTCCTTAGGCTTATTCTTGTCCAATTAGGGTTTTTAACAAATCTTCTGCATCCAATAAGTTCATTTGTGTCATTGAATGAACATTTAGGTCATTTTGGTCCTCCCTAG
>JBBPBR010000004.1:17300495-17359571 GCA_037974775.1 Cicer pinnatifidum
TCTTGTGCATCCAATAGGTGTGTTTGTGTCATTGGATGAACGTTTAGGTCGATTTCGTCCTCCCAAAGCTTATTCTTGTCCAATTAGGGTTTTTAACCAATCTTGTGCATCCAATAAGTTCATTTGTGTCATTGAATGAACATTTAGGTCATTTTGATCCTCCCTAGAGTTATTCTTGTCCAATTAGGGTTTTTAAACAATCTTGTGCATCCAATAGGTGTGTTTGTGTCATTGGATGAACATTTAGGTCATTTTCGTCTTCCTTAGGCTTATTCTCTTCCAATTAGGGTTTTTAACAAATCTTCTGCATCCAATAAGTTCATTTGTGTCATTGAATGAACATTTAGGTCATTTTGGTCCTCCCTAGGCTTATTCTTGTCCAATTAGGGTTTTTAAACAATCTTGTGCATCCAATAGGTGTGTTTGTGTCATAGGATGAACCTTTAGGGCATTTTCGTCCTCCCAAGGCTTATTTTTGTCCAATTAGGGTTTTTAACCAATATTGTGCATCCTATAGGTGTGTTTGTGTCATTGGATTAACATTTAGGTCATCTTCGTCCTCCCTAGGCTTATTCTTGTCCAATTAGGGTTTTTAAGCAATATTGTGCATCCTATAGGTGTGTTTGTGCCATTGGATTAACATTTAGGTCATTTTCGTCCTACTTAGGCTTATTCTTGTCCAATTAGGGTTTTTAACCAATCTTGTGCATCCAATAAGTTCATTTGTATCATTGGATGAACATTTAGGTCATTTTCGTCCTCCCTAGGCTTATTCTTGTCCAATTAGGGTTTTTAACCAATCATGTGCATCCAATAGGTGAGTTTGTGTCATTGGATGAACATTTAGGTTATTTTCGTCCTCCCTTGGCTTATACTTGTCCAATTAGGGTTTTTAAACAATCTTGTGCATCCAATAAGTTCATTTGTGTCATTGGATGAACATTTAGGTGATTTTCGTCCTCCCAAGGCTTATTCTTGTCCAATTAGGGTTTTTAACCAATCTTATGCATCCAATAAGTTCATTTGTGTCATTGAACGAACATTTAGGTCATTTTGGTCCTCCCTAGACTTATTCTTGTCCAATTAGGGTTTTTAAACAATCTTGTGCATCCAATAGGTGTGTTTGTGTCATTGGATGAACATTTAGGTCATTTTCGTCTTCCTTAGGCATCTTCTTGTCCAATTAGGGTTTTTAACCAATCTTGTGCATCCAATAGGTGTGTTTGTGTCATTGGATGAACATTTAGGTCATTTTCGTCCTCCTTAGGCTTATTCTTGTCCCATTAGGGTTTTTAACAAATCTTGTGCATCCAATAAGTTCATTTGTGTCATTGAATGAACATTTACGTCATTTTCGTCCACCCAAGGCATATTCTTGTCCAATTAGGGTTTTTAACCAATCTTGTGCATCCAATAGGTGTGTTTGTGTCATTGGATGAACATTTAGGTCATTTTCGTCTTCCTTAGGCATCTTCTTGTCCAATTAGGGTTTTTAACCAATCTTGTGCATCCAATAGGTGTGTTTGTGTCATTGGATGAACATTTAGGTTATTTTCGTCCTCCCTTGGCTTATACTTGGCCAATTAAGGTTTTTAAACAATTATGTGCATCCAATAAGTTCATTTGTGTCATTGGATGAACATTTAGGTCATTTTCGTCCTCCCAAGGCTTATTCTTGTCCAATTAGGGTTTTTAACCAATCTTGTGCATCCAATAAGTTCATTTGTGTCATTGAATGAACATTTAGGTAATTTTGGTCCTCCCTAGACTTATTCTTGTCCAATTAGGGTTTTTAAACAATCTTGTGCATCCAATAGGTGTGTTTGTGTCATTGGATGAACATTTAGGTCATTTTCGTGTTCCTTAGGCATCTTCTTGTCCAATTAGGGTTTTTAACCAATCTTGTGCATCCAATAGGTGTGTTTGTGTCATTGGATGAACATTTAGGTCATTTTCGTCCTCCTTAGGCTTATTCTTTTCCAATTAGGGTTTTTAACAAATCTTGTGCATCCAATAAGTTCATTTGTGTCATTGAATGAACATTTAGGTCGTTTACGTCTTCCTTAGGCATCTTCTTGTCCAATTAGGGTTTTTAACCAATCTTGTGCATCCAATAGGTGTGTTTATGTCATTGAATGAACATTTAGGTAATTTTGGTCCTCCCTAGACTTATTCTTGTCCAATTAGGGTTTTTAAACAATCTTGTGCATCCAATAGGTGTGTTTGTGTCATTGGATGAACATTTAGGTCATTTTCGTCCTCCTTAGGCTTATTCTTGTCCAATTAGGGTTTTTAACAAATCTTCTGCATCCAATAAGTTCATTTGTGTCATTGAATGAACATTTAGGTCATTTTGGTCCTCCCTAGACTTATTCTTGTCCAATTAGGGTTTTTAAACAATCTTGTGCATCCAATAGGTGTGTTTGTGTCATTGGATGAACATTTAGGTCATTTCCGTCTTCCTTAGGCATCTTCTTGTCCAATTAGGGTTTTTAACCAATCTTGTGCATCCAATAGGTGTGTTTGTGTCATTGGATGAACGTTTAGGTCGATTTCGTCCTCCCAAAGCTTATTCTTGTCCAATTAGGGTTTTTAACCAATCTTGTGCATCCAATAAGTTCATTTGTGTCATTGAATGAACATTTAGGTCATTTTGGTCCTCCCTAGACTTATTCTTGTCCAATTAGGGTTTTTAAACAATCTTGTGCATCCAATAGGTGTGTTTGTGTCATTGGATGAACATTTAGGTCATTTTCGTCCTCCCAAGGCTTATTCTTGTCCAATTAGGGGTTTTAACCAATCTTGTGCATCCAATAAGTTCATTTGTGTCATTGGATGAACATTTAGGTCATTTTCGTCCTCCCTAGGCTTATTCTTGTCCAATTAGGGTTTTTAACCAATCTTGTGCATCCAATAAGGTCATTTGTGTCATTGGATGAACATTTAGGTCATTTTCGTCCTCCCTAGGCTTATTGTTGTCCAGTTAGGGATTTTAACTAATCTTGTGCATCCAATAGGTGTGTTTGTGTCATTAGATGAACATTTAGGTCTTTTCCTCCTCCCTAGGCTTATTGTTGTCCAATTAGGGTTTTTAACCAATCTTGTGCATCCAATAGGTGTGTTTGTGTCATTGGATGAACATTTAGGTCATTTTCGTCATCCCTAGGCTTATTCTTGTCCAATTAGGGTTTTTAACCAATCTTGTGCATCCAATAGGTGTATTTGTGTCATTGGATGAACATTTAGGTCATTTTCGTCCTCCCTAGGCTTATTCTTGTCCAATTAGGGTTTTTAAGCAATGTTGTGCATCAAATAAGTTCATTTGTGTCATTGGATGAACATTTAGGTCATTTTCGTCCTCCCTAGGCTTATTCTTGTCCAATTAGGGTTTTTAACCAATCTTGTGCATCCAATAGGTGTGTTTGTGTCATTGGATGAACATTTAGGACATTTTCGTCCTCCCTAGGCTTATTCTTGTCCAATTAGGGTTTTTAAGCAATCTTGTGCATCCAATAAGTTCATTTGTGTCATTGGATGAACATTTAGGTCATTTTCGTCCTCCCTAGGCTTATTCTTGTCTAATTAGGGTTTTTAAGCAATCTTGTGCATCCAATAAGTTCATTTGTGTTATTGGATGAACATTTAGGTCATTTACGTCCTCCCTAGGCTTATTCTTGTCCAATTAGGGTTTCTAACCAATCTTGTGCATCCAATAGGTGTATTTGTGTCATTGGATGAACATTTAGGTCATTTTCGTCCTCCCTAGGCTTATTCTTGTCCAATTAGGGTTTTTAACCAATCTTGTGCATCCAATAGGTGTGTTTGTGTCATTGGATGAACATTTAGGTCATTTTCGTCCTCCCTAGGCTTATTCTTGTCCAATTAGGGTTTTTGAGCAATCTTGTGCATCCAATAGGTGTGTTTGTGTCATTGGATGAACATTTAGGTCAGTTTCGTCCTCCCTAGGCTTATTCTTGTCCAATTAGGGTTTCTAACGAATCTTGTGCATCCAATAGGTGTATTTGTGTTATTGGATGGACATTTAGGTCATTTTCATCCTCCCTAGGCTTATTCTTGTCCAATTAAGGTTTTTAAGCAATCTTGTGCATCCAATAAGTTCATTTGTGTCATTGGATGAACATTTAAGTCACTTTCGTCTTCCCTAGGCTTATTCTTGTCCAATTACGGTTTTTAACCAATCTTGTGCATCCAATAAGTTCATTTGTGTCATTGGATGAACATTTAGGTCAGTTTCGTCCTTCCTAGGTTTATTCTTGTCCAATTAGGGTTTTTAACCAATCTTGTGCATCCAATAGGTGTGTTTGTGTCATTGGATGAACATTTAGGTCATTTTCGTCCTCCCTAGGCTTATTCTTGTCCAATTAGGGTTTTTAACCAATCTTGTGCATCCAATAAGTTCATTTGTGTCATTGGATAAACATTTAGGTCATTTTCGTCCACCCTAGGTTTATTCTTGTCCAATTAGGGTTTTTAACCAATCTTGTGCATCCAGTAGGTGTGTTTGTGTCATTGGATGAACATTTAGGTCATTTACTTCCTCCCTAGGCTTATTCTTGTCCAATTAGGGTTTCTAACCAATCTTGTGCATCCAATAGGTGTATTTGTGTCATTGGATGAACATTTAGGTCATTTTCGTCCTCCCTAGGCTTATTCTTGTCCAATTAGGGTTTTTAACCAATCTTGTGCATCCAATAGGTGTGTTTGTGTCATTGGATGAACATTTAGGTCATTTTCGTCCTCCCTAGGCTTATTCTTGTCCAATTAGGATTTTTAATCAATCTTGTGCATCCAATAAGTTCATTTGTGTCATTGGATGAACATTTAGGTCATTTTCGTCCTCCCTAGAATTATTCTTGTCCAATTAGGGTTTCTAACCAATCTTGTGCATCCAATAAGTTCATTTGTGTCATTGGATGAACATTTAGGTCATTTTCGTCCTCCCTAGGCTTATTCTTGTCTAATTAGGGTTTTTAAGCAATCTTGTGCATCCAATAAGTTCATTTGTGTCATTGGATGAACATTTAGATCATTTTCGTCCTCCCTAGGCTTATTCTTGTCCAATTAGGGTTTATAAGCAATCTTGTGCATCCAATAAGTTCATTTGTGTCATTGGATGAACATTTAGGTCATTTTCGTCCTCCCAAAGCTTATTCTTGTCCAATTAGGGTTTTTAACCAATCTTGTGCATCCAATAAGTTCATTTGTGTCATTGAATGAACATTTAGGTAATTTTGGTCCTCCCTAGACTTATTCTTGTCCAATTAGGGTTTTTAAACAATCTTGTGCATCCAATAGGTGTGTTTGTGTCATTGGATGAACATTTAGGTCATTTTCGTATGCCTTAGGCATCTTCTTGTCCAATTAGGGTTTTTAACCAATCATGTGCATCCAATAGGTGTATTTGTGTCATTGGATAAACATTTAGGTTATTTTCGTCCTCCCTAGCTTTATTCTTGTCCAATTAAGGTTTTTAACCAATCTTGTGCATCCAATAGGTGTGTTTGTGTCATTGGATGAACATTTAGGTCATTTTCGTCTTCCTTAGGCATCTTCTTGTCCAATTAGGGTTTTTAACCAATCTTGTGCATCCAATAGGTGTGTTTGTGTCATTGGATGAACATTTAGGTCATTTTCGTCCTCCTTAGGCTTATTCTTGTCCAATTAGGATTTTTAACCAATCTTGTGCATCCAATAAGTTCATTTGTGTCATTGAATGAACATTTAGGTCATTTTGGTCTTCCCTATACTTATTCTTGTCCAATTAGGATTTTTAAACAATCTTGTGCATCCAATAGGTGTGTTTGTGTCATTGGATGAACATTTAGGTCATTTACGTCTTCCTTAGGCATCTTCTTGTCCAATTAGGGTTTTTAACCAATCTTGTGCATCCAATAGGTGTGTTTGTGTCATTGGATGAACGTTTAGGTCATTTTCGTCCTCCCAAAGCTTATTCTTGTCCAATTAGGGTTTTTAACCAATCTTGTGCATCCAATAAGTTCATTTGTGTCATTGAATGAACATTTAGGTAATTTTTGTCCTCCCTAGACTTTTTCTTGTCCAATTAGGGTTTTTAAACAATCTTGTGCATCCAATAGGTGTGTTTGTGTCATTGGACGAACATTTAGGTCATTTTCGTCTTCCTTAAGCATCTTCTTGTCCAATTAGGGTTTTTAACCAATCTTGTGCATCCAATAAGTGTGTTTGTGTCATTGGATGAACATTTAGGTCATTTTCGTCCTCCTTAGGCTTATTCTTGTCCAATTAGGGTTTTTAACAAATCTTCTGCATCCAATAAGTTCATTTGTGTCATTGAATGAACATTTAGGTCATTTTGGTCCTCCCTAGGCTTATTCTTGTCCAATTAGGGTTTTTAAGCAATATTGTGCATCCTATAGGTGTGTTTGTGCCATTGGATTAACATTTAGGTCATTTTCGTCCTACTTAGGCTTATTCTTGTCCAATTAGGGTTTTTAACCAATCTTGTGCATCCAATAAGTTCATTTGTATCATTGGATGAACATTTAGCTCATTTTCGTCCTCCCTAGGCTTATTCTTGTCCAATTAGGGTTTTTAACCAATCATGTGCATCCAATAGGTGTGTTTGTGTCATTGGATGAACATTTAGGTTATTTTCGTCCTCCCTTGGCTTATACTTGTCCAATTAGGGTTTTTAAACAATCTTGTGCATCCAATAAGTTGATTTGTGTCATTGGATGAACATTTAGGTGATTTTCGTCCTCCCAAGGCTTATTCTTGTCCAATTAGGCTTTTTAACCAATCTTGTGCATCCAATAAGTTCATTTGTGTCATTGAATGAACATTTAGGTCATTTTGGTCCTCCCAAGACTTATTCTTGTCCAATTAGGGTTTTTAAACAATCTTGTGCATCCAATAGGTGTGTTTGTGTCATTGGATGAACATTTAGGTCATTTTCGTCTTCCTTAGGCATCTTCTTGTCCAATTAGGGTTTTTAACCAATCTTGTGCATCCAATAGGTGTGTTTGTGTCATTGGATGAACATTTAGGTCATTTTCGTCCTCCTTAGGCTTATTCTTGTCCCATTAGGGTTTTTAACAAATCTTGTGCATCCAATAAGTTCATTTGTGTCATTGAATGAACATTTACGTCATTTTCGTCCACCCAAGGCATATTCTTGTCCAATTAGGGTTTTTAACCAATCTTGTGCATCCAATAGGTGTGTTTGTGTCATTGGATGAACATTTAGGTCATTTTCGTCTTCCTTAGGCATCTTCTTGTCCAATTAGGGTTTTTAACCAATCTTGTGAATCCAATAGGTGTGTTTGTGTCATTGGATGAACATTTAGGTCATTTTGGTCCTCCATAGGCTTATTCTTGTCCAATTAGGGTTTTTAACAAATCTTGTGCATCCAATAAGTTCATTTGTGTCATTGAATGAACATTTAGGTCATTTTCGTCCACCCAAGGCATATTCTTGTCCAATTAGGGTTTTTAACCAATCTTGTGCATCCAATAGGTGTGTTTGTGTCATTGGATGAACATTTAGGTCATTTTCGTCTTCCTTAGGCATCTTCTTGTCCAATTAGGGTTTTTAACCAATCTTGTGCATCCAATAGGTGTGTTTGTGTCATTGGATGAACATTTAGGTCATTTTCGTCCTCCTTAGGCTTATTCTTGTCTAATTAGGGTTTTTAACAAATCTTGTGCATCCAATAAGTTCATTTGTGTCATTGAATGAACATTTAGGTCATTTTCGTCTTCCTTAGGCATCTTCTTGTCCAATTAGGGTTTTTAACCAATCTTGTGCATCCAATAGGTGTGTTTGTGTCATTGAATGAACATTTAGGTAATTTTGGTCCTCCCTAGACTTATTCTTGTCCAATTAGGGTTTTTAAACAGTCTTGTGCATCCAATAGGTGTGTTTGTGTCATTGGATGAACATTTAGGTCATTTTCGTCTTCCTTAGGCATCTTCTTGTCCAATTAGGGTTTTTAACCAATCTTGTGCATCCAATAGGTGTGTTTGTGTCATTGGATGAACATTTAGGTCATTTTCATCCTCCTTAGGCTTATTCTTGTCCAATTAGGGTTTTTAAATAATCTTGTGCATCCAATAGGTGTGTTTGTGTCATTGGATGAATATTTAGGTCATTTTCGTCTTCCTTAGGCATCTTCTTGTCCAATTAGGGTTTTTAACCAATCTTGTGCATCCAATAGGTGTGTTTGTGTCATTGGATGAACATTTAGGTCATTTTCGTCCTCCTTAGGCTTATTCTTGTCCAATTAGGGTTTTTAACCAATCTTGTGCATCCAATAAGTTCATTTGTGTCATTGAATGAACATTTAGGTCATTTTTGTCCTCCCTAGACTTATTCTTGTCCAATTAGGGTTTTTAAACAATCTTGTGCATCCAATAGGTGTGTTTGTGTCATTGGATGAACATTTAGGTCATTTTCGTCTTCCTTAGGCATCTTCTTGTCCAATTAGGGTTTTTAACCAATCTTGTGCATCCAATAGTTGTGTTTGTGTCATTGGATTAACATTTAGGTCATTTTCGTCCTCCTTAGGCTTATTCTTGTCCAATTAGGGTTTTTAACAAATCTTGTGCATCCAATAAGTTCATTTGTGTCATTGAATGAACATTTAGGTCATTTTGGTTCTCCCTAGGCTTATTCTTGTCCAATTATTGTTTTTAAACAATCTTGTGCATCCAATAGGTGTGTTTGTGTCATTGGATGAACATTTAGGTAATTTTCTTCCTCCCAAGGCTTATTCTTGTCCAATTAGGGTTTTTAACCAATCTTGTGCATCCAATAAGTTCATTTGTGTCATTGAATGAACATTTAGGTCATTTTCGTCCTCCCTAGACTTATTCTTGTCCAATTAGGGTTTTTAAACAATCTTGTGCATCCAATAGGTGTGTTTGTGTCATTGGATGAACATTTAGGTCATTTTCGTCTTCCTTAGGAATCTTCTTGTCCAATTAGGGTTTTTAACCAATCTTGTGCATCCAATAGGTGTGTTTGTGTCATTGGATGAACGTTTAGTTCATTTTCGTCCTCCCAAGGCTTATTCTTGTCCAATTAGGATTTTTAACCAATCTTGTGCATCCAATAAGTTCATTTGTGTCATTGAATGAACATTTAGGTCATTTTCGTCCTCCCTAGACTTATTCTTGTCCAATTAGGGTTTTTAAACAATCTTGTGCATCCAATAGGTGTGTTTGTGTCATTGGATGAACATTTAGGTCATTTTCGTCTTCCTTAGGAATCTTCTTGTCCAATTAGGGTTTTTAACCAATCTTGTGCATCCAATAGGTGTGTTTGTGTCATTGGATGAACATTTAGGTCATTTTCGTCCTCCTTAGGCTTATTCTTGTCCAATTAGGGTTTTTAACAAATCTTCTGCATCCAATAAGTTCATTTGTGTCATTGAATGAACATTTAGGTCATTTTGGTCCTCCCTAGACTTATTCTTGTCCAATTAGGGTTTTTAAACAATCTTGTGCATCCAATAGGTGTGTTTGTGTCATTGGATGAACATTTAGGTCATTTCCGTCTTCCTTAGGCATCTTCTTGTCCAATTAGGGTTTTTAACCAATCTTGTGCATCCAATAGGTGTGTTTGTGTCATTGGATGAACGTTTAGGTCGATTTCGTCCTCCCAAAGCTTATTCTTGTCCAATTAGGGTTTTTAACCAATCTTGTGCATCCAATAAGTTCATTTGTGTCATTGAATGAACATTTAGGTCATTTTGGTCCTCCCTAGACTTATTCTTGTCCAATTAGGGTTTTTAAACAATCTTGTGCATCCAATAGGTGTGTTTGTGTCATTGGATGAACATTTAGGTCATTTTCGTCTTCCTTAGGCATCTTCTTGTCCAATTAGGGTTTTTAACCAATCTTGTTCATCCAATAGGTGTGTTTGTGTCATTGGATGAACATTAAGGTCATTTTCGTCCTCCTTAGGCTTATTCTCTTCCAATTAGGGTTTTTAACAAATCTTCTGCATCCAATAAGTTCATTTGTGTCATTGAATGAACATTTAGGTCATTTTGGTCCTCCCTAGGCTTATTCTTGTCCAATTAGGGTTTTTAAACAATCTTGTGCATCCAATAGGTGTGTTTGTGTCATTGGATGAACCTTTAGGGCATTTTCGTCCTCCCAAGGCTTATTTTTGTCCAATTAGGGTTTTTAACCAATATTGTGCATCCTATAGGTGTGTTTGTGTCATTGGATTAACATTTAGGTCATCTTCGTCCTCCCTAGGCTTATTCTTGTCCAATTAGGGTTTTTAAGCAATATTGTGCATCCTATAGGTGTGTTTGTGCCATTGGATTAACATTTAGGTCATTGTCGTCCTACTTAGGCTTATTCTTGTCCAATTAGGGTTTTTAACCAATCTTGTGCATCCAATAAGTTTACTTGTATCATTGGATGAACATTTAGGTCATTTTCGTCCTCCCTAGGCTTATTCTTCTCCAATTAGGGTTTTTAACCAATCATGTGCATCCAATAGGTGTGTTTGTGTCATTGGATGAACATTTAGGTTATTTTCGTCCTCCCTTGGCTTATACTTGGCCAATTAAGGTTTTTAAACAATTATGTGCATCCAATAAGTTCATTTGTGTCATTGGATGAACATTTAGGTCATTTTCGTCCTCCCAAGGCTTATTCTTGTCCAATTAGGGTTTTTAACCAATCTTGTGCATCCAATAAGTTCATTTGTGTCATTGAATGAACATTTAGGTAATTTTGGTCCTCCCTAGACTTATTCTTGTCCAATTAGGGTTTTTAAACAATCTTGTGCATCCAATAGGTGTGTTTGTGTAATTGATTGAACATTTAGGTCATTTTCGTCTTCCTAAGGCATCTTCTTGTCCAATTAGGGTTTTTAACCAATCTTGTGCATCCAATAGGTGTGTTTGTGTCATTGGATGAACATTTAGGTCATTTTCGTCCTCCATATGCTTATTCTTGTCCAATTAGGGTTTTTAACAAATCTTGTGCATCCAATAAGTTCATTTGTGTCATTGAATGAACATTTAGGTCATTTTCGTCTTCCTTAGGCATCTTCTTGTCCAATTAGTGTTTTTCACCAATCTTGTGCATCCAATAGGTGTGTTTGTGTCATTGAATGAACCTTTAGGTAATTTTGGTCCTCCCTAGACTTATTCTTGTCCAATTATGGTTTTTAAACAGTCTTGTGCATCCAATAGGTGTGTTTGTGTCATTGGATGAACATTTAGGTCATTTTCGTCTTCCTTAGGCATCTTCTTGTCCAATTAGGGTTTTTAACCAATCATGTGCATCCAATAGGTGAGTTTGTGTCATTGGATGAACATTTAGGTTATTTTCGTCCTCCCTTGGCTTATACTTGTCCAATTAGGGTTTTTAAACAATCTTGTGCATCCAATAAGTTCATTTGTGTCATTGGATGAACATTTAGGTGATTTTCGTCCTTCCAAGGCTTATTCTTGTCCAATTAGGGTTTTTAACCAATCTTATGCATCCAATAAGTTCATTTGTGTCATTGAACGAACATTTAGGTCATTTTGGTCCTCCCTAGACTTATTCTTGTCCAATTAGGGTTTTTAAACAATCTTGTGCATCCAATAGGTGTGTTTGTGTCATTGGATGAACATTTAGGTCATTTTCGTCTTCCTTAGGCATCTTCTTGTCCAATTAGGGTTTTTAACCAATCTTGTGCATCCAATAGGTGTGTTTGTGTCATTGGATGAACATTTAGGTCATTTTCGTCCTCCTTAGGCTTATTCTTGTGCAATTAGGGTTTTTAACAAATCTTGTGCATCCAATAAGTTCATTTGTGTCATTGAATGAACATTTAGGTCATTTTGGTTCTCCCTAAGCTTATTCTTGTCCAATTATTGTTTTTAAACAATCTTGTGCATCCAATGGGTGTGTTTGTGTCATTGGATGAACATTTAGGTAATTTTCTTCCTCCTTAGGCTTATTCTTGTCCAATTAGGGTTTTTAACAAATCATGTGCATCCAATAAGTTCATTTGGGTCATTGAATGAACATTTAGGTCATTTTGGTCCTCCCTAGGCTTATTCTTGACCAATTAGGGTTTTTAAACAATCTTGTGCGTCGAATAGGTGTGTTTGTGTCATTGGATGAACATTTAGGGAATTTTCGTCGTCCCAAAGCTTATTCTTGTCCAATTAGGGTTTTTAACCAATCTTGTGCATCCCATAAGTTAATTTGTGTCATTGGATGAACATTTAGGTCATTTTCGTCCTCCCAAGGCTTATTCTTGTCCAGTTAGGGTTTTTAACCAATCTTGTGCATCCAATAAGTTCCTTTGTGTCATTGGATGAACATTTAGGTCATTTTCGTCCCCCCTAGGCTTATTCTTGTCCAATTAGTGTTTTTAACCAATCTTGTGCTTCCAATAGGTATGTTTGTGTCCTTGAATGGACAATTAGGTCATTTTCGTCCTCCCAAGGCTTATTCTTGTCCAATTAGGGTTTTTAACCAATCTTGGGCATCCAATAAGTTCATTTGTGTCATTGGATGAACATTTAGGTCATTTCCTTCCTCCCTAGGCTCATTCTTGTCCAATTAGGGTTTTTAACCAATCTTGTGCATCCAATAGGTGTGTTTGTGTCATTGGATTAACATTTAGGTCATTTTCGTCTTCCTTAGGCATCTTCTTGTCCAATTAGGGTTTTTAACCAATCTTGTGCATCCAATAGGTGTGTTTGTGTCATTGGATGAACATTTAGGTCATTTTCGTCCTCCTTAGGCTTATTCTTGTCCAATTAGGGTTTTTAACAAATCTTGTGCATCCAATAAGTTCATTTGTGTCATTGAATGAACATTTAGGTCATTTTGGTCCTCCCTAGGCTTATTCCTGTCCAATTAGGTTTTTTAAACAATCTTGTGCATCCAATAGGTGTGTTTGTGTCATTGGATGAACATTTAGGTCATTTTCATCCTCCCTAGGCTTATTCTTGTCCAATTAGGGTTTTTAACCAATCATGTGCATCCAATAGGTGTGTTTGTATCATTGGATTAACATTTAGGGCATTTTCGTCCTCCCTAGGCTTATTCTTGTCCAATTAGGGTTTTTAACCAATCTTGTGCATCCAATAGGTGTGTTGGCGTCATTGGATGTACATTTAGGTCATTTTCGTCCTCCCTAGGGTTAATCATGTCCAATTAGGATTTTTAACCAATCTTGTGCTTCCTATAGGTGAGTTTGTGTCATTGGATGAACATTTAGGTCATTTTCGTCCACCCTAGGCTTATTCTTGCCCAATTAGGGTTTTTAACCAATCTTGTGCATCCAATAGGTATGTTTGTGTCATTGGATGAACATTTAGGTCATTTTCGTCCACCCAAGGCATATTCTTGTCCAACTAGGGTTTTTAACAAATCTTGTGCATCCAATAAGTTCATTTGTGTCATTGGGTGAACATTTAGGTCAATTTCGTCCTCCCAAGGCTTATTCTTGTTCAATTAGGGTTTTTAACCAATCTTGTGCATCCAATAAGTTCATTTGTGTCATTGAATGAACATTTAGGTCATTTTGGTCCTCCCTAGACTTATTCTTGTCCAATTAGGGTTTTTAAACAATCTTGTGCATCCAATAGGTGTGTTTGTGTCATTGGATGAACATTTAGGTCATTTTCGTCCTCCCAAGGCTTATTCTTGTCCAATTAGGGGTTTTAACCAATCTTGTGCATCCAATAAGTTCATTTGTGTCATTGGATGAACATTTAGGTCATTTTCGTCCTCCCTAGGCTTATTCTTGTCCAATTAGGGTTTTTATCCAATCTTGTGCATCCAATAGGTGTATTTGTGTCATTGGACGAACATTTAGGTCATTTTCGTCCTCCCTAGGCTTATTCTTGTCCAATTAGGGTTTTTAACCAATCTTGTGCATCCAATAGGTGTGTTTGTGTCATTGGATGAACATTTAGGTCATTTTCGTCCTCCTTAGGCTTATTCTTGTCCAATTAGGGTTTTTAACAAATCTTCTGCATCCAATAAGTTCATTTGTGTCATTGAATGAACATTTAGGTCATTTTGGTCCTCCCTAGACTTATTCTTGTCCAATTAGGGTTTTTAAACAATCTTGTGCATCCAATAGGTGTGTTTGTGTCATTGGATGAACATTTAGGTCATTTCCGTCTTCCTTAGGCATCTTCTTGTCCAATTAGGGTTTTTAACCAATCTTGTGCATCCAATAGGTGTGTTTGTGTCATTGGATGAACATTTAGGTCATTTTCGTCCTCCTTAGGCTTATTCTTGTCCAATTAGGGTTTTTAACAAATCTTCTGCATCCAATAAGTTCATTTGTGTCATTGAATGAACATTTAGGTCATTTTGGTCCTCCCTAGGCTTATTCTTGTCCAATTAGGGTTTTTAAGCCATATTGTGCATCCAATAGGTGTGTTTGTGCCATTGGATTAACATTTAGGTCATTTTCGTCCTACTTAGGCTTATTCTTGTCCAATTAGGGTTTTAACCAATCTTGTGCGTCCAATAAGTTCATTTGTATCATTGGATGAACATTTAGCTCATTTTCGTCCTCCCTAGGCTTATTCTTGTCCAATTAGGGTTTTTAACCAATCATGTGCATCCAATAGGTGTGTTTGTGTCATTGGATGAACATTTAGGTTATTTTCGTCCTCCCTTGGCTTATACTTGTCCAATTAGGGTTTTTAAGCAATATTGTGCATCCAATAGGTGTGTTTGTGTCATTGGATGAACGTTTAGGTCATTTTCGTCCTCCCAAAGCTTATTCTTGTCCAATTAGGGTTTTTAACCAATCTTGTGCATCCAATAAGTTCATTTGTGTCATTGAATGAACATTTAGGTAATTTTTGTCCTCCCTAGACTTTTTCTTGTCCAATTAGGGTTTTTAAACAATCTTGTGCATCCAATAGGTGTGTTTGTGTCATAGGATGAACCTTTAGGGCATTTTCGTCCTCCCAAGGCTTATTTTTGTCCAATTAGGGTTTTTAACCAATATTGTGCATCCTATAGGTGTGTTTGTGTCATTGGATTAACATTTAGGTCATCTTCGTCCTCCCTAGGCTTATTCTTGTCCAATTAGGGTTTTTAAGCAATATTGTGCATCCTATAGGTGTGTTTGTGCCATTGGATTAACATTTAGGTCATTTTCGTCCTACTTAGGCTTATTCTTGTCCAATTAGGGTTTTTAACCAATCTTGTGCATCCAATAAGTTCATTTGTATCATTGGATGAACATTTAGGTCATTTTCGTCCTCCCTAGGCTTATTCTTGTCCAATTAGGGTTTTTAACCAATCATGTGCATCCAATAGGTGAGTTTGTGTCATTGGATGAACATTTAGGTTATTTTCGTCCTCCCTTGGCTTATACTTGTCCAATTAGGGTTTTTAAACAATCTTGTGCATCCAATAAGTTCATTTGTGTCATTGGATGAACATTTAGGTGATTTTCGTCCTCCCAAGGCTTATTCTTGTCCAATTAGGGTTTTTAACCAATCTTATGCATCCAATAAGTTCATTTGTGTCATTGAACGAACATTTAGGTCATTTTGGTCCTCCCTAGACTTATTCTTGTCCAATTAGGGTTTTTAAACAATCTTGTGAATCCAATAGGTGTGTTTGTGTCATTGGATGAACATTTAGGTCATTTTCGTCTTCCTTAGGCATCTTCTTGTCCAATTAGGGTTTTTAACCAATCTTGTGCATCCAATAGGTGTGTTTGTGTCATTGGATGAACATTTAGGTCATTTTCGTCCTCCTTAGGCTTATTCTTGTCCAATTAGGATTTTTAACCAATCTTGTGCATCCAATAAGTTCATTAGTGTCATTGAATGAACATTTAGGTCATTTTGGTCCTCCCTATACTTATTCTTGTCCAATTAGGGTTTTTAAACAATCTTGTGCATCCAATAGGTGTGTTTGTGTCATTGGATGAACATTTAGGTCATTTACGTCTTCCTTAGGCATCTTCTTGTCCAATTAGGGTTTTTAACCAATCTTGTGCATCCAATAGGTGTGTTTGTGTCATTGGATGAACATTTAGGTCATTTTCGTCCTCCATATGCTTATTCTTGTCCAATTAGGGTTTTTAACAAATCTTGTGCATCCAATAAGTTCATTTGTGTCATTGAATGAACATTTAGGTCATTTTCGTCTTCCTTAGGCATCTTCTTGTCCAATTAGTGTTTTTCACCAATCTTGTGCATCCAATAGGTGTGTTTGTGTCATTGAATGAACCTTTAGGTAATTTTGGTCCTCCCTAGACTTATTCTTGTCCAATTATGGTTTTTAAACAGTCTTGTGAATCCAATAGGTGTGTTTGTGTCATTGGATGAACATTTAGGTCATTTTCGTCTTCCTTAGGCATCTTCTTGTCCAATTAGGGTTTTTAACCAATCATGTGCATCCAATAGGTGAGTTTGTGTCATTGGATGAACATTTAGGTTATTTTCGTCCTCCCTTGGCTTATACTTGTCCAATTAGGGTTTTTAAACAATCTTGTGCATCCAATAAGTTCATTTGTGTCATTGGATGAACATTTAGGTGATTTTCGTCCTTCCATGGCTTATTCTTGTCCAATTAGGGTTTTTAACCAATCTTATGCATCCAATAAGTTCATTTGTGTCATTGAACGAACATTTAGGTCATTTTGGTCCTCCCTAGACTTATTCTTGTCCAATTAGGGTTTTTAAACAATCTTGTGAATCCAATAGGTGTGTTTGTGTCATTGGATGAACATTTAGGTCATTTTCGTCTTCCTTAGGCATCTTCTTGTCCAATTAGGGTTTTTAACCAATCTTGTGCATCCAATAGGTGTGTTTGTGTCATTGGATGAACATTTAGGTCATTTTCGTCCTCCTTAGGCTTATTCTTGTCCAATTAGGATTTTTAACCAATCTTGTGCATCCAATAAGTTCATTAGTGTCATTGAATGAACATTTAGGTCATTTTGGTCCTCCCTATACTTATTCTTGTCCAATTAGGGTTTTTAAACAATCTTGTGCATCCAATAGGTGTGTTTGTGTCATTGGATGAACATTTAGGTCATTTACGTCTTCCTTAGGCATCTTCTTGTCCAATTAGGGTTTTTAACCAATCTTGTGCATCCAATAGGTGTGTTTGTGTCATTGGATGAACATTTAGGTCATTTTCGTCCTCCATATGCTTATTCTTGTCCAATTAGGGTTTTTAACAAATCTTGTGCATCCAATAAGTTCATTTGTGTCATTGAATGAACATTTAGGTCATTTTCGTCTTCCTTAGGCATCTTCTTGTCCAATTAGTGTTTTTCACCAATCTTGTGCATCCAATAGGTGTGTTTGTGTCATTGAATGAACCTTTAGGTAATTTTGGTCCTCCCTAGACTTATTCTTGTCCAATTATGGTTTTTAAACAGTCTTGTGCATCCAATAGGTGTGGTTGTGTCATTGGATGAACATTTAGGTCATTTTCGTCTTCCTTAGGCATCTTCTTGTCCAATTAGGGTTTTTAACCAATCTTGTGCATCCAATAGGTGTGTTTGTGTCATTGGATGAACATTTAGGTCATTTTCGTCCTCCTTAGGCTTATTCTTGTCCAATTAGGGTTTTTAAATAATCTTGTGCATCCAATAGGTGTGTTTGTGTCATTGGATGAATATTTAGGTCATTTTCGTCTTCCTTAGGCATCTTCTTGTCCAATTAGGGTTTTTAACCAATCTTGTGCATCCAATAGGTGTGTTTGTGTCATTGGATGAACATTTAGGTCATTTTCGTCCTCCTTAGGCTTATTCTTGTCCAATTAGGGTTTTTAACCAATCTTGTGCATCCAATAAGTTCATTTGTGTCATTGAATGAACATTTAGGTCATTTTTGTCCTCCCTAGACTTATTCTTGTCCAATTAGGGTTTTTAAACAATCTTGTGCATCCAATAGGTGTGTTTGTGTCATTGGATGAACATTTAGGTCATTTCCGTCTTCCTTAGGCATCTTCTTGTCCAATTAGGGTTTTTAACCAATCTTGTGCATCCAATAGGTGTGTTTGTGTCATTGGATGAACGTTTAGGTCGATTTCGTCCTCCCAAAGCTTATTCTTGTCCAATTAGGGTTTTTAACCAATCTTGTGCATCCAATAAGTTCATTTGTGTCATTGAATGAACATTTAGGTCATTTTGGTCCTCCCTAGACTTATTCTTGTCCAATTAGGGTTTTTAAACAATCTTGTGCATCCAATAGGTGTGTTTGTGTCATTGGATGAACATTTAGGTCATTTTCGTCCTCCCAAGGCTTATTCTTGTCCAATTAGGGGTTTTAACCAATCTTGTGCATCCAATAAGTTCATTTGTGTCATTGGATGAACATTTAGGTCATTTTCGTCCTCCCTAGGCTTATTCTTGTCCAATTAGGGTTTTTAAGCAATCTTGTGCATCCAATAAGATCATTTGTGTCATTGGATGAACATTTAGGTCATTTTCGTCCTCCCTAGGCTTATTCTTGTTCAATTAGGGTTTCTAACCAATCTTGTGCATCCAATAGGTGTGTTTGTGTCATTGGATGAACATTTAGGTCATTTTCGTCCTCCCTAGTCTTATTTTTGTCCCATTAGAGTTTTAAGCAATCTTGTGCATCCAATAAGTTCATTTGTGTCATTGGATGAACATTTAGGTCATTTTCGTCCTCCCTAGGCTTAGTTTTGTGCAATTAGGGTTTTTAACCAATCTTGTGCATCCAATAGGTGTGTTTGTGTCATTAGATGAACATTTAGGTCATTTTCATCCTCCCTAGGCTTATTCTTGTCCAATTAGGGTTTTTAACCAATCTTGTGCATCCAATAGGTGTGTTTGTGTCATTGGATGAACATTTAGGTCATTTTCGTCCTCCTTAGGCTTATTCTTGTCCAATTAGGGTTTTTAACCAATCTTGTGCATCCAATAAGTTCATTTGTGTCATTGGATTAACATTTAGGTCATTTTCGTCCTCCCTAGGCTTATTCTTGTGCAATTAGGGTTTCTAACCAATCTTGTGCATCCAATAGGTGTGTTTGTGTCATTGGATGAACATTTAGGTCATTTTCGTCCTCCCTAGGCTTATTCTTGTCCAATTAGGGTTTTTAACCAATCTTGTGCATCCAATAAGTTCATTTGTGTCATTGGATTAACATTTATGTCATTTTCGTCCTCCTTAGGCTTATTCTTGTCCAATTAGAGTTTCTAACCAATCTTGTGCATCCAATAGGTGTGTTTGTGACATTGGATGAATATTTAGGTCATTTTCGTCCTCCCTAACCTTATTCTTGTCCAATTAGGGTTTTTAACCAATCTTGTGCATCCAATAAGTTCATTTGTGTCATTGGATGAACATTTAGGTCATTTTCGTCCTCCCTAGGCTTATTCTTGTCCAATTAGGGTTTCTAACCAATCTGGTGCATCCAATAGGTGTGTTTGTGTCATTGGATGAACATTTAGGTCATTTTCGTCCTCCCTAGGCTTATTCTTGTCCAATTAGGGTTTTTAACCAATCTTGTGCATCCAATAAGTTCATTTGTGTCATTGGATGAATAGTTAGGTCATTTTCGTCCTCCCTAGGCTTATTCTAGTCCAATTAGGGTTTCTAACCATTCTTGTGCATCGAATAGGTGTGTTTAGTCATTTGATGAACATTTAGGTTATTTTCGTCCTCCCTGGGCTTATTCTTGTCCAATTAGGGTTTTTAACCAATCTTGTGCATCCAATAAGTTCATTTGTGTCATTGGATTAACATTTATGTCCTTTTCGTCCTCCCTAGGCTTATTCTTGTCCAATAAGGGTTTCTAACCAATCTTGTGCATCCAATAGGTGTGTTTGTGTCATTGGATGAACATTTAGGTCATTTTCGTCCTCCCTAGGCTTATTCTTGTCCAATTAGGGTTTTTAACCAATCTTGTGCATCCAATAAGTTCATTTGTGTCATTGGATTAACATTTAGGTCATTTTCGTCCTCCCTAGGCTTATTCTTGTCCAATTAAGGTTTCTAAACAATCTTGTGCATCCAATAGGTGTGTTTGTGTCATTGGATGAACATTTAGGTCATTTTCGTCCTCCCTAGGCTTATTCTTGTCCAATTAGGGTTTTTAACCAATCTTGTGCATCCAATAAGTTCATTTGTGTCATTGGATAACCATTTAGGTCATTTTCGTCCTCCCTAGGCTTATTCTTGTCCAATTAGGGTTTTTAACCAATCATGTGCATCCAATAGGTGTGTTTGTGTCATTGGATGAACATTTAGGTTATTTTCGTCCTCCCTTGGCTTATACTTGTCCAATTAGGGTTTTTAAACAATCTTGTGCATCCAATAAGTTGATTTGTGTCATTGGATGAACATTTAGGTGATTTTCGTCCTCCCAAGGCTTATTCTTGTCCAATTAGGCTTTTTAACCAATCTTGTGCATCCAATAAGTTCATTTGTGTCATTGAATGAACATTTAGGTCATTTTGGTCCTCCCAAGACTTATTCTTGTCCAATTAGGGTTTTTAAACAATCTTGTGCATCCAATAGGTGTGTTTGTGTCATTGGATGAACATTTAGGTCATTTTCGTCTTCCTTAGGCATCTTCTTGTCCAATTAGGGTTTTTAACCAATCTTGTGCATCCAATAGGTGTGTTTGTGTCATTGGATGAACATTTAGGTCATTTTCGTCCTCCTTAGGCTTATTCTTCTCCAATTAGGGTTTTTAACCAATCTTGTGCATCCAATAAGTTCATTTGTGTCATTGAATGAACATTTAGGTCATTTTGGTCCTCCCTAGACTTATTCTTGTCCAATTAGGGTTTTTAAACAATCTTGTGCATCCAATAGGTGTGTTTGTGTCATTGGATGAACATTTAGGTCATTTTCGTCCTCCTTAGGCTTATTCTTGTCCAATTAGGGTTTTTAACAAATCTTCTGCATCCAATAAGTTCATTTGTGTCATTGAATGAACATTTAGGTCATTTTGGTCCTCCCTAGACTTATTCTTGTCCAATTAGGGTTTTTAAACAATCTTGTGCATCCAATAGGTGTGTTTGTGTCATTGGATGAACATTTAGGTCATTTCCGTCTTCCTTAGGCATCTTCTTGTCCAATTAGGGTTTTTAACCAATCTTGTGCATCCAATAGGTGTGTTTGTGTCATTGGATGAACATTTAGGTCATTTTCGTCCTCCTTAGGCTTATTCTTGTCCAATTAGGATTTTTAACCAATCTTGTGCATCCAATAAGTTCATTTGTGTCATTGAATGAACATTTAGGTCATTTTGGTCCTCCCTATACTTATTCTTGTCCAATTAGGGTTTTTAAACAATCTTGTGCATCCAATAGGTGTGTTTGTGTCATTGGATGAACATTTAGGTCATTTACGTCTTCCTTAGGCATCTTCTTGTCCAATTAGGGTTTTTAGCCAATCTTGTGCATCCAATAGGTGTGTTTGTGTCATTGGATGAACGTTTAGGTCATTTTCGTCCTCCCAAAGCTTATTCTTGTCCAATTAGGGTTTTTAACCAATCTTGTGCATCCAATAAGTTCATTTGTGTCATTGAATGAACATTTAGGTAATTTTTGTCCTCCCTAGACTTTTTCTTGTCCAATTAGGGTTTTTAAACAATCTTGTGCATCCAATAGGTGTGTTTGTGTCATTGGACGAACATTTAGGTCATTTTCGTCTTCCTTAGGCATCTTCTTGTCCAATTAGGGTTTTTAACCAATCTTGTGCATCCAATAAGTGTGTTTGTGTCATTGGATGAACATTTAGGTCATTTTCGTCCTCCTTAGGCTTATTCTTGTCCAATTAGGGTTTTTAACAAATCTTCTGCATCCAATAAGTTCATTTGTGTCATTGAATGAACATTTAGGTCATTTTGGTCCTCCCTAGGCTTATTCTTGTCCAATTAGGGTTTTTAAGCAATATTGTGCATCCTATAGGTGTGTTTGTGCCATTGGATTAACATTTAGGTCATTTTCGTCCTACTTAGGCATATTCTTGTCCAATTAGGGTTTTTAACCAATCTTGTGCATCCAATAAGTTCATTTGTATCATTGGATGAACATTTAGCTCATTTTCGTCCTCCCTAGGCTTATTCTTGTCCAATTAGGGTTTTTAACCAATCATGTGCATCCAATAGGTGTGTTTGTGTCATTGGATGAACATTTAGGTTATTTTCGTCCTCCCTTGGCTTATACTTGTCCAATTAGGGTTTTTAAACAATCTTGTGCATCCAATAAGTTGATTTGTGTCATTGGATGAACATTTAGGTGATTTTCGTCCTCCCAAGGCTTATTCTTGTCCAATTAGGCTTTTTAACCAATCTTGTGCATCCAATAAGTTCATTTGTGTCATTGAATGAACATTTAGGTCATTTTGGTCCTCCCAAGACTTATTCTTGTCCAATTAGGGTTTTTAAACAATCTTGTGCATCCAATAGGTGTGTTTGTGTCATTGGATGAACATTTAGGTCATTTTCGTCTTCCTTAGGCATCTTCTTGTCCAATTAGGGTTTTTAACCAATCTTGTGCATCCAATAGGTGTGTTTGTGTCATTGGATGAACATTTAGGTCATTTTCGTCCTCCTTAGGCTTATTCTTGTCCCATTAGGGTTTTTAACAAATCTTGTGCATCCAATAAGTTCATTTGTGTCATTGAATGAACATTTACGTCATTTTCGTCCACCCAAGGCATATTCTTGTCCAATTAGGGTTTTTAACCAATCTTGTGCATCCAATAGGTGTGTTTGTGTCATTGGATGAACATTTAGGTCATTTTCGTCTTCCTTAGGCATCTTCTTGTCCAATTAGGGTTTTTAACCAATCTTGTGCATCCAATAGGTGTGTTTGTTTCATTGGATGAACATTTAGGTCATTTTCGCCCTCCTTAGGCTTATTCTTGTCCAATTAGGGTTTTTAACAAATCTTGTGCATCCAATAAGTTCATTTGTGTCATTGAATGAACATTTAGGTCATTTTGGTTCTCCCTAAGCTTATTCTTGTCCAATTATTGTTTTTAAACAATCTTGTGCATCCAATAGGTGTGTTTGTGTCATTGGATGAACATTTAGGTAATTTTCTTCCTCCTTAGGCTTATTCTTGTCCAATTAGGGTTTTTAACAAATCTTGTGCATCCAATAAGTTCATTTGTGTTATTGAATGAACATTTAGGTCATTTTGGTCCTCCCTAGGCTTATTCTTGCCCAATTAGGGTTTTTAAACAATCTTGTGCATCCAATAGGTGTGTTTGTGTCATTGGATGAACATTTAGGGCATTTTCTTCCTCCCAACGCTTATTCTTGTCCAATTAGGGTTTTTAACCAATCTTGTGCATCCAATAAGTTAATTTGTGTCATTGGATGAACATTTAGGTCATTTTCGTCCACCCTAGGCTTATTCTTGCCCAATTAGGGTTTTTAAACAATCTTGTGCATCCAATAGGTGTGTTTGTGTCATTGGATTAACATTTAGGTCATCTTCGTCCTCCCAAGGCTTTTTCTTGTCCAATTAGGGTTTTATCCAATCTTGTGCATCCAATAAGTTCATTTGTGTCATTGGATGAACATTTAGGTCATTTTCGTCCTCCCTTGGCTTATTCTTGTCCAATTAGTGTTTTTAACCAATCTTGTGCATCCAATAGGTATGTTTGTGTCCTTGGATGGACAATTAGGTCATTTACGTCCTCCCAAGGCTTATTCTTGTCCAATTAGCGTTTTTAACCAATCTTCTGCTTCCTATAGGTGTGTTTGTGTCATTGGATGAACATTTAGGTCATTTCCGTCCACCCTAGGCTTATTCTTGCCCAATTAGGGTTTTTAACCAATCTTGTGCATCCAATAGGTATGTTTGTGTCATTGGATGAACATTTAGGTCATTTTCGTCCACCCAAGGCATATTCTTGTCCAATTAGGGTTTTTTTGACAAATCTTGTGCATCCAATAAGTTCATTTGTGTCACTGGGTGAACATTTAGGTCATTTTCGTTCTCCCTAGGATTATTCTTGTCCAATTAGGGTTTTTAGCCAATCATGTGCATTCAATAGGTGTATTTGTGTCATTGGATGAACATTTAGGTTATTTTCGTCCTCCCTTGGCTTATACTTGTCCAAATAGGGTTTTTAAACAATCTTGTGCATCCAATAGGTGTGTTTGTGTCATTGGATGAACATTTAGGTCATTTTCGTCCTCCCAAGGCTTATTCTTGTCCAATGTTTTTAACCAATCTTGTGCATCCAATAAGTTCATTTGTGTCATTGAATGAACATTTAGGTCATTTTGGTCCTCCCTAGACGTATTCTTGTGCAATTAGGGTTTTTAAACAATCTTGTGCATCCAATAGGTGTGTTTGTGTCATTGGATGAACATTTAGGTCATTTTCGTCTTCCTTAGGCATCTTCTTGTCCAATTAGGGTTTTTAACCAATCTTGTGCATCCAATAGGTGTGTTTGTGTCATTGGATGAACATTTAGGTCATTTTCGTCCTCCTTAGGCTTATTCTTGTCTAATTAGGGTTTTTAACAAATCTTGTGCATCCAATAAGTTCATTTGTGTCATTGAATGAACATTTAGGTCATTTTCGTCTTCCTTAGGCATCTTCTTGTCCAATTAGGGTTTTTAACCAATCTTGTGCATCCAATAGGTGTGTTTGTGTCATTGAATGAACATTTAGGTAATTTTGGTCCTCCCTAGACTTATTCTTGTCCAATTAGGGTTTTTAAACAGTCTTGTGCATCCAATAGGTGTGTTTGTGTCATTGGATGAACATTTAGGTCATTTTCGTCTTCCTTAGGCATCTTCTTGTCCAATTAGGGTTTTTAACCAATCTTGTGCATCCAATAGGTGTGTTTGTGTCATTGGATGAACATTTAGGTCATTTTCATCCTCCTTAGGCTTATTCTTGTCCAATTAGGGTTTTTAAATAATCTTGTGCATCCAATAGGTGTGTTTGTGTCATTGGATGAATATTTAGGTCATTTTCGTCTTCCTTAGGCATCTTCTTGTCCAATTAGGGTTTTTAACCAATCTTGTGCATCCAATAGGTGTGTTTGTGTCATTGGATGAACATTTAGGTCATTTTCGTCCTCCTTAGGCTTATTCTTGTCCAATTAGGGTTTTTAACCAATCTTGTGCATCCAATAAGTTCATTTGTGTCATTGAATGAACATTTAGGTCATTTTTGTCCTCCCTAGACTTATTCTTGTCCAATTAGGGTTTTTAAACAATCTTGTGCATCCAATAGGTGTGTTTGTGTCATTGGATGAACATTTAGGTCATTTCCGTCTTCCTTAGGCATCTTCTTGTCCAATTAGGGTTTTTAACCAATCTTGTGCATCCAATAGGTGTGTTTGTGTCATTGGATGAACGTTTAGGTCGATTTCGTCCTCCCAAAGCTTATTCTTGTCCAATTAGGGTTTTTAACCAATCTTGTGCATCCAATAAGTTCATTTGTGTCATTGAATGAACATTTAGGTCATTTTGGTCCTCCCTAGACTTATTCTTGTCCAATTAGGGTTTTTAAACAATCTTGTGCATCCAATAGGTGTGTTTGTGTCATTGGATGAACATTTAGGTCATTTTCGTCTTCCTTAGGCATCTTCTTGTCCAATTAGGGTTTTTAACCAATCTTGTTCATCCAATAGTGGTGTTTGTGTCATTGGATGAACATTAAGGTCATTTTCGTCCTCCTTAGGCTTATTCTCTTCCAATTAGGGTTTTTAACAAATCTTCTGCATCCAATAAGTTCATTTGTGTCATTGAATGAACATTTAGGTCATTTTTGTCCTCCCTAGGCTTATTCTTGTCCAATTAGGGTTTTTAAACAATCTTGTGCATCCAATAGGTGTGTTTGTGTCATTGGATGAACCTTTAGGGCATTTTCGTCCTCCCAAGGCTTATTTTTGTCCAATTAGGGTTTTTAACTAATATTGTGCATCCTATAGGTGTGTTTGTGTCATTGGATTAACATTTAGGTCATCTTCGTCCTCCCTAGGCTTATTCTTGTCCAATTTGGGTTTTTAAGCAATATTGTGCATCCTATAGGTGTGTTTGTGCCATTGGATTAACATTTAGGTCATTGTCGTCCTACTTAGGCTTATTCTTGTCCAATTAGGGTTTTTAACCAATCTTGTGCATCCAATAAGTTTACTTGTATCATTGGATGAACATTTAGGTCATTTTCGTCCTCCCTAGGCTTATTCTTCTCCAATTAGGGTTTTTAACCAATCATGTGCATCCAATAGGTGTGTTTGTGTCATTGGATGAACATTTAGGTTATTTTCGTCCTCCCTTGGCTTATACTTGGCCAATTAAGGTTTTTAAACAATTATGTGCATCCAATAAGTTCATTTGTGTCATTGGATGAACATTTAGGTCATTTTCGTCCTCCCAAGGCTTATTCTTGTCCAATTAGGGTTTTTAACCAATCTTGTGCATCCAATAAGTTCATTTGTGTCATTGAATGAACATTTAGGTAATTTTGGTCCTCCCTAGACTTATTCTAGTCCAATTAGGGTTTTTAAACAATCTTGTGCATCCAATAGGTGTGTTTGTGTCATTGAATGAACATTTAGGTCATTTTCGTCTTCCTTAGGCATCTTCTTGTCCAATTAGGGTTTTTAACCAATCTTGTGCATCCAATAGGTGTGTTTGTGTCATTGGATGAACATTTAGGTCATTTTCGTCCTCCATATGCTTATTCTTGTCCAATTAGGGTTTTTAACAAATCTTGTGCATCCAATAAGTTCATTTGTGTCATTGAATGAACATTTAGGTCATTTTCTTCTTCCTTAGGCATCTTCTTGTCCAATTAGTGTTTTTCACCAATCTTGTGCATCCAATAGGTGTGTTTGTGTCATTGAATGAACCTTTAGGTAATTTTGGTCCTCCCTAGACTTATTCTTGTCCAATTATGGTTTTTAAACAGTGTTGTGCATCCAATAGGTGTGTTTGTGTCATTGGATGAACATTTAGGTCATTTTCGTCTTCCTTAGGCATCTTCTTGTCCAATTAGGGTTTTTAACCAATCTTGTGCATCCAATAGGTGTGTTTGTGTCATTGGATGAATATTTAGGTCATTTTCGTCCTCCTTAGGCTTATTCTTGTCCAATTAGGGTTTTTAACAAATCTTGTGCATCCAATAAGTTCATTTGTGTCATTGGATGAACATTTAGGTCATTTTCGTCTTCCTTAGGCATCTTCTTGTCCAATTAGGGTTTTTAACCAATCTTGTACATCCAATAAGTTCATTTGTGTCATTGGATGAACATTTAGGTCATTTTCGTCCACCCAAGGCATATTCTTGTCCAATTATGGTTTTTAACAAATCTTGTGCATCCAATAAGTTCATTTGTGTCATTGGGTGAACATTTAGGTCATTTTCGTCCTCCCTAGGCTTATTCTTGTCCAATTATGGTTTTTAACCAATTATGTGCATCCAATAGGTGTCTTTGTATCATTGGATTAACATTTAGGGCATTTTCGTCCTCCCTACGCTTATTCTTGTCCAATTAGGGTTTTTAACCAATCATGTGCATCCAACAGGTGTGTTTGTATCATTGGATTAACATTTAGGGCATTTTCGTCCTCCCTAGGCTTATTCTTGTCCTATTAGGATTTTTAACCAATATTGTGCATCCTATAGGTGTGTTTGTGTCGTTGGATTAACATTTAGGTCATTTTCGTCCTCCTTTGGCTTATTCTTATCCAATTAGGGTTTTTAAACAATCTTGTGCATCCAATAAGTTCATTTGTGTCATTGGATAACCATTTAGGTCATTTTCGTCCTCCCTAGGCTTATTCTTGTCCAATTAGGGTTTTTAACCAATCATGTGCATCCAATAGGTGTGTTTGTGTCATTGGATGAACATTTAGGTTATTTTCGTCCTCCCTTGGCTTATACTTGGCCAATTAAGGTTTTTAAACAATTATGTGCATCCAATAAGTTCATTTGTGTCATTGGATGAACATTTAGGTCATTTTCGTCCTCCCAAGGCTTATTCTTGTCCAATTAGGGTTTTTAACCAATCTTGTGCATCCAATAAGTTCATTTGTGTCATTGAATGAACATTTAGGTAATTTTGGTCCTCCCTAGACTTAGTCTTGTCCAATTAGGGTTTTTAAACAATCTTGTGCATCCAATAGGTGTGTTTGTGTCATTGGATGAACATTTAGGTCATTTTCGTCTTCCTTAGGCATCTTCTTGTCCAATTAGGGTTTTTAACCAATCTTGTGCATCCAATAGGTGTGTTTGTGTCATTGGATGAACATTTAGGTCATTTTCGTCCTCCATATGCTTATTCTTGTCCAATTAGGGATTTTAACAAATCTTGTGCATCCAATAAGTTCATTTGTGTCATTGAATGAACATTTAGGTCATTTTCGTCTTCCTTAGGCATCTTCTTGTCCAATTAGTGTTTTTCACCAATCTTGTGCATCCAATAGGTGTGTTTGTGTCATTGAATGAACCTTTAGGTAATTTTGGTCCTCCCTAGACTTATTCTTGTCCAATTATGGTTTTTAAACAGTCTTGTGCATCCAATAGGTGTGGTTGTGTCATTGGATGAACATTTAGGTCATTTTCGTCTTCCTTAGGCATCTTCTTGTCCAATTAGGGTTTTTAACCAATCTTGTGCATCCAATAGGTGTGTTTGTGTCATTGGATGAACATTTAGGTCATTTTCGTCCTCCTTAGGCTTATTCTTGTCCAATTAGGGTTTTTAACAAATCTTGTGCATCCAATAAGTTCATTTGTGTCATTGGATGAACATTTAGGTCATTTTCGTCTTCCTTAGGCATCTTCTTGTCCAATTAGGGTTTTTAACCAATCTTGTGCATCCAATAGGTGTGTTTGTGTCATTGGATGAACATTTAGGTCATTTTCGTCCTCCTTAGGCTTATTCTGGTCCAATTATGGTTTTTAACAAATCTTGTGCATCCAATAAGTTCATTTGTGTCATTGAATGAACATTTAGGTCATTTTCGTCCTCCCTAGGCTTATTCTTGTCCGATTAGGGTTTTTAACCAATCATGTGGATCCAATAGGTGTGTTTGTCACATTAGATTATCATTTAGGGCATTTTCGTCCTCCCTTGGGTTATACTTGTCCAATTAGGGTTTTTAAACAATCTTGTGCATCCAATAGGTGTGTTTGTGTCATTGGAAGAACATTTATGTCATTTTCGTCCTCCCAAGGCTTATTCTCGTCCAATTAGGGTTTTTAACCAATCTTGTGCATCCAATAAGTTCATTTGTGTCATTAAATGAACATTTAGGTCATTTTGGTCCTCCCTAGGCTTATTCTTGTCCTATTAGGATTTTTAACCAATATTGTGCATCCTATAGGTGTGTTTGTGTCGTTGGATTAACATTTAGGTCATTTTCGTCCTCCTTAGGCTTATTCTTGTCCAATTAGGGTTTTTAACCAATCTTGTGCATCCAATAAGTTCATTTGTGTCATTGGATAACCATTTAGGTCATTTTCGTCCTCCCTAGGCTTATTCTTGTCCAATTAGGGTTTTTAACCAATCATGTGCATCCAATAGGTGTGTTTGTGTCATTGGATGAACATTTAGGTTATTTTCGTCCTCCCTTGGCTTATACTTGGCCAATTAAGGTTTTTAAACAATTATGTGCATCCAATAAGTTCATTTGTGTCATTGGATGAACATTTAGGTCATTTTCGTCCTCTCAAGGCTTATTCTTGTCCAATTAGGGTTTTTAACCAATCTTGTGCATCCAATAAGTTCATTTGTGTCATAGAATGAACATTTAGGTAATTTTGGTCCTCCCTAGACTTATTCTTGTCCAATTAGGGTTTTTAAACAATCTTGTGCATCCAATAGGTGTGTTTGTGTCATTGGATGAACATTTAGGACATTTTCGTCTTCCTTAGGCATCTTCTTGTCCAATTAGGGTTTTTAACCAATCTTGTGCATCCAATAGGTGTGTTTGTGTCATTGGATGAACATTTAGGTCATTTTCGTCCTCCATATGCTTATTCTTGTCCAATTAGGGTTTTTAACAAATCTTGTGCATCCAATAAGTTCATTTGTGTCATTGAATGAACATTTAGGTCATTTTCGTCTTCCTTAGGCATCTTCTTGTCCAATTAGGGTTTTTAACCAATCTTGTGCATCCAATAGGTGTGTTTTTGTCAATGAATGAACATTTACGTAATTTTGGTCCTCCCTAGACTTATTCTTGTCCAATTAGGGTTTTTAAACAGTCTTGTGCATCCAATAGGTGTGTTTGGGTCATTGGATGAACATTTAGGTCATTTTCGTCTTCCTTAGGCATCTTCTTGTCCAATTAGGGTTTTTAACCAATCTTGTGCATCCAATAGGTGTGTTTGTGTCATTAGATGAACATTTAGGTCATTTTTGTCCTCCTTAGGCTTATTCTTGTCCAATTAGGGTTTTTAACAAATCTTGTGCATCCAATAAGTTCATTTGTGTCATTGGATGAACATTTAGGTGATTTTCGTCCTCCCAAGGCTTATTCTTTTCCAATTAGGGTTTTTAACCAATCTTATGCATCCAATAAGTTCATTTGTGTCATTGAATGAACATTTAGGTCATTTTGGTCCTCCCTAGACTTATTCTTGTCCAATTAGGGTTTTTAAACAATCTTGTGCATCCAATAGGTGTGTTTGTGTCATTGGATGAACATTTAGGTCATTTTCGTCTTCCTTAGGCATCTTCTTGTCCAATTAGGCTTTTTAACCAATCTTGTGCATCCAATAGGTGTGTTTGTGTCATTGGATGAACATTTAGGTCATTTTCGTCCTCCTTAGGCTTATTCTTGTCCAATTAGGGGTTTTAACCAATCTTGTGCATCCAATAAGTTCATTTGTGTCATTGAATGAAAATTTAGGTCATTTTGGTCCTCCCTAGACTTATTCTTGTCCAATTAGGGTTTTTAAACAATCTTGTGCATCCAATAGGTGTGTTTGTGTCATTGGATGAACATTTAGGTCAGTTACGTCTTCCTTAGGCATCTTCTTGTCCAATTAGGGTTTTTAACCAATCTTGTGCATCCAATAGGTGTGTTTGTGTCATTGGATGAACGTTTAGGTCATTTTCGTCCTCCCAAAGCTTATTCTTGTCCAATTATGGTTTTTAACCAATCTTGTGCATCCAATAAGTTCATTTGTGTCATTGAATGAACATTTAGGTAATTTTTGTCCTCCCTAGATTTTTTCTTGTCCAATTAGGGTTTTTAAACAATCTTGTGCATCCAATAGGTGTGTTTGTGTCATTGGATGAACCTTTAGGGCATTTTCGTCCTCCCAAGGCTTATTTTTGTCCAATTAGGGTTTTTAACCAATCTTGTGCATCCAATAAGTTCATTTGTGTCATTGGATCAACATTTAGGTCATTTTCGTCCTCCCTAGCCTTTTTCTTGTCCAATTAGGGTTTTTAACCAATCTTGTGCATCCAATAAGCGTGTTTGTGTCATTGGATTAACATTTAGGTCATCTTTGTCCTCCCAAGGCTTATAATTGTCCAATTAGGGGTTTTAACCAATATTGTGCATCCTATAGGTGTGTTTGTGTCATTGGATTAACATTTAGGTCATTTTCGTCCTCCTTAGGCTTATTCTTGTCCAATTAGGGTTTTTAACTAATCTTGTGCATCCAATAAGTTCATTTGTGTCATTGGATGAACATTTAGGTCATTTTCGTCCTCCCTAGGCTTATTCTTGTCCAATTAGGGTTTTTAACCAATCTTGTGCATCCAATAGGTGTGGTGGCATCATTGGATGTACATTTAGGTCATTTTCGTCCTCCCTAGCGTTAATCAGGTCCAATTTGGGTTTTTAACCAATCTTGTGCTTCCTATAAGTGTGTTTGTGTCATTGGAAGAACATTTAGGTCATTTCCGTCCACCCTAGGCTTATTCTTGCCCAATTTGGGTTTTTAACCAATCTTGTGCATCCAATTGGTATGTTTGTGTCATTGGATGAATATTTAGGTCATTTTCGTCCACCAAAGGCATATTCTTGTCCAATTAGGGTTTTTAACAAATCTTGTGCATCCAATAAGTTCATTTGTGTCATTGGGTGAACATTTAGGTCATCTTCGTCCTCCCTAGGCTTATTCATGTCCAATTAGGGTTTTTAAGCAATATTGTGCAACCTATAGGTGTGTTTGCGCCATTGGATTAACATTTAGGTCATTTTCGTCCTACTTAGGCTTATTCTTGTCCAATTACGGTTTTTAACCAATCTTGTGCATCCAATAAGTTCATTTGTATCATTGGATGAACATTTAGGTCATTTTCGTCTTCCTTAGGCATCTTCTTGTCCAATTAGGGTTTTTAACCAATCTTGTGCATCCAATAGGTGTGTTTGTGTCATTGGATGAACATTTAGGTCATTTTCGTCCTCCTTAGGCTTATTCTTGTCCAATTAGGATTTCCTACAAATCTTGTGCATCCAATAAGTTCATTTGTGTCATTGAATGAACATTTAGGTCATTTTCGTCCTCCCTAGGCTTATTCTTGTCCGATTAGGATTTTTAACCAATCTTATGCATCCAATAGGTGTGTTTGTGTCATTGGATCAACATTTAGGTCATTTTTGTCCTCCCTAGGCTTATTCTTGTCCAATTAGGTTTTTAACCAATCATGTGCATCCAATAGGTGTGTTTGTGTCATTAGATTATCATTTAGTGCATTTTCGTCCTCCCTTGGGTTATACTTGTCCAATTAGGGTTTTTAAACAATCTTGTGCATCCAATAGGTGTGTTTGTGTCATTGGAAGAACATTTAGGTCATTTTCGTCCTCCCAAGGCTTATTCTTGTCCAATTAGGGTTTTTAACCAATCTTGTGCATCCAATAAGTTAATTTGTGTCATTGGATGAACATTTAGGTCATCTTCGTCCTCCCAAGGCTTATTCTTGTCCAATTAGGGTTTTTAACCAATCTTGTGCATCCAATAAGTTCCTCTGTGTCATTGGATGAACATTTAGGTCATTTTCGTCCTCCCTAGGCTTATTCTTGTCCAATTAGGGTTTTTAACCAATCTTGTACATCCAATAAGTTCATTTGTGTCATTGGATCAACATTTAGGTCATTTTCGTCCACCCAAGGCATATTCATGTCCAATTAGGGTTTTTAACCAATCTTGTACATCCAATAAGTTCATTTGTGTCATTGGATCAACATTTAGGTCATTTTCGTCCACCCAAGGCATATTCTTGTCCAATTAGGGTTTTTAACCAATCTTGTACATCCAATAAGTTCATTTGTGTCATTGGATCAACATTTAGGTCATTTTCGTCCTCCCTAGCCTTATTCTTTTCCAATTAGGGTTTTTAACCAATCTTGTGCATCCAATAGGTGTGTTTCTGTCATTGGATTATCATTTAGCGAATTTTCGTCCTCCCTTGGCTTATTCTTGTCCAATTAGGGTTTTTAACCAATCTTGTGCATCCAATAAGCGTGTTTGTGTCATTGGATTAACATTTAGGTCATCTTCGTCCTCCCAAGGTTTATAATTGTCCAATTAGGGGTTTTAACCAATATTGTGCATCCTATAGGTGTGTTTGTGTCATTGGATTCACATTTAGGTCATTTTCGTCCTCCTTAGGCTTATTCTTGTCCAATTATGGTTTTTAACTAATCTTGTGCATCCAATAAGTTCATTTGTGTCATTGGATGAACATTTAGGTCATTTTCGTCCTCCCTAGGCTTATTCTTGTCCAATTAGGGTTTTTAACCAATCTTGTGCATCCAATAGGTGTGGTGGCATCATTGGATGTACATTTAGGTCATTTTTGTCCTCCCTAGGGTTAATCAGGTCCAATTTGGGTTTTTAACCAATCTTGTGCTTCCTATAAGTGTGTTTGTGTCATTGGAAGAACATTTAGGTCATTTCCGTCCACCCTAGGCTTATTCTTGCCCAATTTGGGTTTTTAACCAATCTTGTGCATCCAATTGGTATGTTTGTGTCATTGGATGAATATTTAGGTCATTTTCGTCCACCAAAGGCATATTCTTGTCCAATTAGGGTTTTTAACAAATCTTGTACATCCAATAAGTTCATTTGTGTCATTGGGTGAACATTTAGGTCATTTTCGTCCTACTTAGGCTTATTCTTGTCCAATTACGGTTTTTAACCAATCTTGTGCATCCAATAAGTTCATTTGTATCATTGGATGAACATTTAGGTCATTTTCGTCCTCCCTAGGCTTATTCTTGTCCAATTAGGGTTTTTAACCAATCATGTGTATCCAATAGGTGTGTTTGTGTCATTGGATGTACATTTAGGTTATTTTCGTCCTCCCTTGGCTTATACTTGTCCAATTAGGGTTTTTAAACAATCTTGTGCATCCAATAAGTTAATTTGTGTCATTGGATGAACATTTAGGTGATTTTCGTCCTCCCAAGGCTTATTCTTGTCCAATTAGGGTTTTTAACCAATCTTGTGCATCCAATAAGTTCATTTGTGACATTGAATGAACATTTAGGTCATTTTGGTCCTCCCTAGACTTATTCTTGTCCAATTAGGGTTTTTAAACAATCTTGTGCATCCAATAGGTGTGTTTGTGTCATTGGATGAACATTTAGGTCATTTTCGTCTTCCTGAGGCATCTTCTTGTCCAATTAGGGTTTTTAAGCAATATTGTGCATCCTATAGGTGTGTTTGTGCCATTGGATTAACATTTAGGTCATTTTCGTCCTACTTAGGCTTATTCTTGTCCAATTAGGGTTTTTAACCAATCTTGTGCATCAAATAAGTTTATTTGTATCATTGGATGAACAATTAGGTCATTTTCGTCCTCCCTAGGCTTATTCTTGTCCAATTAGGGTTTTTAACCAATCTTGTGCATCCAATAGGTGTGTTTGTGTCATTGGATGAACATTTAGGTTATTTTCGTCCTCCCTTGGCTTATACTTGTCCAATTAGGGTTTTTAAACAATCTTGTGCATCCAATAAGTTCATTTGTGTCATTGAATAAACATTTAGGTCATTTTGGTCCTCCCTAGACTTATTCTTGTCCAATTAGGGTTTTTAAACAATCTTGTGCATCCAATAGGTGTGTTTGTGTCATTGAATGAACATTTTGGTCATTTCCGTCTTCCATAGGCATCTTCATGTCCAATTAGGGTTTTTAACCAATCTTGTGCATCCAATAGGTGTGTTTGTGTCATTGGATGAACGTTTAGGTCATTTTCGTCCTCCCAAAGCTTATTCTTGTCCAATTAGGGTTTTTAACCAATCTTGTGCATCCAATAAGTTCATTTGTGTCATTGAATGAACATTTAGGTAATTTTGGTCCTCCCTAGACTTATTCTTGTCCAATTAGGGTTTTTAACCAATCATGTGCATCCAATAGGTGTGTTTGTGTCATTGGATGTACATTTAGGTTATTTTCATCCTCCCTTGGCTTATACTTGTCCAATTAGGGTTTTTAAACAATCTTGTGCATCCAATAAGTTCATTTGTGTCATTGGATGAACATTTAGGTGATTTTCGTCCTCCCAAGGCTTATTCTTGTCCAATTAGGGTTTTTAACCAATCTTGTGGATCCAATAAGTTCATTTGTGACATTGAATGAACATTTAGGTCATTTTGGTCCTCCCTAGACTTATTCTTGTCCAATTTGGGTTTTTAAACAATCTTGTGCATCCAATAGGTGTGTTTGTGTCATTGGATGAACATTTAGGTCATTTTCGTCTTCCTGAGGCATCTTCTTGTCCAATTAGGGTTTTTAAGCAATATTGTGCATCCTATAGGTGTGTTTGTGCCATTGGATTAACATTTAGGTCATTTTCGTCCTCCCAAGGCTGATTCTTGTCCAATTAGGGTTTTTAACCAATCTTGTGCATCCAATAAGTTCATTTGTGTCATTGGAAGAACATTTAGGTCATTTCCGTCCACCCTAGGCTTATTCTTGCCCAATTTGGGTTTTTAACCAATCTTGTGCATCCAATTGGTATGTTTGTGTCATTGGATGAATATTTAGGTCATTTTCGTCCACCAAAGGCATATTCTTGTCCAATTAGGGTTTTTAACAAATCTTGTACATCCAATAAGTTCATTTGTGTCATTGGGTGAACATTTAGGTCATTTTCGTCCTACTTAGGCTTATTCTTGTCCAATTACGGTTTTTAACCAATCTTGTGCATCCAATAAGTTCATTTGTATCATTGGATGAACATTTAGGTCATTTTCGTCCTCCCTAGGCTTATTCTTGTCCAATTAGGGTTTTTAACCAATCATGTGCATCCAATAGGTGTGTTTGTGTCATTGGATGTACATTTAGGTTATTTTCGTCCTCCCTTGGCTTATACTTGTCCAATTAGGGTTTTTAAACAATCTTGTGCATCCAATAAGTTAATTTGTGTCATTGGATGAACATTTAGGTGATTTTCGTCCTCCCAAGGCTTATTCTTGTCCAATTAGGGTTTTTAACCAATCTTGTGCATCCAATAAGTTCATTTGTGACATTGAATGAACATTTAGGTCATTTTGGTCCTCCCTAGACTTATTCTTGTCCAATTAGGGTTTTTAAACAATCTTGTGCATCCAATAGGTGTGTTTGTGTCATTGGATCAACATTTAGGTCATTTTCGTCTTCCTGAGGCATCTTCTTGTCCAATTAGGGTTTTTAAGCAATATTGTGCATCCTATAGGTGTGTTTGTGCCATTGGATTAACATTTAGGTCATTTTCGTCCTACTTAGGCTTATTCTTGTCCAATTAGGGTTTTTAACCAATCTTGTGCATCAAATAAGTTTATTTGTATCATTGGATGAACAATTAGGTCATTTTCGTCCTCCCTAGGCTTATTCTTGTCCAATTAGGGTTTTTAACCAATCTTGTGCATCCAATAGGTGTGTTTGTGTCATTGGATGAACATTTAGGTTATTTTCGTCCTCCCTTGGCTTATACTTGTCCAATTAGGGTTTTTAAACAATCTTGTGCATCCAATAAGTTCATTTGTGTCATTGAATAAACATTTAGGTCATTTTGGTCCTCCCTAGACTTATTCTTGTCCAATTAGGGTTTTTAAACAATCTTGTGCATCCAATAGGTGTGTTTGTGTCATTGAATGAACATTTTGGTCATTTCCGTCTTCCATAGGCATCTTCATGTCCAATTAGGGTTTTTAACCAATCTTGTGCATCCAATAGGTGTGTTTGTGTCATTGGATGAACGTTTAGGTCATTTTCGTCCTCCCAAAGCTTATTCTTGTCCAATTAGGGTTTTTAACCAATCTTGTGCATCCAATAAGTTCATTTGTGTCATTGAATGAACATTTAGGTAATTTTGGTCCTCCCTAGACTTATTCTTGTCGAATTAGGGTTTTTAACCAATCATGTGCATCCAATAGGTGTGTTTGTGTCATTGGATGTACATTTAGGTTATTTTCATCCTCCCTTGGCTTATACTTGTCCAATTAGGGTTTTTAAACAATCTTGTGCATCCAATAAGTTCATTTGTGTCATTGGATGAACATTTAGGTGATTTTCGTCCTCCCAAGGCTTATTCTTGTCCAATTAGGGTTTTTAACCAATCTTGTGGATCCAATAAGTTCATTTGTGACATTGAATGAACATTTAGGTCATTTTGGTCCTCCCTAGACTTATTCTTGTCCAATTTGGGTTTTTAAACAATCTTGTGCATCCAATAGGTGTGTTTGTGTCATTGGATGAACATTTAGGTCATTTTCGTCTTCCTGAGGCATCTTCTTGTCCAATTAGGGTTTTTAAGCAATATTGTGCATCCTATAGGTGTGTTTGTGCCATTGGATTAACATTTAGGTCATTTTCGTCCTCCCAAGGCTGATTCTTGTCCAATTAGGGTTTTTAACCAATCTTGTGCATCCAATAAGTTCATTTGTGTCATTGAATGAACATTTAGGTCATTTTCGTCCTCCCTAGATTTATTCTTGTCCAAATAAGGTTTTTAAACAATCTTGTGCATCTAATAGGTGTGTTTGTGTGATTGGATGAACATTTAGGTCATTTTCGTCTTCCTTAGGCATCTTCTTGTCCAATTAGTGGTTTTAACCAATCTTGTGCATTCAATAGGTGTGTTTGTGTCATTGGATGAACATTTAGGTCATTTTCGTCCTCCTTAGGCTTATTCTTGTCCAATTAGGGTTTTTAACAAATCTTGTGCATCCAATAAGTTCATTTGTGTCATTGAATGAACATTTAGGTCATTTTCTTCCTCCCTAGGATTATTCTTGTCCAATTAGGGTTTTTAACCAATCTTGTGCATCAAATAGGTGTGTTGGTGTCATTGGATCAACATTTAGGTCATTTTTGCCCTCCCTAGGCTTATTCTTGTCCAATTAGGTTTTTAACCAATCATGTGCATCCAATAGGTGTGTTTGTGTCATTAGATTATCATTTAGGGCATTTTCGTCCTCCCTTGGGTTATACTTGTCCAATTAGGGTTTTAAAACAATCTTGTGCATCCAATAGGTGTGTTTGTGTCATTGGAAGAACATTTAGGTCATTTTCGTCTTCCTTAGGCATCTTCATGTCCAATTAGGGTTTTTAACCAATCTTGTGCATCCAGTAGGTGTGTTTGTGTCATTGGATGAACGTTTAGGTCATTTTCGTCCTCCCAAAGCTTATTCTTGTCCAATTAGGGTTTTTAACCAATCTTGTGCATCCAATAAGTTCATTTGTGTCATTGAATGAACATTTAGGTAATTTTGGTCCTCCCTAGACTTATTCTTGTCCAATTAGGGTTTTTAAACAATCTTGTGCATCCAATAGGTGTGTTTGTGTCATTGGATGAACATTTAGGTCATTTTCGTCTTCCTTAGGCATCTTCTTGTCCAATTAGGGTTTTTAACCAATCTTGTGCATCCAATAGGTGTGTTTGTGTCATTGGATGAACATTTAGGTCATTTTCGTCCTCCTTAGGCTTATTCTTGTCCCATTAGGGTTTTTAACCAATCATGTGCATCCAATAGGTGTGTTTGTGTCATTGGATGAACATTTAGGTTATTTTTGTCCTCCCTTGGCTTATACTTGTCCAATTAGGGTTTTTAAACAATCTTGTGCACCCAATAGGTGTGTTTGTGTCATTGGATGAACATTTATGGCATTTTCGTCCTCCCAAGGCTTATTCTTGTCCAATTAGGGTTTTTAACCAATCTTGTGCATCCAATAAGTTAATTTGTGTCATTGGATGAACATTTAGGTCATCTTCGTCCTCCCAAGGCTTATTCTTGTCCAATTAGGGTTTTTAACCAATCCTGTGCATCCAATAAGTTCCTTTGTGTCATTGGATGAACATTTAGGTCATTTTCGTCCTCCCTAGGCTTATTCTTGTCCAATTAGGGTTTTTAACCAAACTTGTACATCCAATAAGTTCATTTGTTTCATTGAATCAACATTTAGGTCATTTTCGTCCACCCAAGGCATATTCTTATCCAATTAGGGTTTTTAACCAATCTTGTACATCCAATAAGTTCATTTGTGTCATTGGATCAACATTTAGGTCATTTTCGTCCTCCCTAGCCTTATTCTTGTCCAATTAGGGTTTTTAACCAATCTTGTGCATCCAATAAGCGTGTTTGTGTCATTGGATTAACATTTAGGTCATCTTCGTCCTCCCAAGGCTTATAATTGTCCAATTAGGGGTTTTAACCAATATTGTGCATCCTATAGGTGTGTTTGTGTCATTGGATTAACATTTAGGTCATTTTCGTCCTCCTTAGGCTTATTCTTGTCCAATTAGGGTTTTTAACTAATCTTGTGCATCCAATAAGTTCATTTGTGTCATTGGAAGAACATTTAGGTCATTTCCGTCCACCCTAGGCTTATTCTTGCCCAATTAGGATTTTATACCAATCTTGTGCATCCAATTGGTATGTTTGTGTCATTGGATGAACATTTAGGTCATTTTCGTCCACCCAAGACATATTCTTGTCCAATTATGGTTTTTAACAAATCTTGTGCATCCAATAAGTTCATTTGTGTCATTGGGTGAACATTTAGGTCATTTTCGTCCTCCCTAGGCTTATTCTTGTCCAATTAGGGTTTTTAACCAATTATGTGCATCCAATAGGTGTGTTTGTATCATTGGATTAACATTTAGGGCATTTTCGTCCTCCCTTGGCTTATTCTTGTCCAATTAGAGTTTTTAACCAATATTGTGCATCCTATAGGTGTGTTTGTGTCATTGGATTAACATTTAGGTCATTTTCGTCCTCCTTAGGCTTATTCTTGTCCAATTAGGGTTTTTAACCAATCTTGTGCATCCAATAAGTTCATTTGTGTCATTGGATAACCATTTAGGTCATTTTCGTCCTCCCTAGGCTTATTCTTGTCCAATTAGGGTTTTTAACCAATCATGTGCATCCAATAGGTGTGTTTGTGTCATTGGATGAACTTTTAGGTTATTTTCGTCCTCCCTTGGCTTATACTTGGCCAATTAAGGTTTTTAAACAATTATGTGCATCCAATAAGTTCATTGGTGTCATTGGATGAGCATTTAGGTCATTTTCGTCCTCCCAAGGCTTATTCTTGTCCAATTAGGGTTTTTAACCAATCTTGTGCATCCAATAAGTTCATTTGTGTCATTGAATGAACATTTAGGTAATTTTGGTCCTCCCTAGACTTATTCTTGTCCAATTAGGGTTTTTAAACAATCTTGTGCATCCAATAGGTGTGTTTGTGTCATTGGATGAACATTTAGGTCATTTTGGTCTTCCTTAGGCATCTTCTTGTCCAATTAGGGTTTTTAACCAATGTTGTGCATCCAATAGGTGTGTTTGTGACATTGGATGAACATTTAGGTCATTTTCGTCCTTCTTAGGCTTATTCTTGTCCAATTAGGGTTTTTAACCAATCTTGTGCATCCAATAGGTGTGTTTGTGTCATTGAATGAACATTTAGGTAATTTTGGTCCTCCCTAGACTTATTCTTGTCCAATTAGGGTTTTTAAACAATCTTGTGCATCCAATAGGTGTGTTTGTGTCATTGGATGAACATTTAGGTCATTTTCGTCTTCCTTAGGCATCTTCTTGTCCAATTAGGGTTTTTAACCAATCTTGTGCATCCAATAGGTGTGTTTGTGTCATTGGATGAAAATTTAGGTCATTTTCGTCCTCCTTAGGCTTATTCTTGTCCAATTAGGGTTTTTAAATAATCTTGTGCATCCAATAGGTGTGTTTGTGTCATTGGATGAATATTTAGGTCATTTTCGTCTTCCTTAGGCATCTTCTTGTCCAATTAGGGTTTTTAACCAATCTTGTGCATCCAATAGGTGTGTTTGTGTCATTGGATGAACATTTAGGTCATTTTCGTCCTCCTTAGGCTTATTCTTGTCTAATTAGGGTTTTTAACAAATCTTGTGCATCCAATAAGTTCATTTGTGTCATTGAATGAACATTTAGGTCATTTTCGTCTTCCTTAGGCATCTTCTTGTCCAATTAGGGTTTTTAACCAATCTTGTGCATCCAATAGGTGTGTTTGTGTCATTGAATGAACATTTAGGTAATTTTGGTCCTCCCTAGACTTATTCTTGTCCAATTAGGGTTTTTAAACAGTCTTGTGCATCCAATAGGTGTGTTTGTGTCATTGGATGAACATTTATGTCATTTTCGTCTTCCTTAGGCATCTTCTTATCCAATTAGGGATTTTAACCAATCTTGTGCATCCAATAGGTGTGTTTGTGTCATTGGATGAACATTTAGGTCATTTTCGTCCTCCTTAGGCTTATTCTTGTCCAATTAGGATTTCTAACAAATCTTGTGCATCCAATAAGTTCATTTGTGTCATTGAATGAACATTTAGGTCATTTTCGTCCTCCCTAGGCTTATTCTTGTCCGATTAGGGTTTTTAACCAATCTTGTGCATCCAATAGGTGTGTTTGTGTCATTGGAAGAACATTTAGGTCATTTTCGTCCTCCCAAGTCTTATTCTTGTCCAATTAGGGTTTTTAACCAATCTTGTGCATCCAATAAGTTCATTTGTGTCATTAAATGAACATTTAGGTCATTTTGGTCCTCCCTAGACTTATTCTTGTCCAATTAGGGTTTTTAAACAATCTTGTGCATCCAATAGGTGTGTTTGTGTCATTGGATAAACATCTAAGTCATTTTCGTCTTCCTTAGGCATCTTCTTGTCCAATTAGGGTTTTTAACCAATCTTGTGCATTTAATAGGTTTGTTTGTGTCATTGGATGTACATTTAGGTCATATTCGTCCTCCTTAGGCTTATTCTTGTCCAATTAGGGTTTTAACCAATCATGTGCATCCAATAGGTGTGTTTGTGCCATTGGATGAACATTTAGGTTATTTTCGTCCTCCCTTGGCTTATACTTGTCCAATTAGGGTTTTTAAACAATCTTGTGCATCCAATAGGTGTGTTTGTGTCATTGGACGAACATTTAGGGCATTTTCGTCCTTCCAAGGCTTATTCTTGTCCAATTAGGGTTTTTAACCAATCTTGTGCATCCAATAAGTTAATTTGTGTCATTGGATGAACATTTAGGTCATCTTCCTCCTCCCAAGGCTTATTCTTGTCCAATTAGGGTTTTTAACCAATCTTGTGCATCCAAAAAGTTCCTTTGTGTCATTGGATGAACATTTAGGTCATTTTCGTCCTCCCTAGGCTTATTCTTGTCCAATTAGGGTTTTTAACCAATCTTGTACATCCAATAAGTTCATTTGTGCCATTGGATCAACATTTAGGTCATTTTCGTCCACCCAAGGCATATTCTTGTCCAATTAGGGTTTTTAACCAATCTTGTACATCCAATAAGTTCATTTGTGTCATTGGATCAACATTTAGGTCATTTTCGTCCTCCCTAGCCTTATTCTTGTCCAATTAGGGTTTTTAACCAATCTTGTGCATCCAATAGGTGTGTTTCTGTCATTGGATTATCATTTAGGGAATTTTCGTCCTCCCCTGGCTTATTCTTGTCCAATTAGGGTTTTTAACCAATCTTGTGCATCCAATGAGCGTGTTTGTGTCATTGGATTAACATTTAGGTCATCTTCGTCCTCCCGAGGCGTATAATTGTCCAATTAGGGGTTTTAACCAATATTGTGCATCCTATAGGTGTGTTTGTGTCATTGGATTAATATTTAGGTCATTTTCGTCCTCCTTAGGCTTATTCTTGTCCAATTAGGGTTTTTAACTAATCTTGAGCATCCAATAAGTTCATTTGTGTCATTGGATGAACATTTAGGTCATTTTCGTCCTCCCTAGGCTTATTCTTGTCCAATTAGGGTTTTTAACCAATCTTGTGCATCCAATAGGTGTGGTGGCAACATTGGATGCACATTTAGGTCATTTTCGTCCTCCCTAGGGTTAATCATGTCCAATTAGGGTTTTTAACCAATCTTGTGCTTCCTATAGGTGTGTTTGTGTCGTTGGAAGAACATTTAGGTCATTTCCGTCCACCCTAGGCTTATTCTTGCCCAATTAGGGTTTTTAACCAATCTTGTGCATCCAATTGGTATGTTTGTGTCATTGGATGAACATTTAGGTCATTTTCGTCCACCAAAGGCATATTCTTGTCCAATTAGGGTTTTTAACAAATCTTGTGCATCCAATAAGTTCATTTGTGTCATTGGGTGAACATTTAGGTCATCTTCGTCCTCCCTGGGCTTATTCTTGTCCAATTAGGGTTTTTAAGCAATATTGTGCATCCTATAGGTGTGTTTGTGCCATTGGATTAACATTTAGGTCATTTTCGTCCTACTTAGGCTTATTCTTGTCTAATTACGGTTTTTAACCAATCTTGTGCATCCAATAAGTTCATTTGTATCATTGGATGAACATTTAGGTCATTTTCGTCCTCTCTAGGCTTATTCTTGTCCAATTAGGGTTTTTAACCAATCATGTGCATCCAATAGGTGTGTTTGTGTCATTGGATGTACATTTAGGTTATTTTCATCCTCCCTTGGCTTATACTTGTCCAATTAGGGTTTTTAAACAATCTTGTGCATCCAATAAGTTCATTTGTGTCATTGGATGAACATTTAGGTGATTTTCGTCCTCCCAAGGCTTATTCTTGTCCAATTAGGGTTTTTAACCAATCTTGTGCATCCAATAAGTTCATTTGTGTCATTGGATGAACATTTAGGTCATTTTGGTCCTCCCTAGACTTATTCTTGTCCAATTAGGGTTTTTAAACAATCTTGTGCATCCAATAGGTGTGTTTGTGTCATTGGATGAACATTTAGGTAATTTTCGTCTTCCTGAGGCATCTTCTTGTCCAATTAGGGTTTTTAAGCAATATTGTGCATCCTATAGGTGTGTTTGTGCCATTGGATTAACATTTAGGTCATTTTCGTCCTACTTAGGCTTATTCTTGTCCAATTAGGGTTTTTAACAAATCTTGTGCATCCAATAAGTTTATTTGTATCATTGGATGAACAATTAGGTCATTTTCGTCCTCCCTAGGCTTATTCTTGTCCAATTAGGGTTTTTAACCAATCATGTGCATCCAATAGGTGTGTTTGTGTCATTGGATGAACATTTAGGTTATTTTCGTCCTCCCTTGGCTTATACTTTTCCAATTAGGGTTTTTAAACAATCTTGTGCATCCAATAAGTTCATTTGTGTCATTGGATGAACATTTAGGTGATTTTCGTCCTCCCACGGCTGATTCTTGTCCAATTAGGATTTTTAACCAATCTTGTGCATCCAATAAGTTCATTTGTGTCATTGAATGAACATTTAGGTCATTTTGGTCCTCCCTATATTTATTCTTGTCCAATTACGGTTTTTAAACAATCTTGTGCATCCAATAGGTGTGTTTGTGTCATTGGATGAACATTTAGGTCATTTTCGTCTTCCTTAGGCATCTTCTTGTCCAATTAGGGTTTTTAACCAATCTTGTGCATTCAATAGGTGTGTTTGTGTCATTGCATAAACATTTAGGTCATTTTCGTCCTCATTAGGCTTATTCTTGTCCAATTAGGGTTTTTAACCAATCTTGTGCATCCAATAAGTTCATTTGTGTCATTGAATGAACATTTAGGTCATTTTGGTCCTCCCTAGACTTATTCTTGTCCAATTAGGGTTTTTAAACAATCTTGTGCATCCAATAGGTGTGTTTGTGTCATTGGATGAACATTTAGGTGATTTCCGTCTTCCTTAGGCATCTTCATGTCCAATTAGGGTTTTTAACCAATCTTGTGCATCCAATAGGTGTGTTTGTGTCATTGGATGAACATTTAGGTGATTTCCGTCTTCCTTAGGCATCTTCATGTCCAATTAGGGTTTTTAACCAATCTTGTGCATCCAATAGGTGTGTTTGTGTCATTGGATGAACGTTTAGGTCATTTTCGTCCTCCCAAAGCTTATTCTTGTCCAATTAGGGTTTTTAACCAATCTTGTGCATCCAATAATTTCATTTGTGTCATTGAATGAACATTTAGGTAATTTTGGTCCTCCCTAGACTTATTCTTGTCCAATTAGGGTTTTTAACCAATCTTGTGCATCCAATAGGTGTGTTTGTGTCATTGAATGAACGTTTAGGTCATTTTCGTCCTCCCAAAGCTTATTCTTGTCCAATTAGGGTTTTTAACCAATCTTGTGCATCCAATAAGTTCATTTGTGTCATTGAATGAACATTTAGGTAATTTTGGTCCTCCCTAGACTTATTCTTGTCCAATTAGGGTTTTTAAACAATCTTGTGCATCCAATAGGTGTGTTTGTGTCATTGGATGAACATTTAGGTCATTTTCGTATGCCTTAGGCATCTTCTTGTCCAATTAGGGTTTTTAACCAATCATGTGCATCCAATAGGTGTATTTGTGTCATTGGATAAACATTTAGGTTATTTTCGTCCTCCCTAGCTTTATTCTTGTCCAATTAAGGTTTTTAACCAATCTTGTGCATCCAATAGGTGTGTTTGTGTCATTGGATGAACATTTAGGTCATTTTCGTCTTCCTTAGGCATCTTCTTGTCCAATTAGGGTTTTTAACCAATCTTGTGCATCCAATAGGTGTGTTTGTGTCATTGGATGAACATTTAGGTCATTTTCGTCCTCCTTAGGCTTATTCTTGTCCAATTAGGGTTTTTAAATAATCTTGTGCATCCAATAGGTGTGTTTGTGTCATTGGATGAATATTTAGGTCATTTTCGTCTTCCTTAGGCATCTTCTTGTCCAATTAGGGTTTTTAACCAATCTTGTGCATCCAATAGGTGTGTTTGTGTCATTGGATGAACATTTAGGTCATTTTCGTCCTCCTTAGGCTTATTCTTGTCTAATTAGGGTTTTTAACAAATCTTGTGCATCCAATAAGTTCATTTGTGTCATTGAATGAACATTTAGGTCATTTTCGTCTTCCTTAGGCATCTTCTTGTCCAATTAGGGTTTTTAACCAATCTTGTGCATCCAATAGGTGTGTTTGTGTCATTGAATGAACATTTAGGTAATTTTGGTCCTCCCTAGACTTATTCTTGTCCAATTAGGGTTTTTAAACAATCTTGTGCATCCAATAGGTGTGTTTGTGTCATTGGATGAACATTTAGGTCATTTTCGTCCTCCTTAGGCTTATTCTTTTCCAATTAGGGTTTTTAACAAATCTTGTGCATCCAATAAGTTCATTTGTGTCATTGAATGAACATTTAGGTCGTTTACGTCTTCCTTAGGCATCTTCTTGTCGAATTAGGGTTTTTAACCAATCTTGTGCATCCAATAGGTGTGTTTGTGTCATTGAATGAACATTTAGGTAATTTTGGTCCTCCCTAGACTTATTCTTGTCCAATTAGGGTTTTTAAACAATCTTGTGCATCCAATAGGTGTGTTTGTGTCATTGGATGAACATTTAGGTCATTTTCGTCCTCCTTAGGCTTATTCTTGTCCAATTAGGGTTTTTAACAAATCTTGTGCATCCAATAAGTTCATTTGTGTCATTGACTGAACATTTAGGTCATTTTGGTCCTCCCTAGGCTTATTCTTGTCCAATTAGGGTTTTTAACCAATCATGTGCATCCAATAAGTGTGTTTGTGTCATTGGATGAACATTTAGGTTATTTTCGTCCTCCTTTGGCTTATACTTGGCCAATTAAGGTTTTTAAACAATTATGTGCATCCAATAAGTTCATTTGTGTCATTGGATGAACATTTAGGTCATTTTCGTCCTCCCAAGGCTTATTCTTGTCCAATTAGGGTTTTTAACCAATCTTGTTTATCCAATAAGTTCATTTGTGTCATTGAATGAACATTTAGGTAATTTTGGTCCTCCCTAGACTTATTCTTGTCCAATTAGGGTTTTTAAACAATCTTGTGCATCCAATAGGTGTGTTTGTGTCATTGGATGAACATTTAGGTAATTTTCGTCCACCCAAGGCATATTCTTGTCCAATTAGGGTTTTTAACCAATCTTGTGCATCCAATAGGTGTGTTTGTGTCATTGGATGAACATTTAGGTCATTTTCGTCCTCCTTAGGCTTATTCTTGTCCAATTAGGGTTTTTAACAAATCTTGTGCATCCAATAAGTTCATTTGTGTCATTGAATGAACATTTAGGTCATTTTTGTCCTCCCTAGGCTTATTCTTGTCCAATTAGGGTTTTTAAACAATCTTGTGCATCCAATAGGTGTGTTTGTGTCATTGGATGAACATTTAGGTCATTTTCGTCTTCCTTAGGCATCTTCTTGTCCAATTAGGGTTTTTAACCAATCTTGTGCATCCAATAGGTGTGTTTGTGTCATTGGATGAACATTTAGGTCATTTTCGTCCTCCCAAGGCTTATTCTTGTCCAATTAGGGTTTTTAACCAATCTTGTGCATCCAATAGGTGTGTTTGTGTCATTGGATGAACATATAGGTCATTTTCGTCCTCCCTAGGCTTATTCTTGTCCAATTAGGGTTTTTAACCAATCTTGTGCATCCAATAGGTGTGTTTGTGTCATTGGATGATCAATTAGGTCATTTTCGTCCTCCCTAGGCTTATTCTTGTCCAATTAGGGTTTTTAACCAATCTTGTGCATCCAATAGGTGTGTTTGTGTCATTGGATTTACATTTAGGTCATTTTCGTCCTCCCTAGGCTTATTCTTGTCCAATTAGGGTTTTTAACCAATCTTGTGCATCCAATAGGTGTGTTTGTGTCATTGGATGAACATTTAGGTCATTTTCGTCCTCCCTAGGCTTATTCTTGTCCAATTAGGGTTTTTAACCAATCTTGTGCATCCAATAAGTTCATTTGTGTCATTGGATGAACATTAATGTCATTTTCGTCCTCCCTAGGCTTATTCTTGTCCAATTAGGGTTTCTAACCAATCTTTTGCATCCAATAGGTGTGTTTGTGTCAGTGGATGAACTTTTAGGTCATTTTCGTCCTCCCTAGGCTTATTCTTGTCCAATTAGGGTTTTTAACCAATCTTGTGCATCCAATAGGTGTGTTTGTGTCATTGGATGAACATTTAGGTCATTTTCGTCCTCCCTAGGCTTATTCTTGTCCAATTAGGGTTTTTAACCAATCTTGTGCATCCAATAGGTGTGTTTGTGTCATTGGATGAACATTTAGGTCATTTTCGTCCTCCCTAGGCTTATTCTTGTCCAATTAGGGTTTTTAACGAATCTTGTGCATCCAATAAGTTCATTTGTGTCATTGGATGAACATTTAGGTTATTTTCGTCCTCCCTAGGATTATTCTTGTCCAATTACGGTTTTTAAGCAATCTTGTGAATCCAATAAGTTCATTTGTTTCATTGGATGAACATTTTGGTCATTTTCGTCCTCCCTAGGCTTATTCTTGTTCAATTAGGGTTTCTATACAATCTTGTGCATCCAATAGGTGTGTTTGTGTCATTGGATGAACATTTAGGTCATTTTCGTCCTCCCTAGTCTTATTCTTGTCCAATTAGGGTTTTAAGCAATCTTGTGCATCCAATAAGTTCATTTGTGTCATTGGATGAACATTTAGGTTATTTTCGTCCTCACTAGGCTAAGTTTTGTGCAATTAGGGTTTTTAACCAATCTTGTGCATCCAATAGGTGTGTTTGTGTCATTAGATGAACATTTAGGTCATTTTCATCCTCCCTAGGCTTATTGTTGTCCAATTAGGGTTTTTAACCAATCTTGTGCATCCAATAGGTGTGTTTGTGTCATTGGATGAACATTTAGGTCATTTTCGTCCTCCCAAGTCTTATTCTTGTCCTATTAGGGTTTTAAGCCAATCTTGTGCACCCAATAGGTGCGTTTGTGTCATTGGATGAACATTTAGGTCATTTTCGTCCTCCCTAGGCTTATTGTTGTTCAATTAGGGTTTTTAACCAATCTTGTGCATCCAATAAGTTCATTTGTATCATTGGATGAACATTTAGGTCATTTTCGTCCTCCCTAGGCTTATTCTTGTCCAATTAGGGTTTTTAACCAATCTTGTGCATCCAATAGGTGTGTTTGTGTCATTGGATGAACATTTAGGTCATTTTCGTCCTCCCTAGGCTTATTCTTGTCCAATTAGGGTTTTTAACCGATCTTGTGCATCCAATAGGTGTGTTTGTGTCATTGGATGAACATTTAGGTCATTTTCATCCTCCCTAGGCTTATTCTTGTCCAATTAGGGTTTCTAACCAATGTTGTGCATCCAATAAGTTCATTTGTGTCATTGGATGAACATTTAGGTCATTTTCGTCCTCCCTAGGCTTATTCTTGTCCAATTAGGGTTTTTAACCAATCTTGTGCATCCAATAGGTGTGTTTGTGTCATTGGATGAACATTTAGGTCATTTTCGTCCTCCCTAGGCTTATTCTTTTCCAATTAGGGTTTTTAACCAATCTTGTGCATCCAATAAGTTCATTTGTGTCATTGAATAAACATTTAGGTCATTTTCGTCCACCCTAGGCTTATTCTTGTCCAATTAGGGTTTTTAACCAATCTTGTGCATCCAATAAGTTCATTTGTGTCATTGGATGAACATTTAGGTCATTTTCGTCCTCCCAAAGCTTATTCTTGTCCAATTAGGGTTTTTAACCAATCTTGTGCATCCAATAAGTTCATTTGTGTCATTGAATGAACATTTAGGTAATTTTGGTCCTCCCTAGACTTATTCTTGTCCAATTAGGGTTTTTAAACAATCTTGTGCATCCAATAGGTGTGTTTGTGTCATTGGATGAACATTTAGGTCATTTTCGTATGCCTTAGGCATCTTCTTGTCCAATTAGGGTTTTTAACCAATCATGTGCATCCAATAGGTGTATTTGTGTCATTGGATAAACATTTAGGTTATTTTCGTCCTCCCTAGCTTTATTCTTGTCCAATTAAGGTTTTTAACCAATCTTGTGCATCCAATAGGTGTGTTTGTGTCATTGGATGAACATTTAGGTCATTTTCGTCTTCCTTAGGCATCTTCTTGTCCAATTAGGGTTTTTAACCAATCTTGTGCATCCAATAGGTGTGTTTGTGTCATTGGATGAACATTTAGGTCATTTTCGTCCTCCTTAGGCTTATTCTTGTCCAATTAGGGTTTTTATCAAATCTTGTGCATCCAATAAGTTCATTTGTGTCATTGGATGAACATTTAGGTCATTTTCGTCTTCCTTAGGCATCTTCTTGTCCAATTAGGGTTTTTAACCAATCTTGTGCATCCAATAGGAGTGTTTGTGTCATTGGATGAACATTTAGGTCATTTTCGTCCTCCTTAGGCTTATTCTTGTCCAATTAGGGTTTTTAACAAATCTTGTGCATCCAATAAGTTCATTTGTGTCATTGAATGAACATTTAGGTCATTGTCTTGCTCCCTAGGATTATTCTTGTCCAATTAGGGTTTTTAACCAATCTTGTGCATCCAATAGGTGTGTTTGTGTCATTGGATCAACATTTAGGTCATTTTTGTCCTCCCTAGGCTTATTCTTGTCCAATTAGGTTTTTAACCAATCATGTGCATCCAATAGGTGTGTATGTGTGATTAGATTATCATTTAGGGCATTTTGGTCCTCCCTTGGGTTATACTTGTCCAATTAGGGTTTTTAAACAATCTTGTGCATCCAATAGGTGTGTTTGTGTCATTGGAAGAACATTTAGGTCATTTTCGTCCTCCCAAGGCTTATTCTTGTCCAATTAGGGTTTTTAACCAATCTTGTGCATCCAATAAGTTCATTTGTGTCATTAAACGAACATTTAGGTCATTTTGGTCCTCCCTAGACTTATTCTTGTCCAATTAGGGTTTTTAAACAATCTTGTGCATCCAATAGGTGTGTTTGTGTCATTGGATAAACATCTAGGTCATTTTCGTCTTCCTTAGGCATCTTCTTGTCCAATTAGGGTTTTTAACCAATCTTGTGCATTCAATAGGTTTGTTTGTGTCATTGGATGTACATTTAGGTCATATTCGTCCTCCTTAGGCTTATTCTTGTCCAATTAGGGTTTTTAACCAATCATGTGCATCCAATAGGTGTGTTTGTGCCATTGGATGAACATTTAGGTTATTTTCGTCCTCCCTTGGCTTATACTTGTCCAATTAGGGTTTTTAAACAATCTTGTGCATCCAATAGGTGTGTTTGTGTCATTGGACGAACATTTAGGGCATTTTCGTCCTTCCAAGGCTTATTCTTGTCCAATTAGGGTTTTTAACCAATCTTGTGCATCCAATAAGTTAATTTGTGTCATTGGATGAACATTTAGGTCATCTTCCTCCTCCCAAGGCTTATTCTTGTCCAATTAGGGTTTTTAACCAATCTTGTGCATCCAAAAAGTTCCTTTGTGTCATTGGATGAACATTTAGGTCATTTTCGTCCTCCCTAGGCTTATTCTTGTCCAATTAGGGTTTTTAACCAATCATGTGCATCCAATAGGTGTATTTGTGTCATTGGATGGACATTTAGGTTATTTTCGTCCTCCCTAGGCTTATTCTTGTCCAAGTAGGGTTTTTAAACAATTTTGTGCATCCAATAGGTGTGTTTGTGTCATTGGATGAACATTTAGGTCATTTTCATCCTCCCAAGGCTTATTCTTGTCCAATTAGGGTTTTTAACCAATCTTGTGCATCCAATAAGTTCCTTTGTGTCATTGGATGAACATTTAGGTCATTTTCGTCCTCCCTAGGCTTATTCTTGTCCAATTAGGGTTTTTAACCAATCTTGTGCATCCAATAGGTGTATTTGTGTCATTGGATTAACATTTAGGTCATTTTTGTCCTCCCTAGGCTTATTCTTGTCCAATTAGGGTTTTTAACCAATCTTGTGCATCCAATAGGTGTGTTTGTGTCATTGGATTATCATTTAGGGCATTTTCGTCCTCCCTTGGCTTATACTTGTCCAATTTGGGTTTTTAAACAATCTTGTGCATCCAATAGGTGTGTTTGTGTCATTGGATGAACATTTAGGTCATTTTTGTCTTCCTTAGGCATCTTCTTGTCCAATTAGGGTTTTTAATCAATCTTGTGCATCCAATAGGTGTGTTTGTGTCATTGGATGAACATTTAGGTCATTTTCGTCCTCCTTAGGCTTATTCTTGTCCAATTAGGGTTTTTAACAAATCTTGTGCATCCAATAAGTTCATTTGTGTCATTGAATGAACATTTAGGTCATTGTCTTGCTCCCTAGGATTATTCTTGTCCAATTAGGGTTTTTAACCAATCTTGTGCATCCAATAGGTGTGTTTGTGTCATTGGATCAACATTTAGGTCATTTTTGTCCTCCCTAGGCTTATTCTTGTCCAATTAGGTTTTTAACCAATCATGTGCATCCAATAGGTGTGTATGTGTGATTAGATTATCATTTAGGGCATTTTGGTCCTCCCTTGGGTTATACTTGTCCAATTAGGGTTTTTAAACAATCTTGTGCATCCAATAGGTGTGTTTGTGTCATTGGAAGAACATTTAGGTCATTTTCGTCCTCCCAAGGCTTATTCTTGTCCAATTAGGGTTTTTAACCAATCTTGTGCATCCAATAAGTTCATTTGTGTCATTAAACGAACATTTAGGTCATTTTGGTCCTCCCTAGACTTATTCTTGTCCAATTAGGGTTTTTAAACAATCTTGTGCATCCAATAGGTGTGTTTGTGTCATTGGATAAACATCTAGGTCATTTTCGTCTTCCTTAGGCATCTTCTTGTCCAATTAGGGTTTTTAACCAATCTTGTGCATTCAATAGGTTTGTTTGTGTCATTGGATGTACATTTAGGTCATATTCGTCCTCCTTAGGCTTATTCTTGTCCAATTAGGGTTTTTAACCAATCATGTGCATCCAATAGGTGTGTTTGTGCCATTGGATGAACATTTAGGTTATTTTCGTCCTCCCTTGGCTTATACTTGTCCAATTAGGGTTTTTAAACAATCTTGTGCATCCAATAGGTGTGTTTGTGTCATTGGATGAACATTTAGGGCATTTTCGTCCTCCCAAGGCTTATTCTAGTCCAATTAGGGTTTTTAACCAATCTTGTGCATCCAATAAGTTAATTTGTGTCATTGGATGAACATTTAGGTCATCTTCGTCCTCCCAAGGCTTATTCTTGTCCAATTAGGGTTTTTAACCAATCTTGTGCATCCAATAAGTTCCTTTGTGTCATTGGATGAACATTTAGGTCATTTTCGTCCTCCCTAGGCTTATTCTTGTCCAATTAGGGTTTTTAACCAATCTTGTACATCCAATAAGTTCATTTGTGCCATTGGATCAACATTTAGGTCATTTTCGTCCACCCAAGGCATATTCTTGTCCAATTAGGGTTTTTAACCAATCTTGTACATCCAATAAGTTCATTTGTGTCATTGGATCAACATTTAGGTCATTTTCGTCCTCCCTAGCCTTATTCTTGTCCAATTAGGGTTTTTAACCAATCTTGTGCATCCAATAGGTGTGTTTCTGTCATTGGATTATCATTTAGGGAATTTTCGTCCTCCCCTGGCTTATTCTTGTCCAATTAGGGTTTTTAACCAATCTTGTGCATCCAATAAGCGTGTTTGTGTCATTGGATTAACATTTAGGTCATCTTCGTCCTCCCAAGGCGTATAATTGTCCAATTAGGGGTTTTAACCAATATTGTGCATCCTATAGGTGTGTTTGTGTCATTGGATTAATATTTAGATCATTTTCGTCCTCCTTAGGCTTATTCTTGTCCAATTAGGGTTTTTAACTAATCTTGAGCATCCAATAAGTTCATTTGTGTCATTGGATGAACATTTAGGTCATTTTCGTCCTCCCTAGGCTTATTCTTGTCCAATTAGGGTTTTTAACCAATCTTGTGCATCCAATAGGTGTGGTGGCATCATTGGATGCACATTTAGGTCATTTTCGTCCTCCCTAGGGTTAATCATGTCCAATTAGGGTTTTTAACCAATCTTGTGCTTCCTATAGGTGTGTTTGTGTCATTGGAAGAACATTTAGGTCATTTCCGTCCACCCTAGGCTTATTCTTGCCCAATTAGGGTTTTTAACCAATCTTGTGCATCCAATTGGTATGTTTGTGTCATTGGATGAACATTTAGGTCATTTTCGTCCACCAAAGGCATATTCTTGTCCAATTAGGGTTTTTAACAAATCTTGTGCATCCAATAAGTTCATTTGTGTCATTGGGTGAACATTTAGGTCATCTTCGTCCTCCCTAGGCTTATTCTTGTCCAATTAGGGTTTTTAAGCAATATTGTGCATCCTATAGGTATGTTTGTGCCATTGGATTAACATTTAGGTCATTTTCGTCCTACTTAGGCTTATTCTTGTCTAATTACGGTTTTTAACCAATCTTGTGCATCCAATAAGTTCATTTGTATCATTGGATGAATATTTAGGTCATTCTCGTCCTCCCTAGGCTTATTCTTGTCCAATTAGGGTTTTTAACCAATCATGTGCATCCAATAAGTGTGTTTGTGTCATTGGATGTACATTTAGGTTATTTTCATCCTCCCTTTGCTTATACTTGTCCAATTAGGGTTTTTAAACAATCTTGTGCATCCAATAGGTGTGTTTGTGTCATTGGATGAACATTTAGGTAATTTTCGTCTTCCTGAGGCATCTTCTTGTCCAATTAGGGTTTTTAAGCAATATTGTGCATCCTATAGGTGTGTTTGTGCCATTGGATTAACATTTAGGTCATTTTCGTCCTACTTAGGCTTATTCTTGTCCAATTAGGGTTTTTAACAAATCTTGTGCATCCAATAAGTTTATTTGTATCATTGGATGAACAATTAGGTCATTTTCGTCCTCCCTAGGCTTATTCTTGTCCAATTAGGGTTTTTAAACAATCTTGTGCATCCAATAGGTGTGTTTGTGTCATTGGATGAACATTTAGGTGATTTCCGTCTTCCTTAGGCATCTTCATGTCCAATTAGGGTTTTTAACCAATCTTGTGCATCCAATAGGTGTGTTTGTGTCATTGGATGAACATTTAGGTGATTTCCGTCTTCCTTACGCATCTTCATGTCCAATTAGAGTTTTTAACCAATCTTGTGCATCCAATAGGTGTGTTTGTGTCATTGGATGAACATTTAGGTGATTTCCGTCTTCCTTAGGCATCTTCATGTCCAATTAGGGTTTTTAACCAATCTTGTGCATCCAATAGGTGTGTTTGTGTCATTGGATGAACGTTTAGGTCATTTTCGTCCTCCCAAAGCTTATTCTTGTCCAATTAGGGTTTTTAACCAATCTTGTGCATCCAATAATTTCATTTGTGTCATTGAATGAACATTTAGGTAATTTTGGTCCTCCCTAGACTTATTCTTGTCCAATTAGGGTTTTTAACCAATCTTGTGCATCCAATAGGTGTGTTTGTGTCATTGAATGAACGTTTAGGTCATTTTCGTCCTCCTAAAGCTTATTCTTGTCCAATTAGGGTTTTTAACCAATCTTGTGCATCCAATAAGTTCATTTGTGTCATTGAATGAACATTTAGGTAATTTTGGTCCTCCCTAGACTTATTCTTGTCCAATTAGGGTTTTTAAACAATCTTGTGCATCCAATAGGTGTGTTTGTGTCATTGGATGAACATTTAGGTCATTTTCGTATGCCTTAGGCATCTTCTTGTCCAATTAGGGTTTTTAACCAATCATGTGCATCCAATAGGTGTATTTGTGTCATTGGATAAACATTTAGGTTATTTTCGTCCTCCCTAGCTTTATTCTTGTCCAATTAAGGTTTTTAACCAATCTTGTGCATCCAATAGGTGTGTTTGTGTCATTGGATGAACATTTAGGTCATTTTCGTCTTCCTTAGGCATCTTCTTGTCCAATTAGGGTTTTTAACCAATCTTGTGCATCCAATAGGTGTGTTTGTGTCATTGGATGAACATTTAGGGCATTTTCGTCCTCCTTAGGCTTATTCTTGTCCAATTAGTGTTTTTATCAAATCTTGTGCATCCAATAAGTTCATTTGTGTCATTGGATGAACATTTAGGTCATTTTCGTCTTCCTTAGGCATCTTCTTGTCCAATTAGGGTTTTTAACCAATCTTGTGCATCCAATAGGTGTGTTTGTGTCATTGGATGAACATTTAGGTCATTTTCGTCCTCCTTAGGCTTATTCTTGTCCAATTAGGGTTTTTAACAAATCTTGTGCATCCAATAAGTTCATTTGTGTCATTGAATGAACATTTAGGTCATTGTCTTGCTCCCTAGGATTATTCTTGTCCAATTAGGGTTTTTAACCAATCTTGTGCATCCAATAGGTGTGTTTGTGTCATTGGATCAACATTTAGGTCATTTTTGTCCTCCCTAGGCTTATTCTTGTCCAATTAGGTTTTTAACCAATCATGTGCATCCAATAGGTGTGTATGTGTGATTAGATTATCATTTAGGGCATTTTGGTCCTCCCTTGGGTTATACTTGTCCAATTAGGGTTTTTAAACAATCTTGTGCATCCAATAGGTGTGTTTGTGTCATTGGAAGAACATTTAGGTCATTTTCGTCCTCCCAAGGCTTATTCTTGTCCAATTAGGGTTTTTAACCAATCTTGTGCATCCAATAAGTTCATTTGTGTCATTAAATGAACATTTAGGTGATTTTGGTCCTCCCTAGACTTATTCTTGTCCAATTATGGTTTTTAAACAATCTTGTGCATCCAATAGGTGTGTTTGTGTCATTGGATGAACATCTAGGTCATTTTCGTCTTCCTTAGGCATCTTCTTGTCCAATTAGGGTTTTTAACCAATCTTGTGCATTCAATAGGTTTGTTTGTGTCATTGGATGAACATTTAGGTCATATTCGTCCTCCTTAGGCTTATTCTTGTCCAATTATGGTTTTTAACCAATCATGTGCATCCAATAGGTGTGTTTGTGTCATTGGATGAACATTTAGATTATTTTCGTCCTCCCTTGGCTTATACTTGTCCAATTAGGGTTTTTAAACAATCTTGTGCATCCAATAGGTGTGTTTGTGTCATTGGATGAACATTTAGGGAATTTTCGTCCTCCCAAGGCTTATTCTTGTCCAATTAGGGTTTTTAACCAATCTTGTGCATCCAATAAGTTAATTTGTGTCATTGGATGAACATTTTGGTCATCTTCGTCCTCCCAAGGCTTATTCTTGTCCAATTAGGGTTTTTAACCAATCTTGTGCGTCCAATAAGTTCCTTTGTGTCATTGGATGAACATTTAGGTCATTTTCGTCCTCCCTAGGCTTATTCTTGTCCAATTAGGGTTTTTAACCAATCTTGTACATCCAATAAGTTCATTTGTGTCATTGGATCAACATTTAGGTCATTTTCGTCCACCCAAGGCATATTCTTATCCAATTAGGGTTTTTAACCAATCTTGTACATCCAATAAGTTTATTTGTGTCATTGGATAAACATTTAGGTCATTTTCGTCCTCCCTAGTCTTATTCTTGTCCAATTAGGGTTTTTAACCAATCTTGTGCATCCAATAGGTGTGTTTGTGTCATTGGATTATCATTTAGGGCATTTTCGTCCTCCCTTGGCTTATTCTTGTCCAATTAGGGTTTTTAACCAATCTTGTGCATCCAATAAGCGTGCTTGTGTCATTGGATTAACATTTAGGTCATCTTCGTCCTCCCAAGGCTTATAATTGTCCAATTAGGGGTTTTAACCAATATTGTGCATCCTATAGGTGTGTTTGTGTCATTGGATTAACATTTAGGTCATTTTCGTCCTCCTTAGGCTTATTCTTGTCCAATTAGGGTTTTTAACTAATCTTGTGCATCTAATAAGTTCATTTGTGTCATTGGATGAACATTTAGGCCATTTTCGTCCTCCCTAGGCTTATTCTTGTCCAATTAGGGTTTTTAACCAATCTTGTGCATCCAATAGGTGTGGTGGCATCATTGGATGTACATTTAGGTCATTTTCGTCCTCCCTAGGGTTAATCATGTCCAATTAGGGTTTTAAACCAATCTTGTGCTTCCTATAGGTGTGTTTGTGTCATTGGAAGAACATTTAGGTCATTTCCATCCACCCTAGGCTTATTCTTGCCCAATTAGGGTTTTATACCAATCTTGTGCATCCAATTGGTATGTTTGTGTCATTGGATGAACATTTAGGTCATTTTCGTCCACCCAAGGCATATTCTTGTCCAATTATGGTTTTTAACATCTTGTGCATCCAATAAGTTCATTTGGGTCATTGGGTGAACATTTAGGTCATTTTCGTCCTCCCTAGGCTTATTCTTGTCCAATTAGGGTTTTTAACCAATTATGTGCATCCAATAGGTGTGTTTGTATCATTGGATTAACATTTAGGGCATTTTCGTCCTCCCTACGCTTATTCTTGTCCAATTAGGGTTTTTAACCAATCATGTGCATCCAATAGGTGTGTTTGTATCATTGGATTAACATTTAGGGCATTTTCGTACTCCCTCGGCTAATTCTTGTCCAATTAGAGTTTTTAACCAATATTGTGAATCCTATAGGTGTGTTTGTGTCATTGGATTAACATTTAGGTCATTTTCGTCCTCCTTAGGCTTATTCTTGTCCAATTAGGGTTTTTAACCAATCTTGTGCATCCAATAAGTTCATTTGTGTCATTGGATAACCATTTAGGTCATTTTCGTCCTCCCTAGGCTTATTCTAGTCCAATTAGGGTTTTTAACCAATCATGTGCATCCAATAGGTGTGTTTGTGTCATTGGATGAACATTTAGGTTATTTTCGTCCTCCCTTGGCTTATACTTGGCCAATTAAGGTTTTTAAACAATTATGTGCATCCAATAAGTTCATTGGTGTCATTGGATGAGCATTTAGGTCATTTTCGTCCTCCCAAGGCTTATTCTTGTCCAATTAGGGTTT
>JBBPBR010000004.1:17366714-17452599 GCA_037974775.1 Cicer pinnatifidum
GTGTGTTTGTGTCATTGGAAGAACATTTAGGTCATTTTGGTCCTCCCTAGGCTTATTCTTGTCCAATTAGGGTTTTTAAACAATCTTGTGCATCCAATAGGTGTGTTTGGGTCATTGGATGAACATTTAGGGCATTTTCGTCCTCCCAAGACTTATTCTTTTCCAATTAGGGTTTTTAACCAATCTTGTGCATCCAATAATTTCATTTGTGTCATTGGATGAACATTTAGGTCATTTTCGTCCACCCAAGGCTTATTCTTGTCCAATTAGGGTTTTTAACCAATCTTGTGCATCCAATAAGTTCCTTTTTGTCATTGGATGAACATTTAGGTCATTTTCATCCTCCGTAGGCTTATTCTTGTCCAATTAGGGTTTTTAACCAATCTTGTACATCCAATAAGTTCATTTGTGTCATTGGATGAACATTTAGGTCATTTTCGTCCACCCAAGGCATATTCTTGTCCAATTATGGTTTTTAACAAATCTTGTGCATCCAATAAGTTCATTTGTGTCATTGGGTCAACATTTAGGTCATTTTCGTCCTCCCTAGGCTTATTCTTGTCCAATTAGTGTTTTTAACCAATTATGTGCATCCAATAGGTGTGTTTGTATCATTGGAATAACATTTTGGGCATTTTCGTCCTCCCTACGCTTATTCTTGTCCAATTAGGGTTTTTAACCAATCATGTGCATCCAATAGGTGTGTTTGTATCATTGGATTAACATTTAGGGCATTTTCGTCCTCCCTAGGCTTATTCTTGTCCAATTAGGGTTTTTAACCAATATTGTGCATCCTATAGGTGTGTTTGTGTCATTGGATTAACATTTAGGTCATTTTCGTCCTCCTTAGGCTTATTCTTGTCCAATTAGGGTTTTTAACAAATCTTGTGCATCCAATAAGTTCATTTGTGTCATTGAATGAACATTTAGGTCATTTTGGTCCTCCCTAGGCTTATTCTTGTCCAATTAGGGTTTTTAAACAATCTTGTGCATCCAATAGGTGTGTTTGGGTCATTGGATGAACATTCAGGGCATTTTTGTCCTCCCAAGACGTATTCTTGTCCAATTAGGGTTTTTAACCAATCTTGTGCATCCATTAATTTCATTTGTGTCATCGGATGAACGTTTAGGTCATTTTCGTCCTCCCAATGCTTATTCTTGTCCAATTAGGGTTTTTAACCAATCTTGTTCATCAAATAAGTTCCTTTGTGTCATTGGATGAACATTTAGGTCATTTTCGTCCTCCCTAGGCTTATTCTTGTCCAATTAGGGTTTTTATCCAATCTTGTACATCCAATAAGTTCATTTGTGTCATTGGATCAACATTTAGGTTATTTTTGTCCACCCAAGACATATTCTTGTCCAATTAGGGTTTTTAAACAATCTTGTGCATCCAATAAGTTCATTTGTGTCATTGGATGAACATTTAGGTCATTTTCGTCCTCCTTAGGCTTATTCTTGTCCAATTAGGGTTTTTAACAAATCTTGTGCATCCAATAAGTTCATTTGTGTCATTGGATGAAAATTTAGGTCATTTTCGTCCTCCGTAGGCTTATTCTTGTCCAATTAGGGTTTTTAACCAATCTTGTACATCCAATAAGTTCATTTGTGTCATTGGATGAACATTTAGGTCATTTTCGTCCACCCAAGGCATATTCTTGTCCAATTATGGTTTTTAACAAATCTTGTGCATTCAATAAGTTCATTTGTGTCATTGGGTCAACATTTAGGTCATTTTCGTCCTCCCTAGGCTTATTCTTGTCCAATTAGTGTTTTTAACCAATTATATGCATCCAATAGGTGTGTTTGTATCATTGGATTAACATTTAGGGCATTTTCGTCCTCCCTACGCTTATTCTTGTCCAATTAGGGTTTTTTACCAATCATGTGCATCCAATAGGTGTGTTTGTATCATTGGATTAACATTTAGGGCATTTTTGTCCTCCCTATGCTTATTCTTGTCCAATTAGGGTTTTTAACCAATATTGTGCATCCTATAGGTGTGTTTGTGTCATTGGATTAACATTTAGGTCATTTTCGTCCTCCTTAGGCTTATTCTTGTCCAATTAGGGTTTTTAACCAATCTTGTGAATCCAATAAGTTCATTTGTGTCATTGGATGAACATTTAGGTCATTTTCGTCCTCCCTAGGCTTATTCTTGTCCAATTAGGGTTTTTAACCATTCATGTGCATCCAATAGGTGTGTTTGTGTCATTGGAAGAACATTTAGGTCATTTTGGTCCTCCCTAGGCTTATTCTTGTCCAATTAGGGTTTTTAAACAATCTTGTGCATCCAATAGGTGTGTTTGGGTCATTGGATGAACATTTAGGGCATTTTCGTCCTCCCAAGACTTATTCTTTTCCAATTAGGGTTTTTAACCAATCTTGTGCATCTAATAATTTCATTTGTGTCATTGGATGAACATTTAGGTCATTTTCGTCCTCCCAAGGCTTATTCTTGTCCAATTAGGGTTTTTAACCAATCTTGTGCATCCAATAAGTTCCTTTTTGTCATTGGATGAACATTTAGGTCATTTTCGTCCTCCGTAGGCTTATTCTGGTCCAATTAGGGTTTTTAACCAATCTTGTACATCCAATAAGTTCATTTGTGTCATTGGATGAACATTTTGGTCATTTTCGTCAACCCAAGGCATATTCTTGTCCAATTATGGTTTTTAACAAATCTTGTGCATCCAATAAGTTCATTTGTGTCATTGGGTCAACATTTAGGTCATTTTCGTCCTCCCTAGGCTTATTCTTGTCCAATTAGTGTTTTTAACCAATTATGTGCATCCAATAGGTGTGTTTGTATCATTGGATTAACATTTAGGGCATTTTCGTCCTCCCTACGCTTATTCTTGTCCAATTAGGGTTTTTAACCAATCATGTGCATCCAATAAGTGTGTTTGTATCATTGGATTAACATTTAGGGCATTTTCGTCCTCCCTAGGCTTATTCTTGTCCAATTAGGGTTTTTAACCAATATTGTGCATCCTATAGGTGTGTTTGTGTCATTGGATTAACATTTAGGTCATTTTCGTCCTCCTTAGGCTTATTCTTGTCCAATTAGGGTTTTTAACCAATCTTGTGAATCCAATAAGTTCATTTGTGTCATTGGATGAACATTTAGGTCATTTTCGTCCTCCCTAGGCTTATTCTTGTCCAATTAGGGTTTTTAACCATTCATGTGCATCCAATAGGTGTGTTTGTGTCATTGGAAGAACATTTAGGTCATTTTGGTCCTCCCTAGGCTTATTCTTGTCCAATTAGGGTTTTTAAACAATCTTGTGCATCCAATAGGTGTGTTTGGGTCATTGGATGAACATTTAGGGCATTTTCGTCCTCCCAAGACTTATTCTTTTCCAATTAGGGTTTTTAACCAATCTTGTGCATCTAATAATTTCATTTGTCTCATTGGATGAACATTTTGGTCATTTTCGTCCTCCCAAGGCTTATTCTTGTCCAATTAGGGTTTATAACCAATCTTGTGCATCCAATAAGTTCCTTTTTGTCATTGGATGAACATTTAGGTCATTTTCGTCCTCCGTAGGCTTATTCTTGTCCAATTAGGGTTTTTAACCAATCTTGTACATCCAATAAGTTCATTTGTGTCATTGGATGAACATTTAGGTCATTTTCGTCCACCCAAGGCATATTCTTGTCCAATTATGGTTTTTAACAAATCTTGTGCATCCAATAAGTTCATTTGTGTCATTGGGTCAACATTTAGGTCATTTTCGTCCTCCCTAGGCTTATTCTTGTCCAATTAGTGTTTTTAACCAATTATGTGCATCCAATAAGTGTGTTTGTATCATTGGATTAACATTTAGGGCATTTTCGTCCTCCCTACGCTTATTCTTGTCTAATTAGGGTTTTTAACCAATCATGTGCATCCAATAGGTGTGTTTGTATCATTGGATTAACATTTAGGGCATTTACGTCCTCCCTAGGCTTATTCTTGTCCAATTAGGGTTTTTAACCAATATTGTGCATCCTATAGGTGTGTTTGTGTCATTGGATTAACATTTAGGTCATTTTCGTCCTCCTTAGGCTTATTCTTGTCCAATTAGGGTTTTTAACCAATCTTGTGAATCCAATAAGTTCATTTGTGTCATTGGATGAACATTTAGGTCATTTTCGTCCTCCCTAGGCTTATTCTTGTCCAATTAGGGTTTTTAACCATTCATGTGCATCCAATAGGTGTGTTTGTGTCATTGGAAGAACATTTAGGTCATTTTGGTCCTCCCTAGGCTTATTCTTGTCCAATTAGGGTTTTTAAACAATCTTGTGCATCCAATAGGTGTGTTTGGGTCATTGGATGAACATTTAGGGCATTTTCGTCCTCCCAAGACTTATTCTTTTCCAATTAGGGTTTTTAACCAATCTTGTGCATCGAATAATTTCATTTGTGTCATTGGATGAACATTTAGGTCATTTTCGTCCTCCCAAGGCTTATTCTTGTCCAATTAGGGTTTTTAACCAATCTTGTGCATCCAATAAGTTCCTTTTTGTCATTGGATGAACATTTAGGTCATTTTCGTCCTCCGTAGGCTTATTCTTGTCCAATTAGGGTTTTTAACCAATCTTGTACATCCAATAAGTTCATTTGTGTCATTGGATGAACATTTAGGTAATTTTCGTCCACCCAAAGCATATTCTTGTCCAATTATGGTTTTTAACAAATCTTGTGCATCCAATAAGTTCATTTGTGTCATTGGGTCAACATTTAGGTCATTTTCGTCCTCCCTAGTCTTATTCTTGTCCAATTAGGATTTTTAACCAATCTTGTGCATCCAATAGGTGTGTTTGTGTCATTGGATTATCATTTAGGGCATTTTCGTCCTCCCTTGGCTTATTCTTGTCCAATTAGGGTTTTTAACCAATCTTGTGCATCCAATAAGCGTGCTTGTGTCATTGGATTAACATTTAGGTCATCTTCGTCCTCCCAAGGCTTATAATTGTCCAATTAGGGGTTTTAACCAATATTGTGCATCCTATAGGTGTGTTTGTGTCATTGGATTAACATTTAGGTCATTTTCGTCCTCCTTAGGCTTATTCTTGTCCAATTAGGGTTTTTAACTAATCTTGTGCATCTAATAAGTTCATTTGTGTCATTGGATGAACATTTAGGCCATTTTCGTCCTCCCTAGGCTTATTCTTGTCCAATTAGGGTTTTTAACCAATCTTGTGCATCCAATAGGTATGGTGGCATCATTGGATGTACATTTAGGTCATTTTCGTCCTCCCTAGGGTTAATCATGTCCAATTAGGGTTTTAAACCAATCTTGTGCTTCCTATAGGTGTGTTTGTGTCATTGGAAGAACATTTAGGTCATTTCCATCCACCCTAGGCTTATTCTTGCCCAATTAGGGTTTTATACCAATCTTGTGCATCCAATTGGTATGTTTGTGTCATTGGATGAACATTTAGGTCATTTTCGTCCACCCAAGGCATATTCTTGTCCAATTATGGTTTTTAACATCTTGTGCATCCAATAAGTTCATTTGGGTCATTGGGTGAACATTTAGGTCATTTTCGTCCTCCCTAGGCTTATTCTTGTCCAATTAGGGTTTTTAACCAATTATGTGCATCCAATAGGTGTGTTTGTATCATTGGATTAACATTTAGGGCATTTTCGTCCTCCCTACGCTTATTCTTGTCCAATTAGGGTTTTTAACCAATCATGTGCATTCAATAGGTGTGTTTGTATCATTGGATTAACATTTAGGGCATTTTCGTACTCCCTAGGCTTATTCTTGTCCATTTAGAGTTTTTAACCAATATTGTGAATCCTATAGGTGTGTTTGTGTCATTGGATTAACATTTAGGTCATTTTCGTCCTCCTTAGGCTTATTCTTGTCCAATTAGGGTTTTTAACCAATCTTGTGCATCCAATAAGTTCATTTGTGTCATTGGATAACCATTTAGGTCATTTTCGTCCTCCCTAGGCTTATTCTAGTCCAATTAGGGTTTTTAACCAATCATGTGCATCCAATAGGTGTGTTTGTGTCATTGGATGAACATTTAGGTTATTTTCGTCCTCCCTTGGCTTATACTTGGCCAATTAAGGTTTTTAAACAATTATGTGCATCCAATAAGTTCATTGGTGTCATTGGATGAGCATTTAGGTCATTTTCGTCCTCCCAAGGCTTATTCTTGTCCAATTAGGGTTTTTAACCAATCTTGTGCATCCAATAAGTTCATTTGTGTCATTGAATGAACATTTAGGTAATTTTTGTCCTCCCTAGACTTATTCTTGTCCAATTAGGGTTTTTAAACAATCTTGTGCATCCAATAGGTGTGTTTGTGTCATTGGATGAACATTTAGGTCATATTCGTCTTCCTTAGGCATCTTCTTGTCCAATTAGGGTTTTTAACCAATCTTGTGCATCCAATAGGTGTGTTTGTGTCATTGGATGAACATTTAGGTCATTTTCGTCCTCCTTAGGCTTATTCTTGTCGAATTAGAATTTTTAAAAAATCTTGGGCATCCTATAAGTTCATTTGTGTCATTGAATGAACATTTAGGTCATTTTGGTCCTCCCTAGGCTTATTCTTGTCCAATTAGGGTTTTTAAACAATCTTGTGCATCCAATAGGTGTGTTTGTGTCATTGAATGAACATTTAGGGCATTTTCGTCCTCCCAAGGCTTATTGTTGTCCAATTAGGGTTTTTAACCTATCTTGTGCATCCAATAAGTTAATTTGGGTCATTAGATTAACATTTAGGGCATTTTCGTCCTCCCTAGGCTTATTCTTGTCCAATCAGGGTTTTTAACCAATATTGTGCATCCTATAGGTGTGTTGGTGTCATTGGATTAACATGTAGGTCATTTTCGTCCTCCTTAGGCTTATTATTGTCCAATTAGGATTTTTAACCAATCTTGTGCATCCAATAAGTTCATTTGTGTCATTGGATGAACATTTAGGTCATTTTCGTCCTCCCTAGGCTTATTCTTGTCCAATTAGGGTTTTTAACCAATCTTGTGCATCCAATAGGTGTGTTTGTGTCATTGGATTATCATTTAGGGCATTTTCATCCTCCCTTGGCTTATTCTTATCCAATTAGGGTTTTTAACCAATCTTGTGCATCCAATAGGTGTGTTTGTGTCATTGGATTAACATTTAGGTCATTTTGGTCCTCCTTAGGTTTATTCTTGTCCAATTAGGGTTTTTAACAAATCTTGTGCATCCAATAAGTTCATTTGTGTCATTGAATGAACATTTAGGTCATTTTGGTCCTCCCTAGGCTTATTCTTGTCCAATTAGGGTTTTTAAACAATCTTGTGCATCCAATAGGTGTGTTTGTGTCATTGGATGAACATTTAGGTCATTTTCGTCCACCCAAGGCATATTCTTGTCCAATTAGGGTTTTTAACCAATCTTGTGCATCCAATAGGTGTGTTTGTGTCATTGGATGAACATTTAGGCCATTTTCGTCCTCCTTAGGCTTATTCTTGTCCAATTAGGGTTTTTAACAAATCTTGTGCATCCAATAAGTTCATTTGTGTCATTGAATGAACATTTAGGTCATTTTGGTCCTCCCTAGGCTTATTCTTGTCCAATTAGGGTTTTTAAACAATCTTGTGCGTCCAATAGGTGTGTTTGTGTCATTGGATGAACATTTAGGGCATTTTCGTCCTCCCTAGGCTTATTCTTGTCCAATTAGGGTTTTTAACCAATCTTGTGCATCCAATAAGTTAATTTGTGTCATTGGATGAACATTTAGGTCATTTTCGTCCTCCCAAGGCTTATTCTTGTCCAATTAGGGTTTTTAACCAATCTTGTGCATCCAATAAGTTCCTTTGTGTCATTGGATGAACATTTAGGTTATTTTCGTCCTCCCTAGGCTTATTCTTGTCCAATTAGGGTTTTTAACCAATCTTGTACATCCAATAAGTTCATTTGTGTCATTGGATGAACATTTAGGTCATTTTCGTCCACCCAAGGCTTATTCTTGTCCAATTAGGGTTTTTAACCAATCATGTGCATCCAATAGGTGTGTTTGTGTTATTGGATGAACATTTAGGTCATTTTCGTCTTCCATAGGCATCCTCTTGTCCAATTAGGGTTTTTAACCAATCTTGTGCATCCAATAGGTGTGTTTGTGTCATTGGATGAACATTTAGGTCATTTTCGTCCTCCTTAGGCTTATTCTTGTCCAATTAGGGTTTTTAACAAATCTTGTGCATCCAATAAGTTCATTTGTGTCATTGAATGAACATTATGTCATTTTGGTCCTCCCTAGGCTTATTCTTGTCCAATTAGGGTTTTTTAACAATCTTGTGCATCCAATAGGTGTGTGTTGTGTCATTGGATGAACATTTAGGGCATTTTCGTCCTCGCAAGACTTATTCTTGTCCAATAAGGGTTTTTAACCAATCTTGTGCATCCAAAAGTTAATTTGTGTCATTGGATGAACATTTAGGTCATTTTCGTCCTCCCATGGCTTATTCTTGTCCAATTAGGGTTTTTAACCAATCTTGTGCATCCAATAAGTTCCTTTGTGTCATTGGATGAACATTTAGGTCATTTTCGTCCTCCCAAGGCTTATTCTTGTCCAAGTAGGGTTTTTAACCCGTCTTGTACATCCAATAGTTTCATTTGTGTCATTGGATGAACATTTAGGTCATTTTTGTCTTCCCTAGCCTTACTCTTGTCCAATTATGGTTTTTAACCAATCTTGTGCATCCAATAGGTGTGTTTGTGTCATTGGATTATCATTTAGGGCATTTTCGTCCTCCCTTGGCTTATTCTTATCCAATTAGGCTTTTTAACCAATCTTGTGCATCCAATAGGTGTGTTTGTGTCATTGGATTAACATTTAGGTCATCTTCGTCCTCCCATGGCTTTTTCTTGACCAATTAGGGTTTTTATCCAATCTTGTGCATCCAATAAGTTCATTTGTGTCATTGGATGAACATTTAGGTCATTTTCGTCCTCCCTAGGCTTAATCATGTCCAATTAGGGTTTTTAAGCAATCTTGTGCATCCAATAGGTATGTTTGTGTCCTTGGATGGACATTTAGGTCATTTTCGTCCTCCTTAGCCGTATTGATGTCCAATTAGGGTTTTTAACCAATCTTGTGCATCCAATAGGTGTGTTTGTGTCATTGGATGAACATTTAGGTCATTTTCATCCACCCAAGGCATATTCTTCTCCAATTAGGGTTTTTAACCAATCTTGTGCATCCAATAGGTGTGTTTGTGTCATTGGATGAACATTTAGGTCATTTTCGTCCTCCTTAGGCTTATTCTTGTCCAATTAGGGTTTTTAACAAATCTTGTGCATCCAATAAGTTAATTCGTGTCATTGGATTAACATTTAGGGCATTTTCGTCCTCCCTAGGCTTATTCTTGTCCAATTAGGGTTTTTAACCAATATTGTGCATCCTATAGGTGTGTTTGTGTCATTGGATTAACATTTAGGTCATTTTCGTCCTCCTTAGGCTTATTCTTGTCCAATTAGGGTTTTTAACCAATCTTGTGAATCCAATAAGTTCATTTGTGTCATTGGATGAACATTTAGGTCATTTTCGTCCTCCCTAGGCTTATTCTTGTCCAATTAGGGTTTTTAACCAATCATGTGCATCCAATAAGTGTGTTTGTGTCATTGGAAGAACATTTAGGTCATTTTGGTCCTCCCTAGGCTTATTCTTGTCCAATTAGGGTTTTTAAACAATCTTGTGCATCCAATAGGTGTGTTTGGGTCATTGGATGAACATTTAGGGCATTTTCGTCCTCCCAAGACTTATTCTTTTCCAATTAGGGTTTTTAACCAATCTTGTGCATCCAATAATTTCATTTGTGTCATTGGATGAACATTTAGGTCATTTTCGTCCTCCCAAGGCTTATTCTTGTCCAATTAGGGTTTTTAACCAATCTTGTGCATCCAATAAGTTCCTTTTTGTCATTGGATGAACATTTAGGTCATTTTCGTCCTCCGTAGGCTTATTCTTGTCCAATTAGGGTTTTTAACCAATCTTGTACATCCAATAAGTTCATTTGTGTAATTGGATGAACATTTAGGTCATTTTCGTCCACCCAAGGCATATTCTTGTCCAATTATGGTTTTTAACAAATCTTGTGCATCCAATAAGTTCATTTGTGTCATTGGGTCAACATTTAGGTCATTTTCGTCCTCCCTAGGCTTATTCTTGTCCAATTAGTGTTTTTAACCAATTATGTGCATCCAATAGGTGTGTTTGTATCATTGGATTAACATTTAGGGCATTTTCGTCCTCCCTACGCTTATTCTTGTCCAATTAGGGTTTTTAACCAATCATGTGCATCCAATAGGTGTGTTTGTATCATTGGATTAACATTTAGGGCATTTTCGTACTCCCTAGGCTTATTCATGTCCAATTAGAGTTTTTAACCAATATTGTGAATCCTATAGGTGTGTTTGTGTCATTGGATTAACATTTAGGTCATTTTCGTCCTCCTTAGGCTTATTCTTGTCCAATTAGGGTTTTTAACCAATCTTGTGCATCCAATAAGTTCATTTGTGTCATTGGATAACCATTTAGGTCATTTTCGTCCTCCCTAGGCTTATTCTAGTCCAATTAGGGTTTTTAACCAATCATGTGCATCCAATAGGTGTGTTTGTGTCATTGGATGAACATTTAGGTTATTTTCGTCCTCCCTTGGCTTATACTTGGCCAATTAAGGTTTTTAAACAATTATGTGCATCCAATAAGTTCATTGGTGTCATTGGATGAGCATTTAGGTCATTTTCGTCCTCCCAAGGCTTATTCTTGTCCAATTAGGGTTTTTAACCAATCTTGTGCATCCAATAAGTTCATTTGTGTCATTGAATGAACATTTAGGTAATTTTTGTCCTCCCTAGACTTATTCTTGTCCAATTAGGGTTTTTAAACAATCTTGTGCATCCAATAGGTGTGATGGTGTCATTGGATGAACATTTAGGTCATTTTCGTGTTCCTTAGGCATCTTCTTGTCCAATTAGGGTTTTTAACCAATCTTGTGAATCCAATAGGTGTGTTTGTGTCATTGAATGAACATTTAGGTCATTTTCGTCTTCCTTAGGCATCTTCTTGTCCAATTAGGGTTTTTAACCAATCTTGTGCATCCAATAGGTGTGTTTGTGTCATTGAATGAACATTTAGGTAATTTTGGTCCTCCCTAGACTTATTCTTGTCCAATTAGGGTTTTTAAACAGTCTTGTGCATCCAATAGGTGTGTTTGTGTCATTGGATGAACATTTAGGTCATTTTCGTCTTCCTTAGGCATCTTCTTGTCCAATTAGGGTTTTTAACCAATCTTGTGCATCCAATAGGTGTGTTTGTGTCATTGGATGAACATTTAGGTCATTTTCATCCTCCTTAGGCTTATTCTTGTCCAATTAGGGTTTTTAAATAATCTTGTGCATCCAATAGGTGTGTTTGTGTCATTGGATGAATATTTAGGTCATTTTCGTCTTCCTTAGGCATCTTCTTGTCCAATTAGGGTTTTTAACCAATCTTGTGCATCCAATAGGTGTGTTTGTGTCATTGGATGAACATTTAGGTCATTTTCGTCCTCCTTAGGCTTATTCTTGTCCAATTAGGGTTTTTAACAAATCTTGTGCATCCAATAAGTTCATTTGTGTCATTGAATGAACATTTAGGTCATTTTGGTCCTCCCTAGGCTTATTCTTGTCCAATTAGGTTTTTTAAACAATCTTGTGCATCCAATAGGTGTGTTTGTGTCATTGGGTGAACATTTAGGTCATTTTGTCCTCCCTAGGCTTATTCTTGTCCAATTAGGGTTTTTAACCAATTATGTGCATCCAATAGGTGTGTTTGACTCATTGAATTAACATTTAGGGCATTTTCGTCCTCCCTACGCTTATTCTTGTCCAATTAGGGTTTTTAACCAATCATGTGCATCCAATAGGTGTGTTTGTATCATTGGATTAACATTTAGGGCATTTTCGTTCTCCCTACGCTTATTCTTGTCCAATTAGGGTTTTTAACCAATCATGTGCATCCAATAGGTGTGTTTGTATCATTGGATTAACATTTAGGGCATTTTCGTTCTCCCTAGGCTTATTCTTGTCCAATTAGGGTTTTTAACCAATATTGTGCATCCTATAGGTGTGTTTGTGTTATTGGATTAACATTTAGGTCATTTTCGTCCTCCTTAGGCTTATTCTTGTCCAATTAGGGTTTTTAACCAATCTTGTGCATCCAATAGGTGTGTTTGTGTCATTGGATGAACATTTAGGTCATTTTCGTCCTCCCTAGGCTTATTCTTGTCCAATTAGGGTTTTTAGGAAATCTTGTGCATCCAATAGGTGTGTTTGTGTCATTGGACGAACATTTAGGTCATTTTCGTCCTCCCTAGGCTTATTCTTGTCCAATTAGGGTTTTTAACCAATCTTGTGCATCCAATAGGTGTGTTTGTGTCATTGGAGGAACATTTAGGTCATTTTCGTCCTCCCTAGTCTTATTATTGTCCAATTAGGGTTTTTATGCAATCTTGTGCATCCAATAGGTGTGGTTGTGTCATTGGACGAACATTTAGGTCATTTTCGTCCTCCCTAGGCTTATTCTTTTCCAATTAGGGTTTTTAACCAACCTTGTGCATCCAATAAGTTCATTTGTGTAATATGATGAACATTTAGGTCATTTTCGTCATCCCTATGCTTATTCTTGTCCAATTAGGGTTTTTAACCAACCTTGTGCATCCAATAAGTTCATTTGTGTCATTGGTTGAACATTTAGGTCATTTTCGTCCTCCCTAGGCTTATTCTTGTCCAATTAGGGTTTTTAACCAACCTTGTGCATCCAATAAGTTCATTTGTGTCATTGGAGGAACATTTAGGTCATTTTCGTCCTCCCTAGGCTTATTCTTGTCGAATTAGGGTTTTTATGCAATCTTGTGCATCCAATAGGTGTGTTTGTGTCATTGGACGAACATTTAGGTCATTTTCGTCCTCCCTAGGCTTATTCTTGTCCAATTAGGGTTTTTAACCAACCTTGTGCATCAAATAAGTTCATTTGTGTCATTGGTTGAACATTTAGGTCATTTTCGTCCTCCCTAGGCTTATTCTTGTCCAATTAGGGTTTTTCACCAACCTTGTGCATCCAATAAGTTCATTCGTGTCATTGGAGTAACATTTAGGTCATTTTCGTCCTCCCTAGTCTTATTCTTGTCCAATAAGAGTTTTTATGCAATCTTGTGCATCCAATAGGTGTGTTTGTGTCATTGGACGAACATTTAGGTCATTTTCGTCATCCCTAGGCTTATTCTTATCCAATTAGGGTTTTTAACCAATCTTGTGCATCCAATAAGTTCATTTGTGTCATTGGATGAACATTTAGGTCATTTTTTTTCCTCCCTAGGCTTATTCTTGTCCAATTAGGGTTTTTAACCAATCTTGTGCATCCAATAAGTTCATTTGTGTCATTGGATGAACATTTAGGTCATTTTCGTCATCCCTAGGCTTATTCTTGTCCAATTAGGGTTTTTAACCAATCTTGTGCATCCAATAGGTTCATTTGTGTCATTGGATGAACATTTAGGTCATTTTCGTCCTACCTAGGCTTATTCTTGTCCAATTAGGGTTTCTAACCAATCTTGTGCATCCAATAGGTGTATTTGTGTCATTGGATGAACATTTAGGTCATTTTCGTCCTCCCTAGGCTTATTCTTGTCCAATTAGGGTTTTTAAGCATTATTGTGCATCCAATAAGTTCATTTTTGTCATTGGATGAACATTTAGGTCATTTTCGTCCTCCCTAGGCTTATTCTTGTCCAATTAGGGTTTTTAACCAATCTTGTGCATCCAATAGGTGTGTTTGTGTCATTGGATGAACATTTAGGTCATTTTCGTCCTTCCTAGGCTTATTCTTGTCCAATTAGGGTTTTTAACCAATCATGTGCATCCAATAGGTGTGTTTGTGTCATTGGATGAACATTTAGGTTATTTTCGTCCTCCCTTGGCTTATACTTGGCCAATTAAGGTTTTTAAACAATTATGTGCATCCAATAAGTTCATTTGTGTCATTGGATGAACATTTAGGTCATTTTCGTCCTCCCAAGGCTTATTCTTGTCCAATTAGGGTTTTTAACCAATCTTGTGCATCCAATAAGTTCATTTGTGTCATTGAATGAACATTTAGGTAATTTTGGTCCTCCCTAGACTTATTCTTGTCCAATTAGGGTTTTTAAACAATCTTGTGCATCCAATAGGTGTGTTTGTGTCATTGGATGAACATTTAGGTCATTTTCGTCTTCCTTAGGCATCTTCTTGTCCAATTAGGGTTTTTAACCAATCTTGTGCATCCAATAGGTGTGTTTGTGTCATTGGATGAACATTTAGGTCATTTTCTTCCTCCTTAGGCTTATTCTTTTCCAATTAGGGTTTTTAACAAATCTTGTGCATCCAATAAGTTCATTTGTGTCATTGAATGAACATTTAGGTCGTTTACGTCTTCCTTAGGCATCTTCTTGTCCAATTAGGGTTTTTAACCAATCTTGTGCATCCAATAGGTGTGTTTATGTCATTGAATGAACATTTAGGTAATTTTGGTCCTCCCTAGACTTATTCTTGTCCAATTAGGGTTTTTAAACAATCTTGTGCATCCAATAGGTGTGTTTGTGTCATTGGATGAACATTTAGGTCATTTTCGTCCTCCTTAGGCTTATTCTTTTCCAATTAGGGTTTTTAACAAATCTTGTGCATCCAATAAGTTCATTTGTGTCATTGAATGAACATTTAGGTCGTTTACGTCTTCCTTAGGCATCTTCTTGTCGAATTAGGGTTTTTAACCAATCTTGTGCATCCAATAGGTGTGTTTGTGTCATTGAATGAACATTTAGGTAATTTTGGTCCTCCCTAGACTTATTCTTGTCCAATTAGGGTTTTTAAACAATCTTGTGCATCCAATAGGTGTGTTTGTGTCATTGGATGAACATTTAGGTCATTTTCGTCCTCCTTAGGCTTATTCTTGTCCAATTAGGGTTTTTAACAAATCTTGTGCATCCAATAAGTTCATTTGTGTCATTGACTGAACATTTAGGTCATTTTGGTCCTCCCTAGGCTTATTCTTGTCCAATTAGGGTTTTTAACCAATCATGTGCATCCAATAAGTGTGTTTGTGTCATTGGATGAACATTTAGGTTATTTTCGTCCTCCTTTGGCTTATACTTGGCCAATTAAGGTTTTTAAACAATTATGTGCATCCAATAAGTTCATTTGTGTCATTGGATGAACATTTAGGTCATTTTCGTCCTCCCAAGGCTTATTCTTGTCCAATTAGGGTTTTTAACCAATCTTGTTTATCCAATAAGTTCATTTGTGTCATTGAATGAACATTTAGGTAATTTTGGTCCTCCCTAGACTTATTCTTGTCCAATTAGGGTTTTTAAACAATCTTGTGCATCCAATAGGTGTGTTTGTGTCATTGGATGAACATTTAGGTAATTTTCGTCCACCCAAGGCATATTCTTGTCCAATTAGGGTTTTTAACCAATCTTGTGCATCCAATAGGTGTGTTTGTGTCATTGGATGAACATTTAGGTCATTTTCGTCCTCCTTAGGCTTATTCTTGTCCAATTAGGGTTTTTAACAAATCTTGTGCATCCAATAAGTTCATTTGTGTCATTGAATGAACATTTAGGTCATTTTGGTCCTCCCTAGGCTTATTCTTGTCCAATTAGGTTTTTTAAACAATCTTGTGCATCCAATAGGTGTGTTTGTGTCATTGGGTGAACATTTAGGTCATTTTGTCCTCCCTAGGCTTATTCTTGTCCAATTAGGGTTTTTAACCAATTATGTGCATCCAATAGGTGTGTTTGACTCATTGAATTAACATTTAGGGCATTTTCGTCCTCCCTACGCTTATTCTTGTCCAATTAGGGTTTTTAACCAATCATGTGCATCCAATAGGTGTGTTTGTATCATTGGATTAACATTTAGGGCATTTTCGTTCTCCCTACGCTTATTCTTGTCCAATTAGGGTTTTTAACCAATCATGTGCATCCAATAGGTGTGTTTGTATCATTGGATTAACATTTAGGGCATTTTCGTTCTCCCTAGGCTTATTCTTGTCCAATTAGGGTTTTTAACCAATATTGTGCATCCTATAGGTGTGTTTGTGTTATTGGATTAACATTTAGGTCATTTTCGTCCTCCTTAGGCTTATTCTTGTCCAATTAGGGTTTTTAACCAATCTTGTGCATCCAATAGGTGTGTTTGTGTCATTGGATGAACATTAAGGTCATTTTGGTCCTCCTTAGGCTTATTCTTGTCCAATTAGGGTTTTTAAATAATCTTGTGCATCCAATAAGTGTGTTCGTGTCATTGGATGAGCATTTAGGTCATTTTCGTCTTCCTTAGGCATCTTCTTGTCCAATTAGGGTTTTTAACCAATCTTGTGCATCCAATAGGTGTGTTTGTGTCATTGGATGAACATTTAGGTCATTTTCGTCCTCGTTAGGCTTATTCTTGTCCAATTAGGGTTTTTAACAAATCTTGTGCATCCAATAAGTTCATTTGTGTCATTGAATGAACATTTAGGTCATTTTGGTCCTCCCTAGGCTTATTCCTGTCCAATTAGGTTTTTTAAACAATCTTGTGCATCCAATAGGTGTGTTTGTGTCATTGGATGAACATTTAGGTCATTTTCATCCTCCCTAGGCTTATTCTTGTCCAATTAGGGTTTTTAACCAATCATGTGCATCCAATAGGTGTGTTTGTATCATTGGATTAACATTTAGGGCATTTTCGTCCTCCCTAGGCTTATTCTTGTCCAATTAGGGTTTTTAACCAATCTTGTGCATCCAATAGGTGTGTTGGCGTCATTGGATGTACATTTAGGTCATTTTCGTCCTCCCTAGGGTTAATCATGTCCAATTAGGGTTTTAACCAATCTTGTGCTTCCTATTGGTGTGTTTGTTTCATTGGATGAACATTTAGGTAATTTTCGTCCACCCTAAGCTTATTCTTGCCCAATTAGGGTTCTTATCCAATCTTGTACATCCAATAGGTGTGTTTGTGTCATTGGATGAACATTTAGGTCATTTTCGTCCAGCCAAGGCATATTCTTTTCCAATTAGGGTTTTTAACCAATCTTGTGCATCCAATAGGTGTGTTTGTGTCATTGGATGAACATTTAGGTTATTTTCGTCCTCCTTAGGCTTATTCTTGTCCAATTAGGGTTTTTAACCAATCTTGTGCATCCAATAGGCGTGTTTGTGTCATTGGATTAACATTTAGGTCATCTTCGTCCTCCCAAGGCTTATTCTTGTCCAATTAGGGGTTTTAACCAATATTGTGCATCCTATAGGTGTGTTTGTGTCATTGGATTAACATTTAGGTCATTTTCGTCCTCCTTAGGCTTATTGATGTCCAATTAGGGTTTTTAACCAATCTTGTGCATCCAATAGGTGTGTTTGTGTCATTGGATTAACATTTAGGTCATCTTCGTCCTCCCAAGGCTTATTCATGTCCAATTAGGGTTTTTATCCAATCTTGTGCATCCAATAAGTTCATTTTGTCATTGGATGAACATTTAGGTCATTTTCGTCCTACCTAGGCTTAATCATATCCAATTAGGGTTTTTAACCAATCTTGTGCATCCAATAGGTATGTTTGTGTCCTTGGATGGACAATTAGGTCATTTTCGTCCTCCCAAGGGTTAATCTTGTCCAATTAGGGTTTTTAACCAATCTTGTGCATCCGATAAGTTCATTTGTGTCATTGGATGAACATTTAGGTCATTTTCGTCCTCCCTAGGGTTAATCATGTCCAATTAGGGTTTTCAACCAATCTTGTGCATCCAATAGGTATGTTTGTGTCATTGGATGAACATTTAGGTCATTTTCGTCTTCCTTAGGCACCTTCTTGTCCAATTAGGGTTTTTAACCAATCTTGTGCATCCAATAGGTGTGTTTGTGTCATTGGATGAACATTTAGGTCATTTTCGTCCTCCTTAGGCTTATTCTTGTCCAATTAGGGTTTTTAACAAATCTTGTGCATCCAATAAGTTCATTTGTGTCATTGAATGAACATTTAGGTCATTTTGGTCCTCCCTAGGCTTATTCTTGTCCAATTAGGTTTTTTAAACAATCTTGTGCATCCAATAGGTGTGTTTGTGTCATTGGGTGAACATTTAGGTCATTTTGTCCTCCCTAGGCTTATTCTTGTCCAATTAGGGTTTTTAACCAATTATGTGCATCCAATAGGTGTGTTTGACTCATTGAATTAACATTTAGGGCATTTTCGTCCTCCCTACGCTTATTCTTGTCCAATTAGGGTTTTTAACCAATCATGTGCATCCAATAGGTGTGTTTGTATCATTGGATTAACATTTAGGGCATTTTCGTTCTCCCTACGCTTATTCTTGTCCAATTAGGGTTTTTAACCAATCATGTGCATCCAATAGGTGTGTTTGTATCATTGGATTAACATTTAGGGCATTTTCGTTCTCCCTAGGCTTATTCTTGTCCAATTAGGGTTTTTAACCAATATTGTGCATCCTATAGGTGTGTTTGTGTTATTGGATTAACATTTAGGTCATTTTCGTCCTCCTTAGGCTTATTCTTGTCCAATTAGGGTTTTTAACCAATCTTGTGCATCCAATAGGTGTGTTTGTGTCATTGGATGAACATTTAGGTCATTTTCGTCCTCCCTAGGCTTATTCTTGTCAAATTAGGGTTTTTAACCAATCTTGTGCATCCAATAAGTTTATTTGTGTCATTGGATGAACATTTAGGTCATTTTCGTCCTCCCTAGGCTTATTCTTGTCCAATTAGGGTTTTTAACCAATCTTGTGCATCCAATAAGTTCATTTGTGTCATTAGAGGAACATTTAGGTCATTTTTGTCCTCCCTAGTCTTATTCTTGTCCAATTAGGGTTTTTAACCAATCTTGTGCATCCAATAAGTTCATTTGTGTCATTGGATGAACATTTAGGTCATTTTCGTCCTCCCTAGGCTTATTCTTGTCCAATTAGGGTTTTTAACCAATCTTGTGCATCCAATAAGTTCATTTGTGTCATTGGATGAAAATTTAAGTTATTTTCGTCCTCCCTAGGCTTAGTTTTGTGCAATTAGGGTTTTTAACCAATCTTGTGCATCCAATAGGTGTGTTTGTGTCATTAGATGAACATTTAGGTCATTTTCATCCTCCCTAGGCTTATTGTTGTCCAATTAGGGTTTTTAACCAATCTTGTGCATCCAATAAGTGTGTTTGTGATATTGGATGAACATTTAGGTCATTTTCGTCCTCCCTAGTCTTATTCTTGTCCAATTAGGGTTTTAAGCCAATCTTGTGCATCCAATAGGTGTGTTTGTGTTATTTGATGAACATTTAGGTCATTTTCGTCCTCCCTAGGCTTATTGTTGTCCAATTAGGGTTTTTAACCAATCTTGTGCATCCAATAGGTGTGTTTGTGTCATTGGATGAACATTTGGGTCATTTTCGTCCTCCCTAGGCTTATTCTTGTCCAATTAGGGTTTTTAACCAATCTTGTGCATCCAATAGGTGTGTTTGTGTCATTGGATGAACATTTAGGTCATTTTCGTCCTCCCTAGGCTTATTCTTGTCCAATTAGGGTTTTTAACCAATCTTGTGCATCCAATAAGTTCATTTGTGTCATTGGATGAACCTTTAGGTCATTTTCATTCTCCCTAGGCTTATTCTTGTCCAATTAGGGTTTCTAACCAATCTTGTGCATCCAATAGGTGTATTTGTGTCATTGGATGAACATTTAGGTCATTTTCGTCCTCCCTTGGCTTATTCTTGTCCAATTAGGGTTTTTAACCAATCTTGTGCATCCAATAGGTGTGTTTGTGTCATTGGATGAACATTTAGGTCATTTTCATCCTCCCTAGGCTTATTCTTGTCCAATTAGGGTTTTTAACCAATCATGTGCATCCAATAGGTGTGTTTGTATCATTGGATTAACATTTAGGGCATTTTCGTCCTCCCTAGGCTTATTCTTGTCCAATTAGGGTTTTTAACCAATCTTGTGCATCCAATAGGTATGTTTGTGTCATTGGATGAACATTTAGGTAATTTTCGTCCACCCAAGGCATATTCTTGTCCAATTAGGGTTTTTAACCAATCTTGTGCATCCAATAGGTGTGTTTGTGTCATTGGATGAACATTTAGGTCATTTTCGTCCTCCTTAGGCTTATTCGTGTCCAATTAGGGTTTTTAACAAATCTTGTGCATCCAATAAGTTCATTTGTGTCATTGAATGAACATTTAGGTCATTTTGGTCCTCCCTAGGCTTATTCTTGTCCAATTAGGGTTTTTAAACAATCTTGTGCATCCAATAGGTGTGTTTGGGTCATTGGATGAACATTTAGGGCATTTTTGTCCTCCCAAGACGTATTCTTGTCCAATTAGGGTTTTTAACCAATCTTGTGCATCCATTAATTTCATTTGTGTCATTGGATGAACGTTTAGGTCATTTTCGTCCTCCCAATGCTTATTCTTGTCCAATTAGGGTTTTTAACCAATCTTGTTCATCAAATAAGTTCCTTTGTGTCATTGGATGAACATTTAGGTCATTTTCGTCCTCCCTAGGCTTATTCTTGTCCAATTAGGGTTTTTATCCAATCTTGTACATCCAATAAGTTCATTTGTGTCATTGGATCAACATTTAGGTTATTTTTGTCCACCCAAGACATATTCTTGTCCAATTAGGGTTTTTAAACAATCTTGTGCATCCAATAAGTTCATTTGTGTCATTGGATGAACATTTAGGTCATTTTCGTCCTCCTTAGGCTTATTCTTGTCCAATTAGGGTTTTTAACAAATCTTGTGCATCCAATAAGTTCATTTGTGTCATTGGATGAAAATTTAGGTCATTTTCGTCCTCCGTAGGCTTATTCTTGTCCAATTAGGGTTTTTAACCAATCTTGTACATCCAATAAGTTCATTTGTGTCATTGGATGAACATTTAGGTCATTTTCGTCCACCCAAGGCATATTCTTGTCCAATTATGGTTTTTAACAAATCTTGTGCATTCAATAAGTTCATTTGTGTCATTGGGTCAACATTTAGGTCATTTTCGTCCTCCCTAGGCTTATTCTTGTCCAATTAGTGTTTTTAACCAATTATATGCATCCAATAGGTGTGTTTGTATCATTGGATTAACATTTAGGGCATTTTCGTCCTCCCTACGCTTATTCTTGTCCAATTAGGGTTTTTTACCAATCATGTGCATCCAATAGGTGTGTTTGTATCATTGGATTAACATTTAGGGCATTTTTGTCCTCCCTATGCTTATTCTTGTCCAATTAGGGTTTTTAACCAATATTGTGCATCCTATAGGTGTGTTTGTGTCATTGGATTAACATTTAGGTCATTTTCGTCCTCCTTAGGCTTATTCTTGTCCAATTAGGGTTTTTAACCAATCTTGTGAATCCAATAAGTTCATTTGTGTCATTGGATGAACAAATAGGTCATTTTCGTCCTCCCTAGGCTTATTCTTGTCCAATTAGGGTTTTTAACCATTCATGTGCATCCAATAGGTGTGTTTGTGTCATTGGAAGAACATTTAGGTCATTTTGGTCCTCCCTAGGCTTATTCTTGTCCAATTAGGGTTTTTAAACAATCTTGTGCATCCAATAGGTGTGTTTGGGTCATTGGATGAACATTTAGGGCATTTTCGTCCTCCCAAGACTTATTCTTTTCCAATTAGGGTTTTTAACCAATCTTGTGCATCCAATAATTTCATTTGTGTCATTGGATGAACATTTAGGTCATTTTCGTCCTCCCAAGGCTTATTCTTGTCCAATTAGGGTTTTTAACCAATCTTGTGCATCCAATAAGTTCCTTTTTGTCATTGGATGAACATTTAGGTCATTTTCGTCCTCCGTAGGCTTATTCTTGTCCAATTAGGGTTTTTAACCAATCTTGTACATCCAATAAGTTCATTTGTGTAATTGGATGAACATTTAGGTCATTTTCGTCCACCCAAGGCATATTCTTGTCCAATTATGGTTTTTAACAAATCTTGTGCATCCAATAAGTTCATTTGTGTCATTGGGTCAACATTTAGGTCATTTTCGTCCTCCCTAGGCTTATTCTTGTCCAATTAGTGTTTTTAACCAATTATGTGCATCCAATAGGTGTGTTTGTATCATTGGATTAACATTTAGGGCATTTTCGTCCTCCCTACGCTTATTCTTGTCCAATTAGGGTTTTTAACCAATCATGTGCATCCAATAGGTGTGTTTGTATCATTGGATTAACATTTAGGGCATTTTCGTCCTCCCTAGGCTTATTCTTGTCCAATTAGGGTTTTTAACCAATATTGTGCATCCTATAGGTGTGTTTGTGTCATTGGATTAACATTTAGGTCATTTTCGTCCTCCTTAGGCTTATTCTTGTCCAATTAGGGTTTTTAACAAATCTTGTGCATCCAATAAGTTCATTTGTGTCATTGAATGAACATTTAGGTCATTTTGGTCCTCCCTAGGCTTATTCTTGTCCAATTAGGGTTTTTAAACAATCTTGTGCATCCAATAGGTGTGTTTGTGTCATTGGATGAACATTTAGGACATTTTCGTCCTCCCAAGGCTTATTCTTGTCCAATTAGGGTTTTTAACCAATCTTGTGCATCCAATAAGTTAATTTGTGTCATTGGATGAACATTTAGGTCATTTTCGTCCTCCCTAGGCTTATTCTTGTCCAATTAGGGTTTTTAAGCAATGTTGTGCATCCTATAAGTTCATTTGTGTCATTGGATGAACATTTAGGTCATTTTCGTCCTCCCTAGGCTTATTCTTGTCCAATTAGGGTTTTTAAGCAATCTTGTGCATCCAATAAGTTCATTTGTGTCATTGGATGAACATTTAGGTCATTTTCAACCTCCCTAGGCTTATTCTTGTCCAATTAGGGTTTTTAACCAATCTTGTGCATCCAATAGGTGTGTTTGTGTCATTGGATGAACATTTAGGTCATTTTCGTCCTCCCTAGGCTTATTCTTGTCCAATTAGGGTTTTTAACCAATCTTGTGCATCCAATAGGTGTGTTTGTGTCATTGGATGATCAATTAAGTCATTTTCGTCCTCCCTAGGCTTATTCTTGTCCAATTAGGGTTTTTAACCAATCTTGTGCATCCAATAGGTGAGTTTGTGTCATTGGATTAACATTTAGGTCATTTTCGTCCTCCCTAGGCTTATTCTTGTCCAATTAGGGTTTTTAACCAATCTTGTGCATCCAATAAGTTTGTTTGTGTCATTGAATTCATATTTAGGTCATTTTCGTCCTCCCTAGACGTATTCTTGTCCAATTAGGGTTTTAAACCAATCTTGTGCATCCAATAGGTGTGTTTGTGTCATTGGATGATCAATTAGGTCATTTTCGTCCTCCCTAGGCTTATTCTTGTCCAATTACGGTTTTTAACCAATCTTGTGCATCCAATAACTTTGTTTGTGTCATTGAATTAATATTTAGGTCATTTTCCTCCTCCCTAGGTATATTCTTTTCCAATTAGGGTTTTTAACCAATCTTGTGCATCCAATAGGTGTGTTTGTGTCATTGGATGATCAATTAGGTCATTTTCGTCCTCCCTAGGCTTATTCTTGTCCAATTAGGGTTTTTAACCAATCTTGTGCATCCAATAAGTTCATTTGTGTCATTGGATTAACATTTAGGTCATTTTCGTCCTCCCTAGGCATATTCTTTACCAATTAGGGTTTTTAACCAATCTTGTGCATCCAATAGGTGTGTTTGTGTCATTGGATGATCAATTAGGTCATTTTCGTCCTCCCTAGGCTTATTCTTGTCCAATTAGGGTTTTTAACCAATCTTGTGCATCCAATAGGTGTGTTTGTGTCATTGGATGAACATTTAGGTCATTTTCGTCCTTCCTAGGCTTATTCTTGTCCAATTAGGGTTTTTAACCAATCATGTGCATCCAATAGGTGTGTTTGTGTCATTGGATGAACATTTAGGTTATTTTCGTCCTCCCTTGGCTTATACTTGGCCAATTAAGGTTTTTAAACAATTATGTGCATCCAATAAGTTCATTTGTGTCATTGGATGAACATTTAGGTCATTTTCGTCCTCCCAAGGCTTATTCTTGTCCAATTAGGGTTTTTAACCAATCTTGTGCATCCAATAAGTTCATTTGTGTCATTGAATGAACATTTAGGTAATTTTGGTCCTCCCTAGACTTATTCTTGTCCAATTAGGGTTTTTAAACAATCTTGTGCATCCAATAGGTGTGTTTGTGTCATTGGATGAACATTTAGGTCATTTTCGTCTTCCTTAGGCATCTTCTTGTCCAATTAGGGTTTTTAACCAATCTTGTGCATCCAATAGGTGTGTTTGTGTCATTGGATGAACATTTAGGTCATTTTCGTCCTCCTTAGGCTTATTCTTTTCCAATTAGGGTTTTTAACAAATCTTGTGCATCCATTAAGTTCATTTGTGTCATTGAATGAACATTTAGGTCGTTTACGTCTTCCTTAGGCATCTTCTTGTCCAATTAGGGTTTTTAACCAATCTTGTGCATCCAATAGGTGTGTTTGTGTCATTGAATGAACATTTAGGTAATTTTGGTCCTCCCTAGACTTATTCTTGTCCAATTAGGGTTTTTAAACAATCTTGTGCATCCAATAGGTGTGTTTGTGTCATTGGATGAACATTTAGGTCATTTTCGTCCTCCTTAGGCTTATTCTTGTCCAATTAGGGTTTTTAACAAATCTTGTGCATCCAATAAGTTCATTTGTGTCATTGAATGAACATTTAGGTCATTTTGGTCCTCCCTAGACTTATTCTTGTCCAATTAGGGTTTTTAAACAATCTTGTGTATCCAATAGGTGTGTTTGTGTCATTGGATGAACATTTAGGGCATTTTCGTCCTCCCAAGACTTATTCTTGTCCAATTAGGGTTTTTAACCAATCTTGTGCATCCAATAAGTTCATTTGTGTCATTGGATGAACATTTAGGTCATTTTCGTCCTCCCAAGGCTTATTCTTGTCCAATTAGGGTTTTTAACCAATCTTGTGCATCCAATAAGTTCCTTTTTGTCATTGGATGAACATTTAGGTCATTTTCGTCCTCCGTAGGCTTATTCTTGTCCAATTAGGGTTTTTAACCAATCTTGTACATCCAATAAGTTCATTTGTGTAATTGGATGAACATTTAGGTCATTTTCGTCCACCCAAGGCATATTCTTGTCCAATTATGGTTTTTAACAAATCTTGTGCATCCAATAAGTTCATTTGTGTCATTGGGTCAACATTTAGGTCATTTTCGTCCTCCCTAGGCTTATTCTTGTCCAATTAGTGTTTTTAACCAATTATGTGCATCCAATAGGTGTGTTTGTAGCATTGGATTAACATTTAGGGCATTTTCGTCCTCCCTACGCTTATTCTTGTCCAATTAGGGTTTTTAACCAATCATGTGCATCGAATAGGTGTGTTTGTATCATTGGATTAACATTTAGGGCATTTTCGTCCTCCCTAGGCTTATTCTTGTCCAATTAGAGTTTTTAACCAATATTGTGCATCCTATAGGTGTGTTTGTGTCATTGGATTAACATTTAGGTCATTTTCGTCCTCCTTAGGCTTATTCTTGTCCAATTAGGGTTTTTAACCAATCTTGTGCATCCAATAAGTTCATTTGTGTCATTGGATAACCATTTAGGTCATTTTCGTCCTCCCTAGGCTTATTCTTGTCCAATTAGGGTTTTTAACCAATCATGTGCATCCAATAGGTGTGTTTGTGTCATTGGATGAACATTTAGGTTATTTTCGTCCTCCCTTGGCTTATACTTGGCCAATTAAGGTTTTTAAACAATTATGTGCATCCAATAAGTTCATTTGTGTCATTGGATGAACGTTTAGGTCATTTTCGTCCTCCCAAGGCTTATTCTTGTCCAATTAGGGTTTTTAACCAATCTTGTGCATCCAATAAGTTCATTTGTGTCATTGAATGAACATTTAGGTAATTTTGGTCCTCCCTAGACTTATTCTTGTCCAATTAGGGTTTTTAAACAATCTTGTGCATCCAATAGGTGTGTTTGTGTCATTGGATGAACATTTAGGTCATTTTCGTCTTCCTTAGGCATCTTCTTGTCCAATTAGGGTTTTTAACCAATCTTGTGCATCCAATAGGTGTGTTTGTGTCATTGGATGAACATTTAGGTCATTTTCGTCCTCCTTAGGCTTATTCTTTTCCAATTAGGGTTTTTAACAAATCTTGTGCATCCATTAAGTTCATTTGTGTCATTGAATGAACATTTAGGTCGTTTACGTCTTCCTTAGGCATCTTCTTGTCCAATTAGGGTTTTTAACCAATCTTGTGCATCCAATAGGTGTGTTTGTGTCATTGAATGAACATTTAGGTAATTTTGGTCCTCCCTAGACTTATTCTTGTCCAATTAGGGTTTTTAAACAATCTTGTGCATCCAATAGGTGTGTTTGTGTCATTGGATGAACATTTAGGTCATTTTCGTCCTCCTTAGGCTTATTCTTTTCCAATTAGGGTTTTTAACAAATCTTGTGCATCCAATAAGTTCATTTGTGTCATTGAATGAACATTTAGGTCGTTTACGTCTTCCTTAGGCATCTTCTTGTCGAATTAGGGTTTTTAACCAATCTTGTGCATCCAATAGGTGTGTTTGTGTCATTGAATGAACATTTAGGTAATTTTGGTCCTCCCTAGACTTATTCTTGTCCAATTAGGGTTTTTAAACAATCTTGTGCATCCAATAGGTGTGTTTGTGTCATTGGATGAACATTTAGGTCATTTTCGTCCTCCTTAGGCTTATTCTTGTCCAATTAGGGTTTTTAACAAATCTTGTGCATCCAATAAGTTCATTTGTGTCATTGACTGAACATTTAGGTCATTTTGGTCCTCCCTAGGCTTATTCTTGTCCAATTAGGGTTTTTAACCAATCATGTGCATCCAATAAGTGTGTTTGTGTCATTGGATGAACATTTAGGTTATTTTCGTCCTCCTTTGGCTTATACTTGGCCAATTAAGGTTTTTAAACAATTATGTGCATCCAATAAGTTCATTTGTGTCATTGGATGAACATTTAGGTCATTTTCGTCCTCCCAAGGCTTATTCTTGTCCAATTAGGGTTTTTAACCAATCTTGTTTATCCAATAAGTTCATTTGTGTCATTGAATGAACATTTAGGTAATTTTGGTCCTCCCTAGACTTATTCTTGTCCAATTAGGGTTTTTAAACAATCTTGTGCATCCAATAGGTGTGTTTGTGTCATTGGATGAACATTTAGGTAATTTTCGTCCACCCAAGGCATATTCTTGTCCAATTAGGGTTTTTAACCAATCTTGTGCATCCAATAGGTGTGTTTGTGTCATTGGATGAACATTTAGGTCATTTTCGTCCTCCTTAGGCTTATTCTTGTCCAATTAGGGTTTTTAACAAATCTTGTGCATCCAATAAGTTCATTTGTGTCATTGAATGAACATTTAGGTCATTTTGGTCCTCCCTAGGCTTATTCTTGTCCAATTAGGTTTTTTAAACAATCTTGTGCATCCAATAGGTGTGTTTGTGTCATTGGGTGAACATTTAGGTCATTTTGTCCTCCCTAGGCTTATTCTTGTCCAATTAGGGTTTTTAACCAATTATGTGCATCCAATAGGTGTGTTTGACTCATTGAATTAACATTTAGGGCATTTTCGTCCTCCCTACGCTTATTCTTGTCCAATTAGGGTTTTTAACCAATCATGTGCATCCAATAGGTGTGTTTGTATCATTGGATTAACATTTAGGGCATTTTCGTTCTCCCTACGCTTATTCTTGTCCAATTAGGGTTTTTAACCAATCATGTGCATCCAATAGGTGTGTTTGTATCATTGGATTAACATTTAGGGCATTTTCGTTCTCCCTAGGCTTATTCTTGTCCAATTAGGGTTTTTAACCAATATTGTGCATCCTATAGGTGTGTTTGTGTTATTGGATTAACATTTAGGTCATTTTCGTCCTCCTTAGGCTTATTCTTGTCCAATTAGGGTTTTTAACCAATCTTGTGCATCCAATAGGTGTGTTTGTGTCATTGGATGAACATTTAGGTCATTTTCGTCCTCCCTAGTCTTATTCTTGTCCAATTAGGGTTTTAAGCAATCTTGTGCATACAATAAGTTCATTTGTGTCATTGGATGAACATTTAGGTCATTTTCGTCCTCCCTAGGCTTATTCTTGTCCAATTAGGGTTTTTAAGCAATCTTGTGCATCCAATAAGTTCATTTGTGTCATTGGATGAACATTTAGGTCATTTTCGTCCTCTCTAGGCTTATTCTTGTCCAATTAGGGTTTTTAACCAATCTTGTGCGTCCAATAAGTTCATTTGTGTCATTGGATGAACATTTAGGTCATTTTCGTCCTCCCTAGGCTTATTCTTGTCCAATTAGGGTTTTTAACCAATCTTGTGCATCCAATAAGTTCATTTGTGTCATTGGATGTACATTTAGGTCATATTCGTCCTCCCTAGGCTTATTCTTGTCCAATTAGGGTTTCTAAACAATCTTGTGCATCCAATAGGTGTGTTTGTGTCATTGGATGAACATTTAGGTCATTTTCGTCCTCCCTAGGCTTATTCTTGTCCAATTAGGGTTTTTAAGCAATCTTGTGCATCCAATAAGTTCATTTGTGTCATTGGATAAACATTTAGGTCATTTTCGTCCACCCTAGGCTTATTCTTGTCCAATTAGGGTTTTTAACCAATCTTGTGTATCCAATAGGTGTGTTTGTGTCATTGGATGAACATTTAGGTCATTTTCGTCCTCCATAGGCTTATTCTTGTCCAATTAGGGTTTCTAACCAATCTTGTGCATCCAATAGGTGTATTTGTGTCATTGGATGAACATTTAGGTCATTTTCGTCCTCCCTAGGCTTATTCTTGTCCAATTAGGGTTTTTAAGCAATCTTGTCCATCCAATAAGTTCATTTGTGTCATTGGATGAACATTTAGGTCATTTTCGTCCTCCCTAGGCTTATTCTTGTCCAATTAGGGTTTTTAACCAATCTTGTGCATCCAATAGGTGTATTTGTGTCATTGGATGAACATTTAGGTCATTTTCGTCCTCCCTAAGTTTATTCTTGTCTAATTAGGGTTTTTAAGCAATCTTGTGCATCCAATAAGTTCATTTGTGTCATTGGATGAACATTTAGGTCATTTTCGTCCTCCCTAGGCTTATTCTTGTCCAATTAGGGTTTTTAACCAATCTTGTGCATCCAATAGGTGTGTTTGTGTCATTGGATGAACATTTAGGTCATTTTCGTCCTTCCTAGGCTTATTCTTGTCCAATTAGGGTTTTTAACCAATCATGTGCATCCAATAGGTGTGTTTGTGTCATTGGATGAACATTTAGGTTATTTTCGTCCTCCCTTGGCTTATACTTGGCCAATTAAGGTTTTTAAACAATTATGTGCATCCAATAAGTTCATTTGTGTCATTGGATGAACATTTAGGTCATTTTCGTCCTCCCAAGGCTTATTCTTGTCCAATTAGGGTTTTTAACCAATCTTGTGCATCCAATAAGTTCATTTGTGTCATTGAATGAACATTTAGGTAATTTTGGTCCTCCCTAGACTTATTCTTGTCCAATTAGGGTTTTTAAACAATCTTGTGCATCCAATAGGTGTGTTTGTGTCATTGGATGAACATTTAGGTCATTTTCGTCTTCCTTAGGCATCTTCTTGTCCAATTAGGGTTTTTAACCAATCTTGTGCATCCAATAGGTGTGTTTGTGTCATTGGATGAACATTTAGGTCATTTTCTTCCTCCTTAGGCTTATTCTTTTCCAATTAGGGTTTTTAACAAATCTTGTGCATCCAATAAGTTCATTTGTGTCATTGAATGAACATTTAGGTCGTTTACGTCTTCCTTAGGCATCTTCTTGTCCAATTAGGGTTTTTAACCAATCTTGTGCATCCAATAGGTGTGTTTATGTCATTGAATGAACATTTAGGTAATTTTGGTCCTCCCTAGACTTATTCTTGTCCAATTAGGGTTTTTAAACAATCTTGTGCATCCAATAGGTGTGTTTGTGTCATTGGATGAACATTTATGTCATTTTCGTCCTCCTTAGGCTTATTCTTTTCCAATTAGGGTTTTTAACAAATCTTGTGCATCCAATAAGTTCATTTGTGTCATTGAATGAACATTTAGGTCGTTTACGTCTTCCTTAGGCATCTTCTTGTCCAATTAGGGTTTTTAACCAATCTTGTGCATCCAATAGGTGTGTTTATGTCATTGAATGAACATTTAGGTAATTTTGGTCCTCCCTAGACTTATTCTTGTCCAATTAGGGTTTTTAAACAATCTTGTGCATCCAATAGGTGTGTTTGTGTCATTTTATGAACATTTAGGTCATTTTCGTCCTCCTTAGGCTTATTCTTTTCCAATTAGGGTTTTTAACAAATCTTGTGCATCCAATAAGTTCATTTGTGTCATTGAATGAACATTTAGGTCGTTTACGTCTTCCTTAGGCATCTTCTTGTCCAATTAGGGTTTTTAACCAATCTTGTGCATCCAATAGGTGTGTTTGTGTCATTGAATGAACATTTAGGTAATTTTGGTCCTCCCTAGACTTATTCTTGTCCAATTAAGGTTTTTAAACAATCTTGTGCATCCAATAGGTGTGTTTGTGTCATTGGATGAACATTTAGGTCATTTTCGTCATCCTTAGGCTTATTCTTGTCCAATTAGGGTTTTTAACAAATCTTGTGCATCCAATAAGTTCATTTGTGTCATTGACTGAACATTTAGGTCATTTTGGTCCTCCCTAGGCTTATTCTTGTCCAATTAGGGTTTTTAACCAATCATGTGCATCCAATAAGTGTGTTTGTGTCATTGGATGAACATTTAGGTTATTTTCGTCCTCCCTTGGCTTATACTTGGCCAATTAAGGTTTTTAAACAATTATGTGCATCCAATAAGTTCATTTGTGTCATTGGATGAACATTTAGGTCATTTTCGTCCTCCCAAGGCTTATTCTTGTCCAATTAGGGTTTTTAACCAATCTTGTGCATCCAATAAGTTCATTTGTGTCATTGAATGAACATTTAGGTAATTTTGGTCCTCCCTAGACTTATTCTTGTCCAATTAGGGTTTTTAAACAATCTTGTGCATCCAATAGGTGTGTTTGTGTCATTGGATGATCATTTAGGTCATTTTCGTCTTCCTTAGGCATCTTCTTGTCCAATTAGGGTTTTTAACCAATCTTGTGCATCCAATAGGTGTGTTTGTGTCATTGGATGAACATTTAGGTCATTTTCGTCCTCCTTAGGCTTATTCTTTTCCAATTAGGGTTTTTAACAAATCTTGTGCATCCAATAAGTTCATTTGTGTCATTGAATGAACATTTAGGTCGTTTACGTCTTCCTTAGGCATCTTCTTGTCCAATTAGGGTTTTTAACCAATCTTGTGCATCCAATAGGTGTGTTTATGTCATTGAATGAACATTTAGGTAATTTTGGTCCTCCCTAGACTTATTCTTGTCCAATTAGGGTTTTTAAACAATCTTGTGCATCCAATAGGTGTGTTTGTGTCATTTTATGAACATTTAGGTCATTTTCGTCCTCCTTAGGCTTATTCTTTTCCAATTAGGGTTTTTAACAAATCTTGTGCATCCAATAAGTTCATTTGTGTCATTGAATGAACATTTAGGTCGTTTACGTCTTCCTTAGGCATCTTCTTGTCCAATTAGGGTTTTTAACCAATCTTGTGCATCCAATAGGTGTGTTTGTGTCATTGAATGAACATTTAGGTAATTTTGGTCCTCCCTAGACTTATTCTTGTCCAATTAGGGTTTTTAAACAATCTTGTGCATCCAATAGGTGTGTTTGTGTCATTGGATGAACATTTAGGTCATTTTCGTCCTCCTTAGGCTTATTCTTTTCCAATTAGGGTTTTTAACAAATCTTGTGCATCCAATAAGTTCATTTGTGTCATTGAATGAACATTTAGGTCGTTTACGTCTTCCTTAGGCATCTTCTTGTCGAATTAGGGTTTTTAACCAATCTTGTGCATCCAATAGGTGTGTTTGTGTCATTGAATGAACATTTAGGTAATTTTGGTCCTCCCTAGACTTATTCTTGTCCAATTAGGGTTTTTAAACAATCTTGTGCATCCAATAGGTGTGTTTGTGTCATTGGATGAACATTTAGGTCATTTTCGTCCTCCTTAGGCTTATTCTTGTCCAATTAGGGTTTTTAACAAATCTTGTGCATCCAATAAGTTCATTTGTGTCATTGACTGAACATTTAGGTCATTTTGGTCCTCCCTAGGCTTATTCTTGTCCAATTAGGGTTTTTAACCAATCATGTGCATCCAATAAGTGTGTTTGTGTCATTGGATGAACATTTAGGTTATTTTCGTCCTCCTTTGGCTTATACTTGGCCAATTAAGGTTTTTAAACAATTATGTGCATCCAATAAGTTCATTTGTGTCATTGGATGAACATTTAGGTCATTTTCGTCCTCCCAAGGCTTATTCTTGTCCAATTAGGGTTTTTAACCAATCTTGTTTATCCAATAAGTTCATTTGTGTCATTGAATGAACATTTAGGTAATTTTGGTCCTCCCTAGACTTATTCTTGTCCAATTAGGGTTTTTAAACAATCTTGTGCATCCAATAGGTGTGTTTGTGTCATTGGATGAACATTTAGGTAATTTTCGTCCACCCAAGGCATATTCTTGTCCAATTAGGGTTTTTAACCAATCTTGTGCATCCAATAGGTGTGTTTGTGTCATTGGATGAACATTTAGGTCATTTTCGTCCTCCTTAGGCTTATTCTTGTCCAATTAGGGTTTTTAACAAATCTTGTGCATCCAATAAGTTCATTTGTGTCATTGACTGAAAATTTAGGTCGTTTTGGTCCTCCCTAGGCTTATTCTTGTCCAATTAGGGTTTTAACCAATCTTTTGCATCCAATAAGTTCATTTGTGTCATTGGATGAACATTTAGGTCAATTTCATCATCCCTAGGCTTATTCTTGTCCAATTAGGGTTTTTAACCAATCATGTGCATCCAATAGGGGTGTTTGTGTCATTGGATGAACATTTAGGTCAATTTCGTCCTCCCAAGGTTTATTCTTGTCCAATTAGGGTTTTTATCCAATCTTGTGCATCCAATAAGTTCATTTGTGTCATTGGATGAACATTTAGGTCATTTTCGTCCTCCTTAGGCTTATTCTTGTCCAATTAGGGTTTTTAACCAATCTTGTGCATCCAATAAGTTCATTTGTGTCATTGGATAAACATTTAGGTCATTTTCGTCCACCCTAGGCTTATTCTTGTCCAATTAGGGTTTTTAACCAATCTTGTGTATCCAATAGGTGTGTTTGTGTCATTGGATGAACATTTAGGTCATTTTCGTCCTCCATAGGCTTATTCTTGTCCAATTAGGGTTTCTAACCAATCTTGTGCATCCAATAGGTGTATTTGTGTCATTGGATGAACATTTAGGTCATTTTCGTCCTCCCTAGGCTTATTCTTGTCCAATTAGGGTTTTTAAGCAATCTTGTCCATCCAATAAGTTCATTTGTGTCATTGGATGAACATTTAGGTCATTTTCGTCCTCCCTAGGCTTATTCTTGTCCAATTAGGGTTTTTAACCAATCTTGTGCATCCAATAGGTGTATTTGTGTCATTGGATGAACATTTAGGTCATTTTCGTCCTCCCTAAGTTTATTCTTGTCTAATTAGGGTTTTTAAGCAATCTTGTGCATCCAATAAGTTCATTTGTGTCATTGGATGAACATTTAGGTCATTTTCGTCCTCCCTAGGCTTATTCTTGTCCAATTAGGGTTTTTAACCAATCTTGTGCATCCAATAGGTGTGTTTGTGTCATTGGATGAACATTTAGGTCATTTTCGTCCTTCCTAGGCTTATTCTTGTCCAATTAGGGTTTTTAACCAATCATGTGCATCCAATAGGTGTGTTTGTGTCATTGGATGAACATTTAGGTTATTTTCGTCCTCCCTTGGCTTATACTTGGCCAATTAAGGTTTTTAAACAATTATGTGCATCCAATAAGTTCATTTGTGTCATTGGATGAACATTTAGGTCATTTTCGTCCTCCCAAGGCTTATTCTTGTCCAATTAGGGTTTTTAACCAATCTTGTGCATCCAATAAGTTCATTTGTGTCATTGAATGAACATTTAGGTAATTTTGGTCCTCCCTAGACTTATTCTTGTCCAATTAGGGTTTTTAAACAATCTTGTGCATCCAATAGGTGTGTTTGTGTCATTGGATGAACATTTAGGTCATTTTCGTCTTCCTTAGGCATCTTCTTGTCCAATTAGGGTTTTTAACCAATCTTGTGCATCCAATAGGTGTGTTTGTGTCATTGGATGAACATTTAGGTCATTTTCGTCCTCCTTAGGCTTATTCTTTTCCAATTAAGGTTTTTAACAAATCTTGTGCATCCAATAAGTTCATTTGTGTCATTGAATGAACATTTAGGTCGTTTACGTCTTCCTTAGGCATCTTCTTGTCCAATTAGGGTTTTTAACCAATCTTGTGCATCCAATAGGTGTGTTTATGTCATTGAATGAACATTTAGGTAATTTTGGTCCTCCCTAGACTTATTCTTGTCCAATTAGGGTTTTTAAACAATCTTGTGCATCCAATAGGTGTGTTTGTGTCATTTTATGAACATTTAGGTCATTTTCGTCCTCCTTAGGCTTATTCTTTTCCAATTAGGGTTTTTAACAAATCTTGTGCATCCAATAAGTTCATTTGTGTCATTGAATGAACATTTAGGTCGTTTACGTCTTCCTTAGGCATCTTCTTGTCCAATTAGGGTTTTTAACCAATCTTGTGCATCCAATAGGTGTGTTTGTGTCATTGAATGAACATTTAGGTAATTTTGGTCCTCCCTAGACTTATTCTTGTCCAATTAGGGTTTTTAAACAATCTTGTGCATCCAATAGGTGTGTTTGTGTCATTGGATGAACATTTAGGTCATTTTCGTCCTCCTTAGGCTTATTCTTTTCCAATTAGGGTTTTTAACAAATCTTGTGCATCCAATAAGTTCATTTGTGTCATTGAATGAACATTTAGGTCGTTTACGTCTTCCTTAGGCATCTTCTTGTCGAATTAGGGTTTTTAACCAATCTTGTGCATCCAATAGGTGTGTTTGTGTCATTGAATGAACATTTAGGTAATTTTGGTCCTCCCTAGACTTATTCTTGTCCAATTAGGGTTTTTAAACAATCTTGTGCATCCAATAGGTGTGTTTGTGTCATTGGATGAACATTTAGGTCATTTTCGTCCTCCTTAGGCTTATTCTTGTCCAATTAGGGTTTTTAACAAATCTTGTGCATCCAATAAGTTCATTTGTGTCATTGACTGAACATTTAGGTCATTTTGGTCCTCCCTAGGCTTATTCTTGTCCAATTAGGGTTTTTAACCAATCATGTGCATCCAATAAGTGTGTTTGTGTCATTGGATGAACATTTAGGTTATTTTCGTCCTCCTTTGGCTTATACTTGGCCAATTAAGGTTTTTAAACAATTATGTGCATCCAATAAGTTCATTTGTGTCATTGGATGAACATTTAGGTCATTTTCGTCCTCCCAAGGCTTATTCTTGTCCAATTAGGGTTTTTAACCAATCTTGTTTATCCAATAAGTTCATTTGTGTCATTGAATGAACATTTAGGTAATTTTGGTCCTCCCTAGACTTATTCTTGTCCAATTAGGGTTTTTAAACAATCTTGTGCATCCAATAGGTGTGTTTGTGTCATTGGATGAACATTTAGGTAATTTTCGTCCACCCAAGGCATATTCTTGTCCAATTAGGGTTTTTAACCAATCTTGTGCATCCAATAGGTGTGTTTGTGTCATTGGATGAACATTTAGGTCATTTTCGTCCTCCTTAGGCTTATTCTTGTCCAATTAGGGTTTTTAACAAATCTTGTGCATCCAATAAGTTCATTTGTGTCATTGAATGAACATTTAGGTCATTTTGGTCCTCCCTAGGCTTATTCTTGTCCAATTAGGTTTTTTAAACAATCTTGTGCATCCAATAGGTGTGTTTGTGTCATTGGGTGAACATTTAGGTCATTTTGTCCTCCCTAGGCTTATTCTTGTCCAATTAGGGTTTTTAACCAATTATGTGCATCCAATAGGTGTGTTTGACTCATTGAATTAACATTTAGGGCATTTTCGTCCTCCCTACGCTTATTCTTGTCCAATTAGGGTTTTTAACCAATCATGTGCATCCAATAGGTGTGTTTGTATCATTGGATTAACATTTAGGGCATTTTCGTTCTCCCTACGCTTATTCTTGTCCAATTAGGGTTTTTAACCAATCATGTGCATCCAATAGGTGTGTTTGTATCATTGGATTAACATTTAGGGCATTTTCGTTCTCCCTAGGCTTATTCTTGTCCAATTAGGGTTTTTAACCAATATTGTGCATCCTATAGGTGTGTTTGTGTTATTGGATTAACATTTAGGTCATTTTCGTCCTCCTTAGGCTTATTCTTGTCCAATTAGGGTTTTTAACCAATCTTGTGCATCCAATAGGTGTGTTTGTGTCATTGGATGAACATTTAGGTCATTTTCGTCCTCCCTAGGCTTATTCTTGTCCAATTAGGGTTTTTAACCAATCTTGTGAATCCAATAAGTTCATTTGTGTCATTGGGTCAACATTTAGGTCATTTTCGTCCTCCCTAGGCTTATTCTTGTCCAATTAGGGTTTCTAACCAATCTTGTGCATCCAATAGGTGTGTTTAGTCATTTGATGAACATTTAGGTTATTTTCGTCCTTCGTAGGCTTATTCTTGTCCAAGTAGGGTTTCTAACAAATCTTGTGCATCCAATAGGTGTGTTTGTGTCATTGGATGAACATTTAGGTGATTTTCGTCCTCCCTATGCTTATTCTTGTCCAATTAGGGTTTTTAACCAATCTTGTGCATCCAATAGGTGTGTTTGTGTCATTGGATGAACATTTAGGTCATTTTCGTCCTCCCTAGGCTTATTCTTGTCCAATTAGGGTTTTTAACCAATCTTGTGCATCCAATAGGTGTGTTTGTGTCATTGGATGATCAATTAAGTCATTTTCGTCCTCCCTAGGCTTATTCTTGTCCAATTAGGGTTTTTAACCAATCTTGTGCATCCAATAGGTGAGTTTGTGTCATTGGATTAACATTTAGGTCATTTTCGTCCTCCCTAGGCTTATTCTTGTCCAATTAGGGTTTTTAACCAGTCTTATGCTTCCAATAAGTGTGTTTGTGTCATTGGATGATCAATTAGGTCATTTTCGTCCTTCCTAGGCATATTCTTGTCCAATTAGAGTTTTTAACCAGTCTTGTGCATCCAATAAGTTTGTTTGTGTCATTGAATTATATTTAGGTCATTTTCGTCCTCCCTAGGCATATTCATGTCCAGTTAGGGTTTTTAACCAATCTTGTGCATCCAATAGGTGTGTTTGTGTCATTGGATGATCAATTAGGTCATTTTCGTCCTCCCTATGCTTATTCTTGTCCAATTAGGGTTTTTAACCAATCTTGTGCATCAATTAACTTTTTTTGTGTCATTGAATTAATATTTAGGTCATTTTCCTCCTCCCTAGGCATATTCATGTCCAATTAGGGTTTTTAAGCAATCTTGTGCATCCAATAGGTGTGTTTGTGTCATTGGATGATCAATTAGGTCATTTTCGTCCTTCCAAGGCATATTCTTGTCCAATTAGGGTTTTTAACCAGTCTTGTGCATCCAATAGGTGTGTTTGTGTCATTGGATGATCAATTAGGTCATTTTCTTCCTCCCAAGGCTTATTCTTGTCCAATTAGGGTTTTTAACCAATCTTGTGCATCCAATAAGTTCATTTGTGTCATTGGATTAACATTTAGGTCATTTTCGTCCTCCCTAGGCATATTCTTGTCCAATTAGGGTTTTTAACCAATCTTGTGCTTCCAATAGGTGTGTTTGTGTCATTGGATGATCAATTAGGTCATTTTCGTCCTCCCTAGGCTTATTCTTGACCAATTAGGGTTTTTAACCAATCTTGTGCATCCAACAAGTTTGTTTATGTCATTGAATTAATATTTAGGTCATTTTCGTCCTCCCTATGCATATTCTTGTCCAATTAGGGTTTTTAACCAATCTTATGCATCCAATAGGTGTGTTTGTCTCATTAGATGATCAATTAGGTCACTTTCGTCCTCCCTAGGCTTATTCTTGTCCAATTAGGGTTTTTAACCAATCTTGTGCATCCAATAAGTTCATTTGTGTCATTGGATGATCAATTAGGTCATTTTCGTCCTCCCTAGGCATATTCTTGTCCAACTAGGGTTTTAAACCAATCTTGTGCATCCAATAGGTGTGTTTGTGTCATTGGATGATCAATTAGGTCATTTTCGTCCTCCCTAGGCTTATTCTTGTCCAATTAGGGTTTTTAACCAATCTTGTGCATCCAATAGGTGTGTTTGTGTCATTGGATGATCAATTAGGTCATTTTCGTCCTCCCTAGGCTTATTCTTGTGCAATTTGGGTTTTTAACCAATCTTGTGCATCCAATAAATTCATTTGTGTCATTGGATGATCAATTAGGTCATTTTCGTCCTCCCTAGGCATATTCTTGTCCAACTAGGGTTTTAAACCAATCTTGTGCATCCAATAGGTGTGTTTGTGTCATTGGATGATCAATTAGGTCATTTTCGTCCTCCCTAGGCTTATTCTTGTCCAATTAGGGTTTTTAACCAATCTTGTGCATCCAATAGGTGTGTTTGTGTTATTGGATGATCAATTAGGTCATTTTCATCCTCCCTAGGCTTATTCTTGTCCAATTAGGGTTTTTAACCAATCTTGTACATCCAATAGGTGTGTTTGTGTCATTGGATGATCAATTAGGTCATTTTCGTCCTCCCTAGGCATATTCTTGTCCAATTAGGGTTTTTAACCAATCTTGTGCATCCAATAGGTGTGTTTGTGTCATTGGATGATCAATTAGGTCATTTTCGTCCTCCCTAGGCTTATTCTTGTCCAATTAGGGTTTTTAACCAATCTTGTACATCTAATAAGTTCATTTGTGTCATTGGATTAACATTTAGGTCATTTTCGTCCTCCTTAGGCATATTCTTGTCCAATTAGGGTTTTTAACCCATCTTGTGCATCCAATAGGTGTATTTGTGTCATTGGATGATCAATTAGGTCATTTTCGTCCTCCCTAGGCATTTTTTGGTCCAATTAGGGTTTTTAACCAATCTTGTGCATCCAATAGGTGTGTTTGTGTCATTGGATGATCAATTAGGTCATTTTCGTCCTCCCTAGGCATATTCTTGTCCAATTAGGGTTTTTAACCAATCTTGTGCATCCAATAGGTGTGTTTGTGTCATTGGATGATCAATTAGGTCATTTTCGTCCTCCCTAGGCATATTCTTGTCCAATTAGGGTTTTTAACCAATCTTGTGCATCCAATAGGTGTGTTTGTGTCATTGGATGATCAATTAGGTTATTTTCGTCCTCCCTAAGCATATTCTTGTCCAATTAGGCTTTTTAACTAATCTTGTGCATCCAATACGTTCATTTGTGTCATTGGATGATCAATTAGGTCATTTTCGTCCTCCCTAGGCATATTCTTGTCCAATTAGGGTTTTTAACCAATCTTGTGCATCCAATAGGTGTGTTTGTGTCATTGGATGATCAATTAGGTCATTTTCGTCCTCCCTAGGCTTATTCTTGTCCCATTAGGGTTTTTAACCGATCTTGTGCATCCAATAGGTGTGTTTGTGTCATTGGATGATCAATTAGGTCATTTTCGTCCTCCCTAGGCATATTCTTGTCCAATTAGGGTTTTTAACCAATCTTGTGCATCCAATAGGTGTGTTTGTGTCATTGGATGATCAATTAGGTCATTTTCGTCCTCCCTATGCATATTCTTGTCCAATTAGTGTTTTTAACGAATCTTGTGCATCCAATAGGTGTGTTTGTGTCATTGGATGATCAATTAGGTCATTTTCGTCCTCCCTAGGCATATTCTTGTCCAATTAGGGTTTTTAACCAATCTTGTGCATCCAATAGGTGTGTTTGTGTCATTGGATGATCAATTAGGTCATTTTCGTCCTCATTAGGCTTATTCTTGTCCAATTAGGGTTTTTAACCAATCTTGTGCATCCAATAGGTGTGTTTGTGTCATTGGATGATCAATTAGGTCATTTTCGTCCTCCCTAGGCTTATTCTTGTCCAATTAGGGTTTCTAGCCAATCTTGTGCATCCAATAAGTTCATTTGTGTTATTGGATGATCAATTAGGTCATTTTCGTCCTCCCTAGGCATATTCTTGTCCAATTAGGGTTTTTAACCAATCTTGTGCATCCAATAGGTGTGTTTGTGTCATTGGATGATCAATTAGGTCATTTTCGTCCTCCCTAGGCTTATTCTTGTCCAATTAGGGTTTTTAACCAATCTTATGCATCCAATAAGTTTGTTTGTGTCATTGAATTAATATTTAGGTCATTTTCGTCCTCCCTAGGCATATTCTTGTCCAATTAGGGTTTGTAACCAATCTTGTGCATCCAATAGGTGTGTTTGTGTCATTGGATGATCAATTAGGTCATTTTCGTCCTCCCTAGGCATATTCTTGTCCAATTAGGGTTTTTAACCAATCTTGTGCATCCAATAGGTGTGTTTGTGTCATTGGATGATCAATTAGGTCATTTTCGTCCTCCCTAGGCATATTATTGTCCAATTAGGGTTTTTAACCAATCTTCTGCATCCAACAGGTGTGTTTGTGTCATTGGATGATCAATTAGGTCATTTTCGTCCTCCCTAGGCATATTCTTGTCCAATTAGGGTTTTTAACCAATCTTGTGCATCCAATAGGTGTGTTTGTGTCATTGGATGATCAATTAGGTCATTTTCGTCCTCCCTAGGCATATTCTTGTCCAATTAAGGTTTTTAACCAATCTTGTGCATCCAATAGGTGTGTTTGTGTCATTGGATGATCAATTAGGTCATTATCGTCCTCCCTAGGCTTATTCTTGTCCAATTAGGGTTTTTAACAAATCTTGTGCATCCAATAAGTTCATTTGTGTCAGTGGATGATCAATTAGGTCATTTTGGTCCTCCCTGGGCATATTCTTGTCCAACTAGGGTTTTAAACCAATCTTGTGCATCCAATAGGTGTGTTTGTGTCATTGGATGATCAATTAGGTCATTTTCGTCCTCCCTAGGCTTATTCTTGTCCAATTAGGGTTTTTAACAAATCTTGTGCATCCAATAAGTTCATTTGTGTCATTGGATGATCAATTAGGTCATTTTCGTCCTCCCTAGGCATATTCTTGTACAACTAGGGTTTTTAACCAATCTTGTGCATCCAATAAGTTTATTTGTGTCATTGGATGATCAATTAGATCATTTTCGTCCTCCCTAGGCATATTCTTGTCCAACTAGGGTTTTTAACCAATCTTGTGCATCCAATAAGTTGAGTTGTGTCATTGGATTAACATTTAGGTCATTTTCGTACTCCCTAGGCATATTCTTGTCCAATTAGGGTTTTTAACCAGTCTTGTGCATCCAATAGGTGTGTTTGTGTCATTGGATGATCAATTAGGTCATTTTCGTCCTCCCTAGGCTTATTCTTGTCCAATTAGGGTTTTTAACAAATCTTGTGCATCCAATAAGTTCATTTGTGTCATTGGATGATCAATTGGGTCATTTTCGTCCTCCTTAGGCATATTCTTGTCCAACTAGGGTTTTTAACCAATCTTGTGCATCCAATAAGTTCATTTGTGTCATTGGATGATCAATTAGGTCATTTTCGTCCTCCCTAGGCATATTCTTGTCCAACTAGGGTTTTAAACCAATCTTGTGCATCCAATAGGTGTGTTTGTGTCATTGGATGATCAATTAGGTCATTTTCGTCCTCCCTAGGCTTATTCTTGTCCAATTAGGGTTTTTAACCAATCTTGTGCATCAAATAACTTTGTTTGTGTCATTTAATTAATATTTAGGTCATTTTCGTCCTCTCTAGGCATATTCTTGGTTTTTAACCAATCTTGTGCATCCAATAGGTGTGTTTGTGTCATTGGATGATAAATTAGGTCATTTTCGTCCTCCCTAGCCTTATTCTTGTCCAATTAGGGTTTTTAACCAATCTTGTGCATCCAATAAGTTCATTTGTGTCATTGGATGATCAATTAGGTCATTTTCGTCCTCCCTAGGCATATTCTTGTCCAACTAGGGTTTTAAACCAATCTTGTGAATCAAATAGGTGTGTTTGTGTCTTTGGATGATCAATTAGGTCATTTTCGTCCTCCTTAGGCTTATTCTTGTCCAATTAGGGTTTTTAACCAATCTTGTGCATCCAATAGGTGTGTTTGTGTCATTGGATGATCAATTAAGTCATTTTCGTCCTCCCTAGGCTTATTCTTGTCCAATTAGGGTTTTTAACCAATCTTGTGCATCCAATAGGTGTGTTTGTGTCATTGGATGATCAATTTAGGTCATTTTCGTCCTCCCTAGGCATATTCTTGTCGAATTAGGGTTTTTAACCAATCTTGTACATCCAATAGGTGTGTTTATGTTATTGGATGATCAATTAGGTCATTTTCGTCCTCCCTAGGCTTATTCTTGTCCAATTAGGGTTTTTAACCAATCTTGTGCAACCAATAGGTGTGTTTGTGTCATTGGATGATCAATTAGGTCATTTTCGTCCTCCCTAGGCTTATTCTTGTCCAATTAGGATTTTTAACCAATCTTGTGCATCCAATATGTGTGTTTGAGTCATTAGATGATCAATTAGGTCATTTCTGTCCTCCCTAGGCATATTCTTGTCCAATTAGGGTTTGTTAACCAATCTTGTGCATCCAATAGGTGTGTTTGTGTCATTGGATGATCAATTAGGTCATTTTCGTCCTCCCTAGGCTTATTCTTGTCCAATTAGAGTTTTTAACGAATCTTGTGCATCCAATAGGTGTGTTTGTGTCATTGGATGATCAATTAGGTCATTTTCGTCCTCCCTAGGCATATTCTTGTCCAATTAGGGTTTTTAACCAATCTTGTGCATCCAATAGGTGTGTTTGTGTCATTGGATGATCAATTAGGTCATTTTCGTCTTCCCTAGGCTTATTCTTGTCCAATTAGGGTTTTTAACCAATCTTGTGCATCCAATAAGTTCATTTGTGTCATTGGATTAACATTTAGGTCATTTTCGTCCTCCCTAGGCGTATTCTTGTCCAATTAGGGTTTTTAACCAATCTTGTGCATCCAATAGGTGTGTTTGTGTCATTGGATGATCAATTAGGTCATTTTCGTCCTCCCTAGGCTTATTCTTGTCCAATTAGGGTTTTTAACAATTCTTGTGCATCCAATAGGTGTGTTTGTGTCATTGGATGATCAATTAGGTCATTTTCGTCCTCCCTAGGCATATTCTTGTCCAATTAGGGTTTTTAACCAATCTTGTGCATCCAATAGGTGTGTTTGTGTCATTGGATGATCAATTAGGTCATTTTCGTCTTCCCTAGGCTTATTCTTGTCCAATTAGGGTTTTTAACCAATCTTGTGCATCCAATAAGTTGAGTTGTGTCATTGGATTAACATTTAGGTCATTTTTGTTCTCCCTAGGCTTATTCTTGTCCAATTAGGGTTTTTAACCAATCTTGTGCATCCAATAAGTTCATTTGTGTCATTGGATTAACATTTAGGTCATTTTCGTCCTCCCTAGGCATATTCTTGTCCAATTAGAGTTGTTAACCAATCTTGTGCATCCAATAGGTGTGTTTGTGTCATTGGATGATCAATTAGGTCATTTTCGTCCTTTATGTGCTTATTCTTGTCCAATTTGGGTTTTTAACCAATCTTGTGCATCCAATAGGTGTGTTTTTGTCATTGGATTAGCATTTAGGTCATTTTCGTTCTCCCTAGGCTTATTCTTGTCCAATTAGGGTTTTTAACCAATCTTGTGCATCCAATAAGTTCATTTGTGTCATTGGATTAACATTTAGGTCATTTTCGTCCTCCCTAGGCATATTCTTGTCCAATTAGAGTTTTTAACCAATCTTGTGCATCCAATAGGTGTGTTTGTGTCATTGGATGATCATTTAGGTCATTTTCGTCCTCCCTAGGCTTATTCTTGTCCAATTAGGGTTTTTAACCAATCTTGTGCATCCAATAGGTGAGTTTGTGTCATTGGATTAACATTTAGGTCATTTTCGTCCTCCCTAGGCTTATTCTTGTCCAATTAGGGTTTTTAACCAATCTTGTGCATCCAATAAGTTCATTTGTGTCATTGGATGAACATTTAGGTCATTTTCGTCCTCCCAAAGCTTATTCTTGTCCAATTAGGGTTTTTAACCAATCTTGTGCATCCAATAAGTTCATTTGTGTCATTGAATGAACATTTAGGTAATTTTGGTCCTCCCTAGACTTATTCTTGTCCAATTAGGGTTTTTAAACAATCTTGTGCATCCAATAGGTGTGTTTGTGTCATTGGATGAACATTTAGGTCATTTTCGTATGCCTTAGGCATCTTCTTGTCCAATTAGGGTTTTTAACCAATCATGTGCATCCAATAGGTGTATTTGTGTCATTGGATAAACATTTAGGTTATTTTCGTCCTCCCTAGCTTTATTCTTGTCCAATTAAGGTTTTTAACCAATCTTGTGCATCCAATAGGTGTGTTTGTGTCATTGGATGAACATTTAGGTCATTTTCGTCTTCCTTAGGCATCTTCTTGTCCAATTAGGGTTTTTAACCAATCTTGTGCATCCAATAGGTGTGTTTGTGTCATTGGATGAACATTTAGGTTATTTTCGTCCTCCCTTGGCTTATACTTGTCCAATTAGGGTTTTTAAACAATTATGTGCATCCAATAAGTTCATTTGTGTCATTGGATGAACATTTAGGTCATTTTCGTCCTCCCAAGGCTTATTCTTGTCCAATTAGGGTTTTTAACCAATCTTGTGCATCCAATAAGTTCATTTGTGTCATTGAATGAACATTTAGGTCATTTTGGTCCTCCCTAGACTTATTCTTGTCCAATTAGGGTTTTTAAACAATCTTGTGCATCCAATAGGTGTGTTTGTGTCATTGGATGAACATTTAGGTCATTTTCGTCCTCCTTAGGCTTATTCTTGTCCAATTAGGGTTTTTAACCAATCTTGTGCATCCAATAAGTTCATTTGTGTCATTGACTGAACATTTAGGTCATTTTGGTCCTCCCTAGGCTTATTCTTGTCCAATTAGGGTTTTTAACCAATCATGTGCATCCAATAAGTGTGTTTGTGTCATTGGATGAACATTTAGGTTATTTTCGTCCTCCCTTGGCTTATACTTGGCCAATTAAGGTTTTTAAACAATTATGTGCATCCAATAAGTTCATTTGTGTCATTGGATGAACATTTAGGTCATTTTCGTCCTCCCAAGGCTTATTCTTGTCCAATTAGGGTTTTTAACCAATCTTGTTTATCCAATAAGTTCATTTGTGTCATTGAATGAACATTTAGGTAATTTTGGTCCTCCCTAGACTTATTCTTGTCCAATTAGGGTTTTTAAACAATCTTGTGCATCCAATAGGTGTGTTTGTGTCATTGGATGAACATTTAGGTAATTTTCGTCCACCCAAGGCATATTCTTGTCCAATTAGGGTTTTTAACAAATCTTGTGCATCCAATAGGTGTGTTTGTGTCATTGGATGAACATTTAGGTCATTTTCGTCCTCCTTAGGCTTATTCTTGTCCAATTAGGGTTTTTAACAAATCTTGTGCATCCAATAAGTTCATTTGTGTCATTGAATGAACATTTAGGTCATTTTGGTCCTCCCTAGGCTTATTCTTGTCCAATTAGGGTTTTTAAACAATCTTGTGCATCCAATAGGTGTCTTTGGGTCATTGGATGAACATTTAGGACATTTTCGTCCTGCCAAGACGTATTCTTGTCCAATAAGGGTTTTTAACCAATCTTGTGCATCCAATAATTTCATTTGTGTCATTGGATGAACATCTAGGTCATTTTCGTCCTCCCAATGCTTATTCTTGTCCAATTAGGGTTTTTATCCAATCTTGTACATCCAATAAGTTCATTTGTGTCATTGGATCAACATTTAGGTTATTTTTGTCCACCCAAGACATATTCTAATCCAATTAGGGTTTTTAACAAATCCTGTGCATCCAATAAGTTCATTTGTGTCATTGGATGAACATTTAGGACATTTTCGTCCTCCCTAGGCTTATTCTTGTCCAATTAGGGTTTTTAACCAATCTTGTGCATCCAATAAGTTCATTTGTGTCATTAGATGAACATTTAGGACATTTTCGTCCTCCCTTGGCTTATTCTTGTCCAATTAGGGTTTTTAACCAATCATGTGCATCCAATAGGTGTGTTTGTATCATTGGATTAACATTTAGGGCATTTTCGTCCTCCCTAGGCTTATTCTAGTCCAATTAGGGTTTTTAACCAATCAAGTGCATCCAATAGGTGTGTTTGTATCATTGGATTAACATTTAGGGCATTTTCGTCCTCCCTAGGCTTATTCTTGTCCAATTAGGGTTTTTAACCAATATTGTGAATCCAATAAGTTCATTTGTGTCATTGGATGAACATTTAGGTCATTTTCGTCCTCCCTAGGCTTATTCTTGTCCAATTAGGGTTTTTAACCAATCATGTGCATCCAATAGGTGTGTTTGTGTCATTGGAAGAACATTTAGGTCATTTTGGTCCTCCCTAGGCTTATTCTTGTCCAATTAGGGTTTTTAAACAATCTTGTGCATCCAATAGGTGTGTTTGGGTCATTGGATGAACATTTAGGGCATTTTCGTCCTCCCAAGACTTATTCTTTTCCAATTAGGGTTTTTAACCAATCTTGTGCATCCAATAATTTCATTTGTGTCATTGGATGAACATTTAGGTCATTTTCGTCCTCCCAAGGCTTATTCTTGTCCAATTAGGGTTTTTAACCAATCTTGTGCATCCAATAAGTTCCTTTGTGTCATTGGATGAACATTTAGGTCATTTTCGTCCTCCGTAGGCTTATTCTTGTCCAATTAGGGTTTTTAACCAATCTTGTACATCTAATCCGTTCATTTGTGTCATTGGATGAACATTTAGGTCATTTTCGTCCACCCAAGGCATATTCTTGTCCAATTATGGTTTTTAACAAATCTTGTGCATCCAATAAGTTCATTTGTGTCATTGGGTCAACATTTAGGTCATTTTCGTCCTCCCTAGGCTTATTCTTGTCCAATTGGTGTTTTTAACCAATTATGTGCATCCAATAGGTGTGTTTGTATCATTGGATTAACATTTAGGGCATTTTCGTCCTCCCTATGCTTATTCTTGTCCAATTAGGGTTTTTAACCAATCATGTGCATCCAATAGGTGTGTTTGTATCATTGGATTAACATTTAGGGCATTTTCGTCCTCCCTAGGCTTATTCTTGTCCAATTAGGGTTTTTAACCAATATTGTGCATCCTATAGGTGTGTTTGTGTCATTGGATTAACATTTAGGTCATTTTCGTCCTCCATAGGCTTATTCTTGTCCAATTAGGGTTTTTAACCAATCTTGTGCATCCAATAAGTTCATTTGTGTCATTGGATAACCGTTTAGGTCATTTTCGTCCTTCCTAGGCTTATTCTTGTCCAATTAGGGTTTTTAACCAATCATGTGCATCCAATAGGTGTGTTTGTGTCATTGGATGAACATTTAGGTTATTTTCGTCCTCCCTTGGCTTATACTTGGCCAATTAAGGTTTTTAAACAATTATGTGCATCCAATAAGTTCATTTGTGTCATTGGATGAACATTTAGGTCATTTTCGTCCTCCCAAGGCTTATTCTTGTCCAATTAGGGTTTTTAACCAATCTTGTGCATCCAATAAGTTCATTTGTGTCATTGAATGAACATTTAGGTAATTTTGGTCCTCCCTAGACTTATTCTTGTCCAATTAGGGTTTTTAAACAATCTTGTGCATCCAATAGGTGTGTTTGTGTCATTGGATGAACATTTAGGTCATTTTCGTGTTCCTTAGGCATCTTCTTGTCCAATTAGGGTTTTTAACCAATCTTGTGCATCCAATAGGTGTGTTTGTGTCATTGGATGAACATTTAGGTCATTTTCGTCCTCCTTAGGCTTATTCTTTTCCAATTAGGGTTTTTAACAAATCTTGTGCATCCAATAAGTTCATTTGTGTCATTGAATGAACATTTAGGTCGTTTACGTCTTCCTTAGGCATCTTCTTGTCCAATTAGGGTTTTTAACCAATCTTGTGCATCCAATAGGTGTGTTTATGTCATTGAATGAACATTTAGGTAATTTTGGTCCTCCCTAGACTTATTCTTGTCCAATTAGGGTTTTTAAACAATCTTGTGCATCCAATAGGTGTGTTTGTGTCATTTTATGAACATTTAGGTCATTTTCGTCCTCCTTAGGCTTATTCTTTTCCAATTAGGGTTTTTAACAAATCTTGTGCATCCAATAAGTTCATTTGTGTCATTGAATGAACATTTAGGTCGTTTACGTCTTCCTTAGGCATCTTCTTGTCCAATTAGGGTTTTTAACCAATCTTGTGCATCCAATAGGTGTGTTTGTGTCATTGAATGAACATTTAGGTAATTTTGGTCCTCCCTAGACTTATTCTTGTCCAATTAGGGTTTTTAAACAATCTTGTGCATCCAATAGGTGTGTTTGTGTCATTGGATGAACATTTAGGTCATTTTCGTCCTCCTTAGGCTTATTCTTTTCCAATTAGGGTTTTTAACAAATCTTGTGCATCCAATAAGTTCATTTGTGTCATTGAATGAACATTTAGGTCGTTTACGTCTTCCTTAGGCATCTTCTTGTCGAATTAGGGTTTTTAACCAATCTTGTGCATCCAATAGGTGTGTTTGTGTCATTGAATGAACATTTAGGTAATTTTGGTCCTCCCTAGACTTATTCTTGTCCAATTAGGGTTTTTAAACAATCTTGTGCATCCAATAGGTGTGTTTGTGTCATTGGATGAACATTTAGGTCATTTTCGTCCTCCTTAGGCTTATTCTTGTCCAATTAGGGTTTTTAACAAATCTTGTGCATCCAATAAGTTCATTTGTGTCATTGACTGAACATTTAGGTCATTTTGGTCCTCCCTAGGCTTATTCTTGTCCAATTAGGGTTTTTAACCAATCATGTGCATCCAATAAGTGTGTTTGTGTCATTGGATGAACATTTAGGTTATTTTCGTCCTCCTTTGGCTTATACTTGGCCAATTAAGGTTTTTAAACAATTATGTGCATCCAATAAGTTCATTTGTGTCATTGGATGAACATTTAGGTCATTTTCGTCCTCCCAAGGCTTATTCTTGTCCAATTAGGGTTTTTAACCAATCTTGTTTATCCAATAAGTTCATTTGTGTCATTGAATGAACATTTAGGTAATTTTGGTCCTCCCTAGACTTATTCTTGTCCAATTAGGGTTTTTAAACAATCTTGTGCATCCAATAGGTGTGTTTGTGTCATTGGATGAACATTTAGGTAATTTTCGTCCACCCAAGGCATATTCTTGTCCAATTAGGGTTTTTAACCAATCTTGTGCATCCAATAGGTGTGTTTGTGTCATTGGATGAACATTTAGGTCATTTTCGTCCTCCTTAGGCTTATTCTTGTCCAATTAGGGTTTTTAACAAATCTTGTGCATCCAATAAGTTCATTTGTGTCATTGAATGAACATTTAGGTCATTTTGGTCCTCCCTAGGCTTATTCTTGTCCAATTAGGTTTTTTAAACAATCTTGTGCATCCAATAGGTGTGTTTGTGTCATTGGGTGAACATTTAGGTCATTTTGTCCTCCCTAGGCTTATTCTTGTCCAATTAGGGTTTTTAACCAATTATGTGCATCCAATAGGTGTGTTTGACTCATTGAATTAACATTTAGGGCATTTTCGTCCTCCCTACGCTTATTCTTGTCCAATTAGGGTTTTTAACCAATCATGTGCATCCAATAGGTGTGTTTGTATCATTGGATTAACATTTAGGGCATTTTCGTTCTCCCTACGCTTATTCTTGTCCAATTAGGGTTTTTAACCAATCATGTGCATCCAATAGGTGTGTTTGTATCATTGGATTAACATTTAGGGCATTTTCGTTCTCCCTAGGCTTATTCTTGTCCAATTAGGGTTTTTAACCAATATTGTGCATCCTATAGGTGTGTTTGTGTTATTGGATTAACATTTAGGTCATTTTCGTCCTCCTTAGGCTTATTCTTGTCCAATTAGGGTTTTTAACCAATCTTGTGCATCCAATAGGTGTGTTTGTGTCATTGGATGAACATTTAGGTCATTTTCGTCCTCCCTATGCTTATTCTTGTCCAATTAGGGTTTTTAACCAATCTTGTGCATCCAATAAATTCAATTGTGTCATTGGATGAACATTTAGGTCATTTTCGTCCTCCCTAGGCTTATTCTTGTCCAATTAGGGTTTTTAACCAATCTTGTGCATCCAATAAGTTCATTTGTGTCATTGGATGAACATTTAGGTCATTTTCGTCCTCCCTAGGCTTATTCTTGTCCAATTAGGGTTTCTAACCAATCTTGTGCATCCAATAGGTGTATTTGTGTCACTGGATGGACATTTAGGTCATTTTCGTCCTCCCTAGGCTTATTCTTGTCTAATTAGGGTTTTTAAGCAATCTTGTGCATCCAATAAGTTCATTTGTGTTATTGGATGAACATTTTGGTCATTTTCGTCCTCCCTAGGCTTATTCTTGTCCAATTAGGGTTTTTAACCAATCTTGTGCATCCAATAGGTGTGTTTGTGTCATTGGATGAACATTTAGGTCAGTTTCGTCCTCCCTAGGCTTATTCTTGTCCAATTAGGGTTTCTAATCAATCTTGTGCATCCAATAAGTGAATTTGTGTCATTGGATGAACATTTAGGTCATTTTCGTCCTCCCTAGAATTATTCTTGTCCAATTAGGGTTTTTAACCAATCTTGTGCATCCAATAGGTGTGTTTGTGTCATTGGATGAACATTTAAGTCATTTTCGTCCTCCCTAGGCTTATTCTTGTCCAATTAGGGTTTCTAACCAATCTTGTGCATCCAATAGGTGTATTTGTGTCATTGGATGAACATTTAGGTCATTTTCGTCCTCCCTAGGCTTATTCTTGTCCAATTAGGGTTTTTAACCAATCTTGTGCATCCAATAGGTGTGTTTGTGTCATTGGATGAACATTTAGGTCATTTTCGTCCTCCCTAGGCTTATTCTTGTCCAATTAGGGTTTCTAACCAATCTTGTGCATCCAATAGGTGTGTTTGTGTCATTGGATGAACATTTAGGTCATTTTCGTCCTCCCTAGGCTTATGCTTGTCCAATTAGGATTTTTAACCAATCTTGTGCATCCTATAAGTTCATTTGTGTCATGGGATAAACATTTAGGTCATTTTCGTCCACCCTAGGCTTATTCTTGTCCAATTAGGGTTTTTAACCAATCTTGTGCATCCAATAGGTGTGTTTGTGTCATTGGATGAACATTTAGGTCAGTTTCGTCCTCCCTAGGCTTATTCTTGTCCAATTAGGGTTTCTAACGAATCTTGTCCCTCCAATAGGTGTATTTGTGTCATTGGATGGACATTTAGGTCATTTTCGTCCTCCCTAGGCTTATTCTTGTCCAATTAGGGTTTTTAAGCAATCTTGTGCATCCAATAAGTTCATTTGTGTCATTGGATAAACATATAGGTCATTTTCGTCCTCTCTAGGCATATTCTTGTCCAATTATGGTTTTTAACCAATCTTGTGCATCCAATAGGTGTATTTGTGTCATTGGATGGACATTTAGGTCATTTTAGTCCTCCCTAGGCTTATTCTTGTCCAATTAGGGTTTTTAAGCAATCTTGTGCATCCAATAAGTTCATTTGTGTCATTGGATGAACATTTAAGTCACTTTCGTCTTCCCTAGGCTTATTCTTGTCCAATTACGGTTTTTAACCAATCTTGTGCATCCAATAAGTTCATTTGTGTCATTGGATGAACATTTAGGTCATTTTCGTCATTCCTAGGCTTATTCTTGTCCAATTAGGGTTTTTTACCAATCTTGTGCATCCAATAGGTGTGTTTGTGTCATTGGATGAACATTTAGGTCATTTTCGTCCTCCCTAGGCTTATTCTTGTCCAATTAGGGTTTTTAACCAATCTTGTGCATCCAATAAGTTCATTTGTGTCATTGGATAAACATTTAGGTCATTTTCGTCCACCCTAGGTTTATTCTTGTCCAATTAGGGTTTTTAACCAATCTTGTGCATCCAGTAGGTGTGTTTGTGTCATTGGATGAACATTTAGGTCATTTTCGTCCTCCCTAGGCTTATTCTTGTCCAATTAGGGTTTCTAACCAATCTTGTGCATCCAATAGGTGTGTTTGTGTCATTGGATGAACATTTAGGTCATTTTCGTCCTCCTTAGGCTTATTCTTGTCCAATTAGGGTTTCTAACCAATCTTGTTTATCCAATAGGTGTGTTTGTGTCATTGGATGAACATTTAGGTCATTTTCGTCCTCCCTAGGCTTATTCTTGTCCAATTAGGGTTTCTAACCAATCTTGTTTATCCAATAGGTGTGTTTGTGTCATTCGATGAACATTTAGGTCATTTTCGTCCTCCCTAGGCTTATTCTTGTCCAATTAGGGTTTTTAACCAATCTTGTGCATCCAATATGTTCATTTGTGTCATTGGGTGAACATTTAGGTCATTTTCGTTCTCCCTAGGCTTTTTCTTGTCCAATTAGGGTTTTTAACCAATCTTGTGCATCCAATATGTTCATTTGTGTCATTGGGTGAACATTTAGGTCATTTTCGTCCTCCCTAGGCTTTTTCTTGTCCAATTAGGGTTTCTAACCAATCTTGTTTATCCAATAGGTGTGTTTGTGTCATTGGATGAACATTTAGGTCATTTTCGTCCTCCCTAGGCTTATTCTTGTCCAATTAGGGTTTCTAACCAATCTTGTGCATCCAATAGGTGTGTTTGTGTCATTGGATGAACATTTAGGTCATTTTCGTCCTCCCTAGGCTTATTCTTGTCCAATTAGGGTTTTTAACCAATCTTGTGCATCCAATAAGTTCATTTGTGTCATTGGATTAACATTTAGGTCATTTTCGTCCTTCCTAGGGTTATTCTTGTCCAATTAGGGTATCTAACCAATCTTGTGCATCCAATAGGTGTGTTTGTGTCATTGGATGAACATTTAGGTCATTTTCGTCCTCCCTAGGCTTATTCTTGTCCAATTAGGGTTTTTAACCAATCTTGTGCATCCAATAAGTTCATTTGTGTCATTGGATGAATATTTAGGTCATTTTCGTCCTCCCAAGGCTTATTGTTGTCCAATTAGGGTTTTTAACCAATCTTGTGCATCCAATAGGTGTGTTTGTGTCTTTGGATGAACATTTAGGTCATTTTCGTCTTCCCTACGCTTATTCTTGTCCAATTAGGGTTTTTAACCAATCTTGTGCATCCAATAGGTGTGTTTGTGTCATTGGATGAACATTTAGGTCATTTTCGTCCTCCCTAGGCTTATTCTTGTCCAATTAGGGTTTTTAACCAATCTTGTGCATCCAATAAGTTCATTTGTGTCATTGGATGAACATTTAAGTCATTTTTATCCTCCCTAGGCTTATTCTTGTCCAATTAGGGTTTTTAACCAATCTTGTGCATCCAATAAGTTCATTTGTGTCATTGGATTAACAATTAGGTCATTTTTGTCCTCCTTAGGCTTATTCTTGTCCAATTAGGGTTTTTAACCAATCTTGTGCATCCAATAGGTGTGTTTGTGTCATTGGATGAACATTTAGGTCATTTTCATCCTCCCTAGGCTTATTCTTGTCCAATTAGGGTTTCTAACCGATCTAGTGCATCCAATAGGTGTGTTTGTGTCATTGGATGAACATTTAGGTCATTTTCGTCCTCCCTAGGCTTATTCTTGTCCAATTAGGGTTTTTAACCAATCTTGTGCATCCAATAAGTTCATTTGTGTCATTGGATGAACATTTAGGTCATTTTCGTCCTCCCAAGGCTTTTTCTTCTCCAATTAGGGTTTCTAACCAATCTTGTGCATCCAATAGGTGTGTTTGTGTCATTGGATGAACATTTAGGTCATTTTCGTCCTCCCTAGTCTTATTCTTGTCCAATTAGGGTTTTAAGCAATCTTGTGCATCCAATAAGTTCATTTGTGTCATTGGATGAATATTTAAGTCATTTTCATCCTCCCTAGGCTTATTCTTGTCCAATTAGGGTTTCTAAACAATCTTGTGCATCCAATAGGTGTGTTTGTGTCATTGGATGAACATTTAGGTCATTTTCGTCCTCCCAAGGCTTATTCTTGTCCAATTAGGGTTTTTAACCAATCTTGTGCATCCAATAGGTGTGTTTGTGTCATTGGATGAACATTTAGGTCATTTTCGTCCTCCCTAGGCTTATTCTTGTCCAATTAGGGTTTTTAACCAATCTTGTGCATCCAATAGGTGTGTTTAGTCATTTGATGAACATTTAGGTCATTTTCGTCCTCCCTAGGCTTATTCATGTCCAATTAGGGTTTCTAACGAATCTTGTGCATCCAATAGGTGTGTTTGTGTTATTGGATGAACATTTAGGTCATTTTCGTCCTCCCTATGCTTATTCTGGTCCAATTAGGGTTTTTAACCAATCTTGTTCATCCAATAGGTGTGTTTGTGTCATTGGATGAACATTTAGGTAATTTTCGTCCTCCCTAGGCTAATTCTTGTCCAATTAGGGTTTTTAACCAATCTTGTGCATCCAATAGGTGTGTTTGTGTCATTGGATGAACATTTAGGTCATTTTCGTCCTCCCTAGGCTTATTCTTGTCCAATTAGGGTTTTTAACCAATCTTGTGCATCCAATAAGTTCATTTGTGTCATTGGATTAACATTTAGGTCATTTTCGTCCTCCCTAGGCTTATTCTTGTCAAATTAGGGTTTCTAACCAATCGTGTGCATCCAATCGGTCTGTTTGTGTCATTGGATGAACATTTAGGTAATTTTCGTCCTCCCTAGGCGTATTCTTGTCCAATTAGGGTTTTTAACCAATCTTGTGCATCCAATAGGTGTGTTTGTGTCATTGGATGAACATTTAGGTCATTTTCGTCCTCCCTAGGCTTATTCTTGTCCAATTAGGGTTTTTAACCAATCTTGTGCATCCAATAAGTTCATTTGTGTCATTGGATATACATTTAGGTCATTTTCGTCCACCCTAGGCTTATTCTTATCCAATTAGGGTTTTTAACCAATCTTGTGCATCCAATAAGTTCATTTGTGTCATTGGATGAACATTTAGGTCATTTTCGTCCTCCCTAGGCTTATTCTTGTCCAATTAGGGTTTTCAACCAATCTTGTGCATCCAATAAGTTCATTTGTTTCATTGGATGAACATTTAGGTCATTTACGTCCTCCCTAGTCTTATTCTTGTCCAATTAGGGTTTTTATGCAATCTTGTGCAACCAATAGGTGTGTTTGTGTCATTGGAGGAACACTTAGGTCATTTTCGTCCTCCCTAGTCTTATTCTTGTCCAATTATGGTTTTTATGCAATCTTGTGCATCCAATAGGTGTGTTTGTGTCATTGGACGAACATTTAGGTCATTTTCGTCCTCCCTAAACTTATTCTTGTCCAATTAGGGTTTTTAACCAATCTTGTGCATCCAATAAGTTCATTTGTGTCATTGGATGAACATTTAGGTCATTTTCGTCCTCCCTAGTCTTATTCTTGTCGAATTAGGGTTTTTATGCATTCTTGTGCATCCAATAGGTGTGTTTGTGTCAATGGAGGAACATTTAGGTCATTTTCGTCCTCCCTAGTCTTATTCTTGTCCAATTAGGGTTTTTATGCAATCTTGTGCATCCAATAAGTGTGTTTGTGTCATTGGACGAACATTTAGGTCATTTTCGTCCTCCCTAGGCTTATTCTTGTCCAATTAGGGTTTTTAACCAATCTTGTGCATCCAGTAAGTTCATTTGTGTCATTGGATGAACATTTAGGACATTTTCGTCCTCCCTAGTCTTATTCTTGTCCAATTAGGGTTTTCACCAATCCTGTGCATCCAATATGTATGTTTGTGTCATTAGACGAACATTTAGGTCATTTTCGTCCTCCCTATGCTTATTCTTGTCCAATTAGGGTTTTTAACCAATCTTGTGCATCCAATAAGTTCATTTGTGTCATTGGATGAACATTTAGGTCATTTTCGTCCTCCCTAGTCTTATTGTTGTCCAATTAGGGTTTTAAGCAATCTTGTGCATCCAATATGTGGGTTTGTGTCATTGGACGAACATTTAGATCATTTTCGTCCTCCCCAGGCTTATTCTTGTCCAATTAGGGTTTTTAACCAATCTTGTGCATCCAATAAGTTCATTTGTGTCATTGGATGAACATTTAGGTCATTTTCGTCGTCCCTAGTCTTATTCTTGTCCAATTAGGGTTTTAAGCAATCTTGTGCATCCAATTAGGGTTTTTAACCAACCTTGTGCATCCAATAGGTGTGTTTGTGTCATTGGATGAACATTTAGGTCATTTTCGTCCTCCCTAGGCTTATTCTTGTCCAATTAGGGTTTTTAACCAATCTTGTGCATCCAATAAGTTCATTTGTGTCATTGGATGAACATTTAGGTCATTTTCGTCCTCCCTAAGCATATTCTTGTCCAATTAGGGTTTCTAACCAATCTTGTGCATCCAATAGGTGTGTTTGTGTCATTGGATGAACATTTAGGTCATTTTCGTCCTCCCTAGGCTTATTCTTGTCCAATTAGGGTTTTTAACCAATCTTGTGCATCCAATAAGTTCATTTGTGTCATTGGACGAACATTTAGGTCATTTTCGTTCTCCCTAGGCTTATTCTTGTCTAATTAGGGTTTTCAACCAATCTTGTGCATCCAATAAGTTCATTTGTGTCATCGGATGAACATTTAGGTCATTTTCGTCCTCCCTAGTCTTATTCTTGTCCAATTAGGGTTTTTAACCAATCTTGTGCATCCAATAAGTTCATTTGTGTCATTGGATGAACATTTAGGTCATTTTCGTCATCCCTAGTCTTATTCTTGTCCAATTAGGGTTTTAAGCAATCTTGTGCATCCAATATGTGTGTTTGTGTCATTGGATGAACATTTAGGTCATTTTCGTCCTCCCTATGCTTATTCTTGTCCAATTAGGGTTTTTAACCAATCTTGTGCATCCTATAAGTTCATTTCTATCATTGGATGAACATTTAGGTCATTTACGTCCTCCCTAGGCTTATTCTTGTCCAATTAGGGTTTTTAACCAATCTTGTGCATCCAATAGGTGTGATTGTGTCATTGGAGGAACATTTAGGTCATTTTCGTCCTCCCTAGTCTTATTCTTGTCCAATTAGGGTTTTTATGCAATCTTGTGCATCCAATAGGTGTGTTTGTGTCATTGGACGAACATTTAGGTCATTTTCTTCCTCCCTAAACTTATTCTTGTCCAATTAGGGTTTTTAACCAATCTTGTGCATCCAATAAGTTCATTTGTGTCATTGGATGAACATTTAGGTCATTTTCGTCCTCCCTAGTCTTATTCTTGTCCAATTAGGGTTTTTATGCAATCTTGTGCTTCCAATAGGTGTGTTTGTGTCATTGGAGGAACATTTAGGTCATTTTCGTCCTCCCTAGTCTTATTCTTGTCCAATTTTGGTTTTTATGCAATCTTGTGCATCCAATAGGTGTGTTTGTGTCATTGGACGAACATTTAGGTCATTTTCGTCCTCCCTAGGCTTATTCATGTCCGATTAGGGTTTTTAACCAAAGTTGTGCATTCAATAAGTTCATTTGTGTCATTGGATGAACATTTAGGTCATTTTCGTCCTCCCTAGTCTTATTCTTGTCCAATTAGGGTTTTAAGCAATCTTGTGCATCCAATATGTGGGTTTGGGTCATTGGATAAACATTTAGGTCATTTTCGTCCTCCCTATGCTTATTCTTGTCCAATTAGGGTTTTTAACCAATCTTGTGCATCCAATAAGTTCATTTGTGTCATTGGATGAACATTTAGGTCATTTTCGTCCTCCCTAGTCTTATTCTTGTCCAATTAGGGTTTTTATGCAATCTTGTGCATCCAATAGGTGTGTTTGTGTCATTGGACGAACATTTAGGTCATTTTCGTCCTCCCTAGGCTTATTCTAGTCCGATTAGGGTTTTTAACCAATGTTGTGCATTCAATAAGTTCATTTGTGTCATTGGATGAACATTTAGGTCATTTTCCTCCTCCCTAGTCTTATTCTTGTCCAATTAGGGTTTTAAGCAATCTTGTGCATCCAATATGTGGGTTTGTGTCATTGGATGAACATTTTGGTCATTTTCGTCCTCCCTATGCTTATTCTTGTCCAATTAGGGTTTTTAACCAATCTTGTGCATCCAATAAGTTCATTTGTGTCATTGGATGAACATTTAGGTCATTTTCGTCCTCCCTAGTCTTATTCTTGTCCAATTAGGGTTTTCAACCAATCTTGTGCATCCAATAAGTTCATTTGTGTCATTGGATGAACATTTAGGTCATTTTCGTTCTCCCTAGTCTTATTCTTGTCCAATTAGGGTTTTTATGCAATCTTATGCATCCAATAGGTGTGTTTGTGTCATTGTAGGAACATTTAGGTCATTTTCGTCCTCCCTAGTCTTATTCTTGTCGAATTAGGGTTTTTATACAATCTTGTGCATCCAATAGGTGTGTTTGTGTCATTGGATGAACATTTAGGTCATTTTCGTCCTCCCTAGGCTTATTCTTGTCCAATTAGGGTTTTTAACCAATCTTGTGCATCCAATAAGTTCATTTGTGTCATTGGATGAACATTTAGGTCATTTTCGTCCTCCCTAGGCTTATTCTTGTCCAATTAGGGTTTCTAACCAATCTTGTGCATCCAATAAGTTCATTTGTGTGACTGGATGAACATTTAGGTCATTTTCGTCCTCCCTAGGCTTATTCTTGTCCAATTAGGATTTTTAACCAATCTTGTGCATCCAATAAGTTCATTTGTGTCATTGGATGAACATTTAGGTCATTTTCGTCCTCCCTAGGCTTATTCTTGTCCAATTAGGGTTTCTAACCAATCTTGTGCATCCAATAAGTTCATTTGTGTCATTGGATGAACATTTAGGTCATTTTCGTCCTCCCTAGGCTTATTCTTGTCCAATTAGGATTTGTAACCAATCTTGTGCATCCAATAAGTATATTTGTGTCATTGGATGAACATTTAGGTCATTTTCGTCCTCCCTATAATTATTCTTGTCCAATTAGGGTTTTTAACCAATCTTGTGCATCCAATAGGTGTGTTTGTGTCATTGGATAAACATTTAGGTCATTTTCGTCCTCCCTAGGCTTATTCTTGTCTAATTAGGGTTTTTAAGCAATTTTGTGCATCCAATAAGTTCATTTGTGTCATTGGATGAACATTTAGGTCATTTTCGTCCTCCCTAGGCTTATTCTTGTCCAATTAGGGTTTCTAACCAATCTTGTGCATCCAATAAGTTCATTTGTGTCATTGGATGAACATTTAGGTCATTTTCGCCCTCCCTAGGCTTATTCTTGTCCAATTAGGGTTTTTAACCAATCTTGTGCATCCAATAGGTGTGTTTGTATCATTGGATTAACATTTAGGGCACTTTCGTCCTCCCTAGGCTTATTCTTGTCCAATTAGGGTTTTTAACCAATATTGTGCATCCTATAGGTGTGTTTGAGTCATTGGACTAACATTTAGGTCATTTTCGTCCTCCTTAGGCTTATTCTTGTCCAATTAGGGTTTTTAACCAATCTTGTGCATCCAATAAGTTCATTTGTGTCATTGGATGAACATTTAGGTCATTTTCGCCCTCCCTAGGCTTATTCTTGTCCAATTAGGGTTTTTAACCAATCTTGTGCATCCAATAGGTGTGTTGGCGTCATTGGATGTACATTTAGGTCATTTTCGTCCTCCCTAGGGTTAATCATCTCCAATTAGGGTTTTTAACCAATCTTGTGCTTCCTATAGGTGTGTTTGTGTCATTGGATGAACATTTAGGTCATTTCCATCCACCCTAGGCTTATTCTTGCCCAATTAAGGTTTTTAACCAATCTTGTGCATCCAATAGGTGAATTTGTGTCATTGGATGAACATTTAGGTCATTTTCGTCTTCCTTAGGCATCTTCTTGTCTAATTAGGGTTTTTAACCAATCTTGTGAATCCAATAGGTGTGTTTGTGTCATTGGATGAACATTTAGGTCATTTTCGTCCTCCCTAGGCTTATTCTTGTCCAATTAGGGTTTTTAACAAATCTTGTGCATCCAATAAGTTCATTTGTGTCTTTGAATGAACATTTAGGTCATTTTCGTCCACCCAAGGCATATTCTTGTCCAATTAGGGTTTTTAACAAATCTTGTGCATGCAATAAGTTCATTTGTGTCATTGGGTGAACATTTAGGTAATTTTCGTCCTCCCTAGGCTTATTCTTGTCCAATTATGGTTTTTAACCAATCATGTGCATCCAATAGGTGTGTTTGTATCATTGGATTAACATTTACGGCATTTTCGTCCTCCCTAGGCTTATTCTTGTCCAATTAGGGTTTTTAACCAATATTGTGCATCCTATAGGTGTGTTTGTGTCATTGGATTAACATTTAGGTCATTTTCGTCCTCCTTAGGCTTTTTCTTGTCCAATTAGGGTTTTTAACCAATCTTGTGCATCCAATAAGTTCATTTGTGTCATTGGATGAACATTTAGGTCATTTTCGCCCTCCCTAGGCTTATTCTTGTCCAATTAGGGTTTTTAACCAATCTTGTGCATCCAATAGGTGTGTTGGCGTCATTGGATGTACATTTAGTTCATTTTCGTCCTCCCTAGGGTTTATCATCTCCAATTAGGGTTTTTAACCAATCTTGTGCTTCCTATAAGTGTGTTTGTGTCATTGGATGAACATTTAGGTCATTTCCGTCCACCCTAGGCTTATTCTTGCCCAATTAGGGTTTTTAACCAATCTTGTGCATCCAATAGGTATGTTTGTGTCATTGGATGAACATTTAGGTCATTTTCGTCCACCCAAGGCTTATTCTTGTCCAATTAGGGTTTTTAACCAATATTGTGCATCCAATAGGTGTGTTTGTGTCATTGGATGAACATTTAGGTTATTTTCGTCCTCCCTTGGCTTATACTTGTCCAATTAGGGTTTTTAAACAATTATGTGCATCCAATAAGTTCATTTGTGTCATTGGATGAACATTTAGGTCATTTTCGTCCTCCTTAGGCTTATTCTTGTCCAATTAGGGTTTTTAACAAATCTTGTGCATCCAATAAGTTCATTTGTGTCATTGAATGAACATTTAGGTCATTTTGGTCCTCCCTAGGCTTATTCTTGTCCAATTAGGGTTTTTAAACAATCTTGTGCATCCAATAGGTGTCTTTGGGTCATTGGATGAACATTTAGGGCATTTTCGTCCTCCCAAGACGTATTCTTGTCCAATTAGGGTTTTTAACCAATCTTGTGCATCCAATAATTTCATTTGTGTCATTGGATGAACATTTAGGTCATTTTCGTCCTCCCAATGCTTATTCTTGTCCAATTAGGGTTTTTAACCAATCTTGTTCATCAAATAAGTTCCTTTGTGTCATTGGATGAACATTTAGGTCATTTTCGTCCTCCCTAGGCTTATTCTTGTCCAATTAGGGTTTTTATCCAATCTTGTACATCCAATAAGTTCATTTGTGTCATTGGACCAACATTTAGGTTATTTTTGTCCACCCAAGACATATTCTAGTCCAATTAGGGTTTTTAACAAATCCTGTGCATCCAATAAGTTCATTTGTGTCATTGGATGAACATTTAGGACATTTTCGTCCTCCCTAGGCTTATTCTTGTCCAATTAGGGTTTTTAACCAATCTTGTGCATCCAATAAGTTCATTTGTGTCATTAGATGAACATTTTGGACATTTTCGTCCTCCCTTGGCTTATTCTTGTCCAATTAGGGTTTTTAACCAATCATGTGCATCCAATAGGTGTGTTTGTATCATTGGATTAACATTTAGGGTATTTTCGTCCTCCCTAGGCTTATTCTAGTCCAATTAGGGTTTTTAACCAATCAAGTGCATCCAATAGGTGTGTTTGTATCATTGGATTAACATTTAGGGCATTTTCGTCCTCCCTAGGCTTATTCTTGTCCAATTAGGGTTTTTAACCAATATTGTGCATCCTATAGGTGTGTTTGTGTCATTGGATTAACATTTAGGTCATTTTCGTCCTCCTTAGGCTTATTCTTGTCCAATTAGGGTTTTTAACCAATCTTGTGAATCCAATAAGTTCATTTGTGTCATTGGATGAACATTTAGGTCATTTTCGTCCTCCCTAGGCTTATTCTTGTCCAATTAGGGTTTTTAACCAATCATGTGCATCCAATAAGTTCATTTGTGTCATTGGATGAACATTTAGGTCATTTTCGTCCTCGCTAGGCTTATTCTTGTCCAATTAGGGTTTTTAACCAATCTTGTGCATCCAATAAGTTCATTTGTGTCATTGGATGAACATTTAGGTCATTTTCGTCCTCCCTAGGCTTATTCTTGTCCAATTAGGGTTTTTAACCAATCTTGTGTGTCCAATAAGTTCATTTGTGTCATTGGATGAATATTTAGGTCATTTTCGTCCTCCCTAGGCTTATTCTTGTCCAATTAGGGTTTTTATGCAATCTTGTGCATCAAATAGGTGTGTTTGTGTCATTGGACGAACATTTAGGTCATTTTCGTCCTCCCTAGGCTTATTCTTGTCCAATTAGGGTTTTTATGCAATCTTGTGCATCCAATTGGTGTGTTTGTGTCATTGGACGAACATTTAGGTCATTTTCGTCCTCCCTAGGCTTATTCTTGTTCTATTAAGGTTTTTAACTAACCTTGTGCATCCAATAAGTTCATTTGTGTCATTGGTTGAACATTTAGGTCATTTTCGTCCTCCCTAGGCTTATTCTTGTCCAATTAGGGTTTTTAACCAACCTTGTGCATCCAATAAGTTCATTTGTGTCATTGGTGGATCATTTAGGTCATTTACGTCCTCCCTAGGCTTATTCTTGTCCAATTAGGGTTTTTAACCAATCTTGTGCATCCAATAAGTTCATTTGTGTCATTGGATGAACATTTAGGTCATTTTCGTCCTCCCTAGGCTTATTCTTGTCCAATTAGGGTTTTTAACCAATCTTGTGCATCCAATAAGTTCATTTGTGTCATTGGATGAACATTTAGGTCATTTTCGTCCTCCCTAGGCTTATTCTTGTCCAATTAGGGTTTTCACCCAATCTTGTGCATCCAATAAGTTCATTTGTGTCATTGGATGAACATTTAGGTCATTTTCGTCCTCCCTAGTCTTATTCTTGTCCAATTAGGGTTTTTATGCAATCTTGTGCATCCAATAGGTGTGTTTGTGTCATTGGAAGAACATTTAGGCCATTTTCATCCTCCCTAGGCTTATTCTTGTCCGATTAGGGTTTTTAACCAATCTTGTGCATTCAATAAGTTCATTTGTGTCATTGGATGAACATTTAGGTCATTTTCGTCCTCCCTAGTCTTATTCTTTTCCAATTAGGGTTTTAAGCAATCTTGTGCATCCAATATGTGGGTTTGTGTCATTGGATGAACGTTTAGGTCATTTTCGTCCTCCCTATGCTTATTCTTGTCCAATTAGGGTTTTTAACCAATCTTGTGCATCCAATAAGTTCATTTGTGTCATTGGATGAACATTTAGGTCATTTTCGTCCTCCCTAGTCTTATTCTTGTCCAATTAGGGTTTTTATGCAATCTTGTGCATCCAATAGGTGTGTTTGTGTCATTGGACGAACATTTAGGTCATTTTCGTCCTTCCTAGGCTTATTCTTGTCCAATTAGGGTTTTTAACCAATCTTGTGGATCCAATAAGTTCATTTGTGTCATTGGATGAACATTTAGGTAATTTTCGTCCTCCCTAGTCTTATTCTTGTCCAATTAGGGTTTTTATGCAATCTTGTGCATCCAATAGGTGTGTTTGTGTCATTGGAGGAACATTTAGGTCAGTTTCGTCCTCCCTAGTCTTATTCTTGTCCAATTAGGGTTTTTATGCAATCTTGTGCATCCAATAGGTGTGTTTGTGTCATTGGACGAACATTTAGGTCATTTTCGTCCTCCCTAGGCTTATTCTTGTCCAATTAGGGTTTTTAACCAACCTTGTGCATCCAATAAGTTCATTTGTGTCATTGGTTGAACATTTAGGTCAATTTCGTCCTCCCTAGGCTTATTCTGGTCCAATTAGGGTTTTTAACCAACCTTGTGTATCCAATAAGTTCATTTGTGTCATTGGTGGAACATTTAGGTCATTTAAGTCCTCCCTAGTCTTATTCTTGTCGAATTAGGGTTTTTATGCAATCTTGTGCATCCAATAGGTGTGTTTGTGTCATTGGAGGAACATTTAGGTCAATTTCGTCCTCCCTAGTCTTATTCTTGTCCAATTAGGGTTTTTATGCAATCTTGTGCATCCAATAGGTGTGTTTGTGTCATTGGACGAACATTTAGGTCATTTTCGTCCTCCCTAGGCTTATTCTTGTCCAATTAGGGTTTTTAACCAATCTTGTGCATCCAATAAGTTCATTTGTGTCATTGGATGAACATTTAGGTCATTTTCGTCCTCCCTAGGCTTATTCTTGTCCAATTAGGGTTTTCAACCAATCTTGTGCATTTGTGTCATTGGATGAACATTTAGGTCATTTTCGTTCTCCCTAGGCTTATTATTGTCCAATTAGGGTTTTTAACCAATCTTGTGCATCCAATAAGTTCATTTGTGTCATTGGATGAACATTTAGGTCATTTTCGTCCTCCCTAGTCTTATTCTTGTCCAATTAGGGTTTTTATGCAATCTTGTGCATCCAATAGGTGTGTTTGTGTCATTGGAGGAACATTTAGGTCTTTTTCGTCCTCCATAGTCTTATTCTTGTCCAATTAGGGTTTTAACCAATCTTGTGCATCCAATATGTGGGTTTGTGTCATTGGATGAACATTTAGGTCATTTTCGTCCTCCCTATGCTTATTCTTGTCCAATTAGGGTTTTTAACCAATCTTGTGCATCCAATAAGTTCATTTGTGTCATTGGATGAACATTTAGGTCATTTTCGTCCTCCCTAGGCTTATTCTTGTCCAATTAGGGTTTTTAACCAATCTTGTGCATCCAATAAGTTCATTTGTGTCATTGGATGAACATTTAGGTCATTTTCGTCCTCCCTAGGCTTATTCTTGTACAATTAGGGTTTTTAACCAATCTTGTGCATCCAATAAGTTCATTTGTGTCATTGGATGAACATTTAGGTTATTTTCGTCCTCCCTAGGCTTATTCTTGTCCAATTAGGGTTTTTAACCAATCTTGTGCATCCAATAAGTTCATTTGTGTCATTGGATGAACATTTAGGTCATTTTCGTCCTCCCTAGGCTTATTCTTGTCCAATTAGGGTTTTTAACCAATCTTGTGCATACAATAAGTTTATTTGTGTCATTGGATGAACATTTAGGTCATTTTCGTCCTCCCTAGTCTTATTCTTGTCCAATTAGGGTTTTTATGCAATCTTGTGCATCCAATAGGTGTGTTTGTGTCATTGGAGGAACATTTAGGTCAGTTTCGTCCTCCCTAGTCTTATTCTTGTCCAATTAGGGTTTTTATGCAATCTTGTGCATCCAATAGGTGTGTTTGTGTCATGGGACGAACATTTAGGTCATTTTCGTCCTCCATAGGCTTATTCTTGTCCGATTAGGGTTTTTAACCAATCTTGTGCATCCAATAGGTGTGTTTGTGTCATTGGAAGAACATTTAGGTCATTTTCGTCCTCCCTAGGCTTATTCTTGTCCGATTAGGGTTTTAAGCAATCTTGTGCATCCAATATGAGGGTTTGTGTCATTGGATGAACGTTTAGGTCATTTTCGTCCTCCCTAGCCTTATTCTTGTCCAATTAGGGTTTTAAGCAATCTTGTGCATCCAATATGAGGGTTTGTGTCATTGGATGAACGTTTAGGTCATTTTCGTCCTCCCTATGCTTATTCTTGTCCAATTAGGGTTTTTAACCAATCTTGTGCATCCAATAAGTTCATTTGTGTCATTGGATGAACATTTAGGTCATTTTCGTCCTCCCTAGTCTTATTCTTGTCCAATTAGGGTTTTTATGCAATCTTGTGCATCCAATAGGTGTGTTTGTGTCATTGGACGAACTTTTAGGTCATTTTTGTACTCCCTAGGCTTATTCTTGTCCAATTAGGGTTTTTAACCAATCTTGTGCATCCAATAAGTTCATTTGTGTCATTGGATGAACATTTAGGTCATTTTCGTCCTCCCTAGGCTTATTCTTGTCCAATTAGGGTTTTTATGCAATCTTGTGTATCCAATAGGTGTGTTTGTGTCGTTGGACGAACATTTAGGTCATTTTCGTCCTCCCTAGGCTTATTCTTGTCTAATTAGGGTTTTTAACCAATCTTGTGCATCCAATAAGTTCATTTGTGTCATTGGATGAACATTTAGGTCATTTTCGTCCTCCCTAGGCTTATTCTTGTCCAATTAGGGTTTTTAACCAATCTTGTGCATCCAATAAGTTCATTTGTGTCATTGGATGAACATTTAGGTCATTTTCGTCCTCCCTAGGCTTATTCTTGTCCAATTAGGGTTTCTAACCAATCTTGTGCATCCAATAGGTGTGTTTTGTCATTTGATGAACATTTAGGTCATTTTCGTCCTCCCTAGGCTTATTCTTGTCCAATTAGGGTTTTTAACCAATCTTGTGCATCCAATAAGTTCATTTGTGTCATTGGATTAACATTTAGGTCATTTTCGTCCTCCCTAGGCTTATTCTTGTCCAATTAGGGTTTATAACCAATCTTGTGCATCCAATAGGTGTGTTTGTGTCATTGGATTAACATTTAGGTCATTTTCGTCCTTCCTAGGCTTATTCTTGTCCAATTAGGGTTTTTAACCAATCTTGTGCATCCAATAAGTTCATTTGTGTCATTGGATGAACATTTAGGTCATTTTCGTCCTCCCTAGGCTTATTCTTGTCCAATTAGGGTTTCTAACCAATCTTGTGCATCCAATAGGTGTGTTTGTGTCATTGGATGAACATTTAGGTCATTTTCGTCCTCCTTAGGCTTATTCTTGTCCAATTAGGGTTTTTAACCAATCTTGTGCATCCAATAAGTTCATTTGTGTCATTGGATGAACATTTAGGTCATTTTCGTCCTCCCTAGGCTTATTCTTGTCCAATTAGGGTTTTTAACCATTCATGTGCATCCAATAGGTGTGTTTGTGTCATTGGAAGAACATTTAGGTCATTTTGGTCCTCCCTAGGCTTATTCTTGTCCAATTAGGGTTTTTAAACAATCTTGTGCATCCAATAGGTGTGTTTGGGTCATTGGATGAACATTTAGGGCATTTTCGTCCTCCCAAGACTTATTCTTTTCCAATTAGGGTTTTTAACCAATCTTGTGCATCCAATAATTTCATTTGTGTCATTGGATGAACATTTAGGTCATTTTCGTCCTCCCAAGGCTTATTCTTGTCCAATTAGGGTTTTTAACCAATCTTGTGCATCCAATAAGTTCCTTTTTGTCATTGGATGAACATTTAGGTCATTTTCGTCCTCCGTAGGCTTATTCTTGTCCAATTAGGGTTTTTAACCAATCTTGTACATCCAATAAGTTCATTTGTGTAATTGGATGAACATTTAGGTCATTTTCGTCCACCCAAGGCATATTCTTGTCCAATTATGGTTTTTAACAAATCTTGTGCATCCAATAAGTTCATTTGTGTCATTGGGTCAACATTTAGGTCATTTTCGTCCTCCCTAGGCTTATTCTTGTCCAATTAGTGTTTTTAACCAATTATGTGCATCCAATAGGTGTGTTTGTATCATTGGATTAACATTTAGGGCATTTTCGTCCTCCCTACGCTTATTCTTGTCCAATTAGGGTTTTTAACCAATCATGTGCATCCAATAGGTGTGTTTGTATCATTGGATTAACATTTAGGGCATTTTCGTCCTCCCTAGGCTTATTCTTGTCCAATTAGGGTTTTTAACCAATATTGTGCATCCTATAGGTGTGTTTGTGTCATTGGATTAACATTTAGGTCATTTTCGTCCTCCTTAGGCTTATTCTTGTCCAATTAGGGTTTTTAACAAATCTTGTGCATCCAATAAGTTCATTTGTGTCATTGAATGAACATTTAGGTCATTTTGGTCCTCCCTAGGCTTATTCTTGTCCAATTAGGGTTTTTAAACAATCTTGTGCATCCAATAGGTGTCTTTGGGTCATTGGATGAACATTTAGGGCATTTTCGTCCTCCCAAGACGTATTCTTGTCCAATTAGGGTTTTTAACCAATCTTGTGCATCCAATAATTTCATTTGTGTCATTGGATGAACATTTAGGTCATTTTCGTCCTCCCAATGCTTATTCTTGTCCAATTAGGGTTTTTAACCAATCTTGTTCATCAAATAAGTTCCTTTGTGTCATTGGATGAACATTTAGGTCATTTTCGCCCTCCCTAGGCTTATTCTTGTCCAATTAGGGTTTTTAAACAATCTTGTGCATCCAATAGGTGTGTTTGTGTCATTGGATGAACATTTAGGTCATTTCGTCTTCCTTAGGCATCTTCTTGTCCAATTAGGGTTTTTAACCAATCTTGTGCATCCAATAGGTGTGTTTGTGTCATTGGATGAACATTTAGGTCATTTTCGTCCTTCCTAGGCTTATTCTTGTCCAATTAGGGTTTTTAACCAATCATGTGCATCCAATAGGTGTGTTTGTGTCATTGGATGAACATTTAGGTTATTTTCGTCCTCCCTTGGCTTATACTTGGCCAATTAAGGTTTTTAAACAATTATGTGCATCCAATAAGTTCATTTGTGTCATTGGATGAACATTTAGGTCATTTTCGTCCTCCCAAGGCTTATTCTTGTCCAATTAGGGTTTTTAACCAATCTTGTGCATCCAATAAGTTCATTTGTGTCATTGAATGAACATTTAGGTAATTTTGGTCCTCCCTAGACTTATTCTTGTCCAATTAGGGTTTTTAAACAATCTTGTGCATCCAATAGGTGTGTTTGTGTCATTGGATGAACATTTAGGTCATTTTCGTCTTCCTTAGGCATCTTCTTGTCCAATTAGGGTTTTTAACCAATCTTGTGCATCCAATAGGTGTGTTTGTGTCATTGGATGAACATTTAGGTCATTTTCGTCCTCCTTAGGCTTATTCTTTTCCAATTAGGGTTTTTAACAAATCTTGTGCATCCATTAAGTTCATTTGTGTCATTGAATGAACATTTAGGTCGTTTACGTCTTCCTTAGGCATCTTCTTGTCCAATTAGGGTTTTTAACCAATCTTGTGCATCCAATAGGTGTGTTTGTGTCATTGAATGAACATTTAGGTAATTTTGGTCCTCCCTAGACTTATTCTTGTCCAATTAGGGTTTTTAAACAATCTTGTGCATCCAATAGGTGTGTTTGTGTCATTGGATGAACATTTAGGTCATTTTCGTCCTCCTTAGGCTTATTCTTTTCCAATTAGGGTTTTTAACAAATCTTGTGCATCCAATAAGTTCATTTGTGTCATTGAATGAACATTTAGGTCGTTTACGTCTTCCTTAGGCATCTTCTTGTCGAATTAGGGTTTTTAACCAATCTTGTGCATCCAATAGGTGTGTTTGTGTCATTGAATGAACATTTAGGTAATTTTGGTCCTCCCTAGACTTATTCTTGTCCAATTAGGGTTTTTAAACAATCTTGTGCATCCAATAGGTGTGTTTGTGTCATTGGATGAACATTTAGGTCATTTTCGTCCTCCTTAGGCTTATTCTTGTCCAATTAGGGTTTTTAACAAATCTTGTGCATCCAATAAGTTCATTTGTGTCATTGACTGAACATTTAGGTCATTTTGGTCCTCCCTAGGCTTATTCTTGTCCAATTAGGGTTTTTAACCAATCATGTGCATCCAATAAGTGTGTTTGTGTCATTGGATGAACATTTAGGTTATTTTCGTCCTCCTTTGGCTTATACTTGGCCAATTAAGGTTTTTAAACAATTATGTGCATCCAATAAGTTCATTTGTGTCATTGGATGAACATTTAGGTCATTTTCGTCCTCCCAAGGCTTATTCTTGTCCAATTAGGGTTTTTAACCAATCTTGTTTATCCAATAAGTTCATTTGTGTCATTGAATGAACATTTAGGTAATTTTGGTCCTCCCTAGACTTATTCTTGTCCAATTAGGGTTTTTAAACAATCTTGTGCATCCAATAGGTGTGTTTGTGTCATTGGATGAACATTTAGGTAATTTTCGTCCACCCAAGGCATATTCTTGTCCAATTAGGGTTTTTAACCAATCTTGTGCATCCAATAGGTGTGTTTGTGTCATTGGATGAACATTTAGGTCATTTTCGTCCTCCTTAGGCTTATTCTTGTCCAATTAGGGTTTTTAACAAATCTTGTGCATCCATTAAGTTCATTTGTGTCATTGAATGAACATTTAGGTCATTTTGGTCCTCCCTAGGCTTATTCTTGTCCAATTAGGGTTTTTAAACAATCTTGTGCATCCAATAGGTGTCTTTGGGTCATTGGATGAACATTTAGGGCATTTTCGTCCTCCCAAGACGTATTCTTGTCCAATTAGGGTTTTTAACCAATCTTGTGCATCCAATAATTTCATTTGTGTCATTGGATGAACATTTAGGTCATTTTCGTCCTCCCAATGCTTATTCTTGTCCAATTAGGGTTTTTAACCAATCTTGTTCATCAAATAAGTTCCTTTGTGTCATTGGATGAACATTTAGGTCATTTTCGCCCTCCCTAGGCTTATTCTTGTCCAATTAGGGTTTTTAAACAATCTTGTGCATCCAATAGGTGTGTTTGTGTCATTGCATGAACATTTAGGTCATTTCGTCTTCCTTAGGCATCTTCTTGTCCAATTAGGGTTTTTAACCAATCTTGTGCATCCAATAGGTGTGTTTGTGTCATTGGATGAACATTTAGGTCATTTTCGTCCTCCTTAGGCTTATTCTTTTCCAATTAGGGTTTTTAACAAATCTTGTGCATCCAATAAGTTCATTTGTGTCATTGAATGAACATTTAGGTTGTTTACGTCTTCCTTAGGCATCTTCTTGTCCAATTAGGGTTTTTAACCAATCTTGTGCATCCAATAGGTGTGTTTGTGTCATTGAATGAACATTTAGGTAATTTTGGTCCTCCCTAGACTTATTCTTGTCCAATTAGGGTTTTTAAACAATCTTGTGCATCCAATAGGTGTGTTTGTGTCATTGGATGAACATTTAGGTCATTTTCGTCCTCCTTAGGCTTATTCTTGTCTAATTAGGGTTTTTAACAAATCTTGTGCATCCAATAAGTTCATTTGTGTCATTGACTGAACATTTAGGTCATTTTGGTCCTCCCTAGGCTTATTCTTGTCCAATTAGGGTTTTTAACCAATCATGTGCATCCAATAAGTGTGTTTGTGTCATTGGATGAACATTTAGGTTATTTTCGTCCTCCCTTGGCTTATACTAGGCCAATTAAGGTTTTTAAACAATTATGTGCATCCAATAAGTTCATTTGTGTCATTGGATGAACATTTAGGTCATTTTCGTCCTCCCAAGGCTTATTCTTGTCCAATTAGGGTTTTTAACCAATCTTGTGCATCCAATAAGTTCATTTGTGTCATTGAATGAACATTTAGGTAATTTTGGTCCTCCCTAGACTTATTCTTGTCCAATTAGGGTTTTTAGACAATCTTGTGCATCCAATAGGTGTGTTTGTGTCATTGGATGAACATTTAGGTAATTTTCGTCCACCCAAGGCATATTCTTGTCCAATTAGGGTTTTTAACCAATCTTGTGCATCCAATAGGTGTGTTTGTGTCATTGGATGAACATTTAGGTCATTTTCGTCCTCCTTAGGCTTATTCTTGTCCAATTAGGGTTTTTAACAAATCTTGTGCATCCAATAAGTTCATTTGTGTCATTGAATGAACATTTAGGTCATTTTGGTCCTCCCTAGGCTTATTCTTGTCCAATTAGGTTTTTTAAACAATCTTGTGCATCCAATAGGTGTGTTTGTGTCATTGGGTGAACATTTAGGTCATTTTGTCCTCCCTAGGCTTATTCTTGTCCAATTAGGGTTTTTAACCAATTATGTGCATCCAATAGGTGTGTTTGACTCATTGAATTAACATTTAGGGCATTTTCGTCCTCCCTACGCTTATTCTTGTCCAATTAGGGTTTTTAACCAATCATGTGCATCCAATAGGTGTGTTTGTATCATTGGATTAACATTTAGGGCATTTTCGTTCTCCCTACGCTTATTCTTGTCCAATTAGGGTTTTTAACCAATCATGTGCATCCAATAGGTGTGTTTGTATCATTGGATTAACATTTAGGGCATTTTCGTTCTCCCTAGGCTTATTCTTGTCCAATTAGGGTTTTTAACCAATATTGTGCATCCTATAGGTGTGTTTGTGTTATTGGATTAACATTTAGGTCATTTTCGTCCTCCTTAGGCTTATTCTTGTCCAATTAGGGTTTTTAACCAATCTTGTGCATCCAATAGGTGTGTTTGTGTCATTGGATGAACATTTAGGTCATTTTCGTCCTCCCTAGGCTTATTCTTGTCTAATTAGGGTTTTTAAGCAATCTTGTACATCCAATAAGTTCATTTGTGTTATTGGATGAACATTTAGGTCATTTTCGTCCTCCCTAGGCTTATTCTTGTCCAATGAGCGTTTTTAACCAATCTTGTGCATCCAATAGGTGTGTTTGTGTCATTGGATGAACATTTAGGTCAGTTTCGTCCTCCCTAGGCTTATTCTTGTCCAATTAGGGTTTCTAACGAAACTTGTGCATCCAATAGGTGTATTTGTGTCATTGGATGAACATTTAGGTCATTTTCGTCCTCCCTAGGCTTATTCTTGTCCAATTAGGGTTTTTAAGCAATCTTGTGCATCCAATAAGTTCATTTGTGTCATTGGATGAACATTTAGGTCATTTTCGTCCTCCATAGGCTTATTCTTGTCCAATTAGGGTTTTTAACCAATCTTGTGCATCCAATATGTTCATTTGTGTCATTGGATGAACATTTAGGTCATTTTCGTCCTCCCTAGGCTTATTCTTGTCCAATTAGGGTTTTTAACCAATCATGTGCATCCAATAGGTGTGTTTGTGTCATTGGATGAACATTTAGGTTATTTTCGTCCTCCCTTGGCTTATACTTGGCCAATTAAGGTTTTTAAACAATTATGTGCATCCAATAAGTTCATTTGTGTCATTGGATGAACATTTAGGTCATTTTCGTCCTCCCTAGGCTTATTCTTGTCCAATTAGGGTTTTTAACCAATCTTGTGCATCCAATAAGTTCATTTGTGTCATTGAATGAACATTTAGGTAATTTTGGTCCTCCCTAGACTTATTCTTGTCCAATTAGGGTTTTTAACCAATCTTGTGCATCCAATAGGTGTGTTTGTGTCATTGGATGAACATTTAGGTCATTTTCGTCTTCCTTAGGCATCTTCTTGTCCAATTAGGGTTTTTAACCAATCTTGTGCATCCAATAGGTGTGTTTGTGTCATTGGATGAACATTTAGGTTATTTTCGTCCTCCCTTGGCTTATACTTGTCCAATTAGGGTTTTTAAACAATCTTGTGCATCCAATAGGTGTGTTTGTGTCATTGGATGAACATTTAGGTCATTTTCGTCCTCCAAAGGCATATTCTTGTCCAATTAGGGTTTTAAACCAATCTTGTGCATCCAATAAGTTCATTGGTATCATTGAATGAACATTTAGGTCATTTTCGTCCTCCCTAGACTTATTCTTGTCCAATTAGGGTTTTTAAACAATCTTGTGCATCCAATAGGTGTGTTTGTGTCATTGGATGAACATTTAGGTCATTTTCGTCTTCCTTAGGAATCTTCTTGTCCAATTAGGGTTTTTAAACAATCTTGTGCATCCAATAGGTGTGTTTGTGTCATTGGATGAACATTTAGGTCATTTTCGTCCTCCTTAGGCTTATTCTTGTCCAATTAGGGTTTTTAACAAATCTTGTGCATCCAATAAGTTCATTTGTGTCATTGAATGAACATTTAGGTAATTTTGGTCCTCCCTAGGCTTATTCTTGTCCAATTAGGGTTTTTAAACAATCTTGTGCATCCAATAGGTGTGTTTGTGTCATTGGATGAACATTTAGGTCATTTTCGTCCTCCCAAGGCTTATTCTTGTCCAATTAGGGTTTTTAACAAATCTTGTGCATCCAATAAGTTCATTTGTGTCATTGGATGAACATTTAGGTCATTTTCGTCCACCCAAGGCATATTCTTGTCCAATTAGGGTTTTTAGCAAATCTTGTGCATCCAATAAGTTCATTTGTGTCATTGGGTGAACATTTAGGTCATTTTCGTCCTCCCTAGGCTTATTCTTGTCCAATTAGGGTTTTTAACCAATCATGTGCATCCAATAGGTGTGTTTGTGTCATTGGATGAACATTTAGGTCATTTTCGTCTTCCATAGGCATCTTCTTGTCCAATTAGGGTTTTTAACCAATCTTGTGCATCCAATAAGTTCCTTTGTGTCATTGGATGAACATTTAGGTTATTTTCGTCCTCCCTAGGCTTATTCTTGTCCAATTAGGGTTTTTAACCAATCTTGTACATCCAATAAGTTCATTTGTGTCATTGGATGAACATTTAGGTCATTTTCGTCCACCCAAGGCTTATTCTTGTCCAATTAGGGTTTTTAACCAATCATGTGCATCCAATAGGTGTGTTTGTGTTATTGGATGAACATTTAGGTCATTTTCGTCTTCCATAGGCATCCTCTTGTCCAATTAGGGTTTTTAACCAATCTTGTGCATCCAATAGGTGTGTTTGTGTCATTGGATGAACATTTAGGTCATTTTCGTCCTCCTTAGGCTTATTCTTGTCCAATTAGGGTTTTTAACAAATCTTGTGCATCCAATAAGTTCATTTGGGTCATTGAATGAACATTTAGGTCATTTTGGTCCTCCCTAGGCTTATTCTTGTCCAATTAGGGTTTTTAACCAATCATGTGCATCCAATAGGTGTATTTGTGTCATTGGATGGACATTTAGGTTATTTTCGTCCTCCCTAGCCTTATTCTTGTCCAATTAGGATTTTTAAACAATTTTGTGCATCCAATAATTTGTGTCATTAGATGAACATTTAGGTCATTTTCGTCTTCCTTAGGCTTCTTCTTGTCCAATTAGGGTTTTTAACCAATCTTGTGCATCCAATAGGTGTGTTTGTGTCATTGGATGAACATTTAGGTCATTTTCGTCCTCCTTAGGCTTATTCTTGTCCAATTAGGGTTTTTAACAAATCTTGTGCATCCAATAAGTTAATTCGTGTCATTGGATTAACATTTAGGGCATTTTCGTCCTCCCTAGGCTTATTCTTGTCCAATTAGGGTTTTTAACCAATATTGTGCATCCTATAGGTGTGTTTGTGTCATTGGATTAACATTTAGGTCATTTTCGTCCTCCTTAGGCTTATTCTTGTCCAATTAGGGTTTTTAACCAATCTTGTGAATCCAATAAGTTCATTTGTGTCATTGGATGAACATTTAGGTCATTTTCGTCCTCCCTAGGCTTATTCTTGTCCAATTAGGGTTTTTAACCAATCATGTGCATCCAATAAGTGTGTTTGTGTCATTGGAAGAACATTTAGGTCATTTTGGTCCTCCCTAGGCTTATTCTTGTCCAATTAGGGTTTTTAAACAATCTTGTGCATCCAATAGGTGTGTTTGGGTCATTGGATGAACATTTAGGGCATTTTCGTCCTCCCAAGACTTATTCTTTTCCAATTAGGGTTTTTAACCAATCTTGTGCATCCAATAATTTCATTTGTGTCATTGGATGAACATTTAGGTCATTTTCGTCCTCCCAAGGCTTATTCTTGTCCAATTAGGGTTTTTAACCAATCTTGTGCATCCAATAAGTTCCTTTGTGTCATTGGATGAACATTTAGGTCATTTTCGTCCTCCGTAGGCTTATTCTTGTCCAACTAGGGTTTTTAACAAATCTTGTACATCCAATAAGTTCATTTGTGTCATTGGATGATCATTTAGGTCATTTTCGTCCACCCAAGGCATATTCTTGTCTAAATAGGGTTTTTAACAAATCTTCTGCATCCAATAAGTTCATTTGTGTCATTGGGTGAACATTTAGGTCATTTTCGTCCTCCCTAGGCTTATTCTTGTCCAATTAGGGTTTTTAACCAATCATGTGCATCAAATAGGTGTGTTTGTATCATTGGATTAACATTTAGGGCATTTTCGTCCTCCCTAGGCTTATTCTTGTCCAATTAGGGTTTTTAACCAATCATGTGCATCCAATAGCTGTGTTTGTATCATTGGATTAATATTTAGGGCATTTTCGTCCTCCCTAGGCTTATTCTTGTCCAGTTACGGTTTTTAACCAACATTGTGCATCCTATAGGTGTGTTTGTGTCATTGGGTGAACATTTAGGTCATTTTCGTCTTCCTTAGGCATCTTCTTGTCCAATTAGGGTTTTTAACCAATCTTGTGCATCCAATAGGTGTGTTTGTGTCACTGGATGAACATTTAGGTCATTTTCGTCCTCCTTAGGCTTATTCTTGTCCAATTAGGGTTTTTAACAAATCTTGTGCATCCAATAAGTTCATTTGTGTCATTGAATGAACATTTAGGTCATTTTGGTCCTCCCTAGGCTTATTCTTGTCCAATTAGGGTTTTTAAACAATCTTGTGCATCCAATAGGTGTGTTTGTGTCATTGGATGAACATTTAGGGCATTTTCGTCCACCCAAGGCTTATTTTTGTCCAATTAGGGTTTTTAACCAATATTGTGCATCCTATAGGTGTGTTTGTGTCATTGGATTAACATTTAGGTCATTTTCGTCCTCCTTAGGCTTATTCTTGTCCAATTAGGGTTTTTAACCAATCTTGTGCATCCAATAAGTTCATTTGTGTCATTGGTTACCCATTTAGGTCATTTTCGTCCTCCCTAGGCTTATTCTTGTCCAATTAGGGTTTTTAACCAATCATGTGCATCCAATAGGTGTGTTTGTGTCATTGGATGAACATTTAGGTTATTTTCGTCCTCCCTTGGCTTATACTTGGCCAATTAAGGTTTTTAAACAATTATGTGCATCCAATAAGTTCATTTGTGTCATTGGATGAACATTTAGGTCATTTTCGTCCTCCCAAGGCTTATTCTTGTCCAATTAGGGTTTTTAACCAATCTTGTTTATCCAATAAGTTCATTTGTGTCATTGAATGAACATTTAGGTAATTTTGGTCCTCCCTAGACTTATTCTTGTCCAATTAGGGTTTTTAAACAATCTTGTGCATCCAATAGGTGTGTTTGTGTCATTGGATGAACATTTAGGTAATTTTCGTCCACCCAAGGCATATTCTTGTCCAATTAGGGTTTTTAACCAATCTTGTGCATCCAATAGGTGTGTTTGTGTCATTGGATGAACATTTAGGTCATTTTCGTCCTCCTTAGGCTTATTCTTGTCCAATTAGGGTTTTTAACAAATCTTGTGCATCCAATAAGTTCATTTGTGTCATTGAATGAACATTTAGGTCATTTTTGTCCTCCCTAGGCTTATTCTTGTCCAATTAGGGTTTTTAAACAATCTTGTGCATCCAATAGGTGTGTTTGTGTCATTGGATGAACATTTAGGTCATTTTCGTCTTCCTTAGGCATCTTCTTGTCCAATTAGGGTTTTTAACCAATCTTGTGCATCCAATAGTTGTGTTTGTGTCATTGGATGAACATTTAGGTCATTTTCGTCCTCCTTAGGCTTATTCTTGTCCAATTAGGGTTTTTAACAAATCTTGTGCATCCAATAAGTTCATTTGTGTCATTGAATGAACATTTAGGTCATTTTGGTCCTCCCTAGGATTATTCTTGTCCAATTAGGGTTTTTAAACAATCTTGTGCATCCAATAGGTGTGTTTGTGTCATTGGATGAACATTTAGGGCATTTTCGTCCTCCCAAGGCTTATTCTTGTCCAATTAGGGTTTTTAACCAATCTTGTGCATCCAATAAGTTTATTTGTGTCATTGGATGAACATTTAGGTCATTTTCGTCCTCCCAAGGCTTATTCTTGTCCAATTAGGGTTTTTAACCAATCTTGTGCATCCAATAAGTTCCTTTGTGTCATTGGATGAACATTTAGGTCATTTTCGTCCTCCGTAGGCTTATTCTTGTCCAATTAGGGTTTTTAACCAATCTTGTACATCCAATAAGTTCATTTGTGTCATTGGATGAACATTTAGGTCATTTTCGTCCACCCAAGGCATATTCTTGTCCAATTATGGTTTTTAACAAATCTTGTGCATCCAATAAGTTCATTTGTGTCATTGGGTGAACATTTAGGTCATTTTCGTCCTCCCTAGGCTTATTCTTGTCCAATTAGTGTTTTTAACCAATTATGTGCATCCAATAGGTGTGTTTGTATCATTGTATTAACATTTAGGGCATTTTCGTACTCCCTACGCTTATTCTTGTCCAATTAGGGTTTTTAACCAATCATGTGCATCCAATAGGTGTGTTTGTATCATTGGATTAACATTTAGGGCATTTTCGTCCTCCCTAGGCTTATTCTTGTCCAATTAGGGTTTTTAACCAATATTGTGCATCCTATAGGTGTGTTTGTGTCATTGGATTAACATTTAGGTCATTTTCGTCCTCCTTAGGCTTATTCTTGTCCAATTAGGGTTTTTAACCAATCTTGTGTATCCAATAAGTTCATTTGTGTCATTGGTTAACCATTTAGGTCATTTTCGTCCTCCCTAGGCTTATTCTTGTCCAATTAGGGTTTTTAACCAATCATGTGCATCCAATAGGTGTGTTTGTGTCATTGGATGAACATTTAGGTTATTTTCGTCCTCCCTTGGCTTATACTTGGCCAATTAAGGTTTTTAAACAATTATGTGCATCCAATAAGTTCATTTGTGTCATTGGATGAACATTTAGGTCATTTTCGTCCTCCCAAGGCTTATTCTTGTCCAATTAGGGTTTTTAACCAATCTTGTGCATCCAATAAGTTCATTTGTGTCATTGAATGAACATTTAGGTAATTTTGGTCCTCCCTAGACTTATTCTTGTCCAATTAGGGTTTTTAAACAATCTTGTGCATCCAATAGGTGTGTTTGTGTCATTGGATGAACATTTAGGTCATTTTCGTGTTCCTTAGGCATCTTCTTGTCCAATTAGGGTTTTTAACCAATCTTGTGCATCCAATAGGTGTGTTTGTGTCATTGGATGAACATTTAGGTCATTTTCGTCCTCCTTAGGCTTATTCTTTTCCAATTAGGGTTTTTAACAAATCTTGTGCATCCAATAAGTTCATTTGTGTCATTGAATGAACAATTAGGTCGTTTACGTCTTCCTTAGGCATCTTCTTGTGCAATTAGGGTTTTTAACCAATCTTGTGCATCCAATAGGTGTGTTTGTGTCATTGAATGAACGTTTAGGTAATTTTGGTCCTCCCTAGACTTATTCTTGTCCAATTAGGGTTTTTAAACAATCTTGTGCATCCAATAGGTGTGTTTGTGTCATTGGATGAACATTTAGGTCATTTTCGTCCTCCTTAGGCTTATTCTTGTCCAATTAGGGTTTTTAACAAATCTTGTGCATCCAATAAGTTCATTTGTGTCATTGACTGAACATTTAGGTCATTTTGGTCCTCCCTAGGCTTATTCTTGTCCAATTAGGGTTTTTAACCAATCATGTGCATCCAATAAGTGTGTTTGTGTCATTGGATGAACATTTAGGTTATTTTCGTCCTCCCTTGGCTTATACTTGGCCAATTAAGGTTTTTAAACAATTATGTGCATCCAATAAGTTCATTTGTGTCATTGGATGAACATTTAGGTCATTTTCGTCCTCCCAAGGCTTATTCTTGTCCAATTAGGGTTTTTAACCAATCTTGTGCATCCAATAAGTTCATTTGTGTCATTGAATGAACATTTAGGTAATTTTGGTCCTCCCTAGACTTATTCTTGTCCAATTAGGGTTTTTAAACAATCTTGTGCATCCAATAGGTGTGTTTGTGTCATTGGATGATCATTTAGGTCATTTTCGTCTTCCTTAGGCATCTTCTTGTCCAATTAGGGTTTTTAACCAATCTTGTGCATCCAATAGGTGTGTTTGTGTCATTGGATGAACATTTAGGTCATTTTCGTCCTCCTTAGGCTTATTCTTTTCCAATTAGGGTTTTTAACAAATCTTGTGCATCCAATAAGTTCATTTGTGTCATTGAATGAACATTTAGGTCGTTTACGTCTTCCTTAGGCATCTTCTTGTCCAATTAGGGTTTTTAACCAATCTTGTGCATCCAATAGGTGTGTTTATGTCATTGAATGAACATTTAGGTAATTTTGGTCCTCCCTAGACTTATTCTTGTCCAATTAGGGTTTTTAAACAATCTTGTGCATCCAATAGGTGTGTTTGTGTCATTTTATGAACATTTAGGTCATTTTCGTCCTCCTTAGGCTTATTCTTTTCCAATTAGGGTTTTTAACAAATCTTGTGCATCCAATAAGTTCATTTGTGTCATTGAATGAACATTTAGGTCGTTTACGTCTTCCTTAGGCATCTTCTTGTCCAATTAGGGTTTTTAACCAATCTTGTGCATCCAATAGGTGTGTTTGTGTCATTGAATGAACATTTAGGTAATTTTGGTCCTCCCTAGACTTATTCTTGTCCAATTAGGGTTTTTAAACAATCTTGTGCATCCAATAGGTGTGTTTGTGTCATTGGATGAACATTTAGGTCATTTTCGTATGCCTTAGGCATCTTCTTGTCCAATTAGGGTTTTTAACCAATCATGTGCATCCAATAGGTGTATTTGTGTCATTGGATAAACATTTAGGTTATTTTCGTCCTCCCTAGCTTTATTCTTGTCCAATTAAGGTTTTTAACCAATCTTGTGCATCCAATAGGTGTGTTTGTGTCATTGGATTAACATTTAGGGCATTTTCGTCCTTTCAAGGCTTATTTTTGTCCAATTAGGGTTTTTAACCAATATTGTGCATCCTATAGGTGTGTTTGTGTCATTGGATTAACATTTAGGTCATTTTCGTCCTCCTTAGGCTTATTCTTGTCCAATTAGGGTTTTTAACCAATCTTGTGCATCCAATAAGTTCATTTGTGTCATTGGATGAACATTTAGGTCATTTTCACCCTCCCTAGGCTTATTCTTGTCCAATTAGGGTTTTTAACCAATCTTGTGCATCCAATAAGTTCATTTGTGTCATTGGATGAACATTTAGGTCATTTTCGTCCTCCCTAGGCTTATTCTTGTCCAATTAGGGTTTTTAACCAACCTTGTGCCTCCAATATGTTCATTTGTGTCATTGGTTGAACATTTAGGTCATTTTCGTCCTCCCTAGGCTTATTCTTGTCCAATTAGGGTTTTTAACCAACCTTGTGCATCCAATAAGTTCATTTGTGTCATTGGTGGAACATTTAGGTCATTTACGTCCCCCCTAGTCTTATTCTTGTCCAATTAGGGATTTTATGCAATCTTGTGCATCCAATAGGTGTGTTTGTGTCATAGGACGAACATTTAGGTCCTTTTCGTCCTCCCTAGGCTTATTCTTGTCCAATTAGGGTTTTTAACCAATCTTGTGCATCCAATAAGTTCATTTGTGTCATTGGATGAACATTTAGGTCATTTTCGTCCTCCCTAGGCTTATTCTTGTCCAATTAGGGTTTCTTACCAATCTTGTGCATCCAATAAGTTTATTTGTGTCATTGGATGAACATTTAGGTCATTTTCGTCCTCCCTGGGCTTATTCTTGTCCAATTAGGGTTTTTAACCAATCTTGTGCATCCAATATGTTCATTTGTGTCATTGGATGAACATTTAAGTCATTTTCGTCCTCCGTAGGCTTATTCTTGTCGAATTAGGGTTTCTAACCAATCTTGTGCATCCAATAGGTGTGTTTGTGTCATTGGATGAACATTTAGGTCATTTTCGTCCTCCCTAGGCTTATTCTTGTCCAATTAGGGTTTTTAACCAATCTTGTGCATCCAATAAGTTCATTTGTGTCATTGGATGAACATTTAGGTCATTTTCGTCCTCCCTAGGCTTATTCTTGTCCAATTAGGGTTTTTAACCAATCTTGTGCATCCAATAAGTTCATTTGTGTCATTGGACGAACATTTAGGTCATTTTTGTCCTCCCTATGCTTATTCTTGTCCAATTAGGGTTTTTATGCAATCTTGTGCATCCAATAGGTGTGTTTGTGTCATTGGACGAACATTTAGTTCATTTTTGTCCTCCCTAGTCTTATTCTTGTCCAATTAGGGTTTTTATGCAATCTAGTGCATCCAGTAGGTGTGTTTGTGTCATTGGAAGAACATTTAGGTCATTTTCGTCCTCCCTAGGCTTATTCTTGTCCAATTAGGGTTTTTAACCAATCTTGTGCATCCAATAAGTTCATTTGTGTCATTGGATGAACATTTAGGTCATTTTCGTCCTCCCTAGGCTTATTCTTGTCCAATTAGGGTTTTTAACCAATCTTGTGCCTCCAATAGGTGTGTTTGTGTCATTGGATGAACATTTAGGTCATTTTCGTCCTCCCTAGGCTTATTCTTGTCCCATTAGGGTTTTTAACCAATCTTGTGCCTCCAATAAGTTCATTTGTGTCATTGGATGAACATTTAGGTCATTTTCGTCCTCCCTAGGCTTATTCTTGTCCAATTAGGGTTTTTAACCAATCTTGTGCATCCAATAGGTGTGTTTGTGTCATTGGATGAACATTTAGGTCATTTTCGTCCTCCCTAGGCTTATTCTTGTCCAATTAGGATTTTTAATCAATCTTGTGCATCCAATAAGTTCATTTGTGTCATTGGATGAACATTTAGGTCATTTTCGTCCTCCCTAGAATTATTCTTGTCCAATTAGGGTTTCTAACCAATCTTGTGCATCCAATAAGTTCATTTGTGTCATTGGATGAACATTTAGGTCATTTTCGTCCTCCCTAGGCTTATTCTTGTCTAATTAGGGTTTTTAAGCAATCTTGTGCATCCAATAAGTTCATTTGTGTCATTGGATGAACATTTAGATCATTTTCGTCCTCCCTAGGCTTATTCTTGTCCAATTAGGGTTTATAAGCAATCTTGTGCATCCAATAAGTTCATTTGTGTCATTGGATGAACATTTAGGTCATTTTCGTCCTCCCAAAGCTTATTCTTGTCCAATTAGGGTTTTTAACCAATCTTGTGCATCCAATAAGTTCATTTGTGTCATTGAATGAACATTTAGGTAATTTTGGTCCTCCCTAGACTTATTCTTGTCCAATTAGGGTTTTTAAACAATCTTGTGCATCCAATAGGTGTGTTTGTGTCATTGGATGAACATTTAGGTCATTTTCGTATGCCTTAGGCATCTTCTTGTCCAATTAGGGTTTTTAACCAATCATGTGCATCCAATAGGTGTATTTGTGTCATTGGATAAACATTTAGGTTATTTTCGTCCTCCCTAGCTTTATTCTTGTCCAATTAAGGTTTTTAACCAATCTTGTGCATCCAATAGGTGTGTTTGTGTCATTGGATGAACATTTAGGTCATTTTCGTCTTCCTTAGGCATCTTCTTGTCCAATTAGGGTTTTTAACCAATCTTGTGCATCCAATAGGTGTGTTTGTGTCATTGGATGAACATTTAGGTCATTTTCGTCCTCCTTAGGCTTATTCTTTTCCAATTAGGGTTTTTAACAAATCTTGTGCATCCAATAAGTTCATTTGTGTCATTGAATGAACAATTAGGTCGTTTACGTCTTCCTTAGGCATCTTCTTGTGCAATTAGGGTTTTTAACCAATCTTGTGCATCCAATAGGTGTGTTTGTGTCATTGAATGAACGTTTAGGTAATTTTGGTCCTCCCTAGACTTATTCTTGTCCAATTAGGGTTTTTAAACAATCTTGTGCATCCAATAGGTGTGTTTGTGTCATTGGATGAACATTTAGGTCATTTTCGTCCTCCTTAGGCTTATTCTTGTCCAATTAGGGTTTTTAACAAATCTTGTGCATCCAATAAGTTCATTTGTGTCATTGACTGAACATTTAGGTCATTTTGGTCCTCCCTAGGCTTATTCTTGTCCAATTAGGGTTTTTAACCAATCATGTGCATCCAATAAGTGTGTTTGTGTCATTGGATGAACATTTAGGTTATTTTCGTCCTCCCTTGGCTTATACTTGGCCAATTAAGGTTTTTAAACAATTATGTGCATCCAATAAGTTCATTTGTGTCATTGGATGAACATTTAGGTCATTTTCGTCCTCCCTAGGCTTATTCTTGTCCAATTAGGGTTTTTAACCAATCTTGTGCATCCAATAAGTTCATTTGTGTCATTGAATGAACATTTAGGTAATTTTGGTCCTCCCTAGACTTATTCTTGTCCAATTAGGGTTTTTAGACAATCTTGTGCATCCAATAGGTGTGTTTGTGTCATTGGATGAACATTTAGGTAATTTTCGTCCACCCAAGGCATATTCTTGTCCAATTAGGGTTTTTAACCAATCTTGTGCATCCAATAGGTGTGTTTGTGTCATTGGATGAACATTTAGGTCATTTTCGTCCTCCTTAGACTTATTCTTGTCCAATTAGGGTTTTTAACAAATCTTGTGCATCCAATAAGTTCATTTGTGTCATTGAATGAACATTTAGGTCATTTTGGTCCTCCCTAGGCTTATTCTTGTCCAATTAGGGTTTTTAAACAATCTTGTGCATCCAATAGGTGTCTTTGGGTCATTGGATGAACATTTAGGGCATTTTCGTCCTCCCAAGACGTATTCTTGTCCAATTAGGGTTTTTAACCAATCTTGTGCATCCAATAATTTCATTTGTGTCATTGGATCAACATTTAGGTTATTTTTGTCCACCCAAGACACATTCTAGTCCAATTAGGGTTTTTAACAAATCCTGTGCATCCAATAAGTTCATTTGTGTCATTGGATGAACATTTAGGACATTTTCGTCCTCCCTAGGCTTATTCTTGTCCAATTAGGGTTTTTAACCAATCTTGTGCATCCAATAAGTTCATTTGTGTCATTAGATGAACATTTAGGACATTTTCGTCCTCCCTTGGCTTATTCTTGTCCAATTAGGGTTTTTAACCAATCATGTGCATCCAATAGGTGTGTTTGTATCATTGGATTAACATTTAGGGTATTTTCGTCCTCCCTAGGCTTATTCTAGTCCAATTAGGGTTTTTAACCAATCAAGTGCATCCAATAGGTGTGTTTGTATCATTGGATTAACATTTAGGGCATTTTCGTCCTCCCTAGGCTTATTCTTGTCCAATTAGGGTTTTTAACCAATATTGTGCATCCTATAGGTGTGTTTGTGTCATTGGATTAACATTTAGGTCATTTTCGTCCTCCTTAGGCTTATTCTTGTCCAATTAGGGTTTTTAACCAATCTTGTGAATCCAATAAGTTCATTTGTGTCATTGGATGAACATTTAGGTCATTTTCATCCTCCCTAGGCTTATTCTTGTCCAATTAGGGTTTTTAACCAATCATGTGCATCCAATAAGTGTGTTTGTGTCATTGGAAGAACATTTAGGTCATTTTGGTCCTCCCTAGGCTTATTCTTGTCCAATTAGGGTTTTTAAACAATCTTGTGCATCCAATAGGTGTGTTTGGGTCATTGGATGCACATTTAGGGCATTTTCGTCCTCCCAAGACTTATTCTTTTCCAATTAGGGTTTTTAACCAATCTTGTGCATCCAATAATTTCATTTGTGTCATTGGATGAACATTTAGGTCATTTTCGTCCTCCCAAGGCTTATTCTTGTCCAATTAGGGTTTTTAACCAATCTTGTGCATCCAATAAGTTCCTTTGTGTCATTGGATGAACATTTAGGTCATTTTCGTCCTCCGTAGGCTTATTCTTGTCCAATTAGGGTTTTTAACCAATCTTGTACATCCAATAAGTTCATTTGT
>JBBPBR010000004.1:17452609-17468660 GCA_037974775.1 Cicer pinnatifidum
ATTTTCGTCCTCCCTTGGCTTATACTTGGCCAATTAAGGTTTTTAAACAATTATGTGCATCCAATAAGTTCATTTGTGTCATTGGATGAACATTTAGGTCATTTTCGTCCTCCCAAGGCTTATTCTTGTCCAATTAGGGTTTTTAACCAATCTTGTTTATCCAATAAGTTCATTTGTGTCATTGAATGAACATTTAGGTAATTTTGGTCCTCCCTAGACTTATTCTTGTCCAATTAGGGTTTTTAAACAATCTTGTGCATCCAATAGGTGTGTTTGTGTCATTGGATGAACATTTAGGTAATTTTCGTCCACCCAAGGCATATTCTTGTCCAATTAGGGTTTTTAACCAATCTTGTGCATCCAATAGGTGTGTTTGTGTCATTGGATGAACATTTAGGTCATTTTCGTCCTCCTTAGGCTTATTCTTGTCCAATTAGGGTTTTTAACAAATCTTGTGCATCCAATAAGTTCATTTGTGTCATTGAATGAACATTTAGGTCATTTTGGTCCTCCCTAGGCTTATTCTTGTCCAATTAGGTTTTTTAAACAATCTTGTGCATCCAATAGGTGTGTTTGTGTCATTGGGTGAACATTTAGGTCATTTTGTCCTCCCTAGGCTTATTCTTGTCCAATTAGGGTTTTTAACCAATTATGTGCATCCAATAGGTGTGTTTGACTCATTGAATTAACATTTAGGGCATTTTCGTCCTCCCTACGCTTATTCTTGTCCAATTAGGGTTTTTAACCAATCATGTGCATCCAATAGGTGTGTTTGTATCATTGGATTAACATTTAGGGCATTTTCGTTCTCCCTACGCTTATTCTTGTCCAATTAGGGTTTTTAACCAATCATGTGCATCCAATAGGTGTGTTTGTATCATTGGATTAACATTTAGGGCATTTTCGTTCTCCCTAGGCTTATTCTTGTCCAATTAGGGTTTTTAACCAATATTGTGCATCCTATAGGTGTGTTTGTGTTATTGGATTAACATTTAGGTCATTTTCGTCCTCCTTAGGCTTATTCTTGTCCAATTAGGGTTTTTAACCAATCTTGTGCATCCAATAGGTGTGTTTGTGTCATTGGATGAACATTTAGGTCATTTTCGTCCTCCCTATGCTTATTCTTGTCCAATTAGGGTTTTTAACCAATCTTGTGCATCCAATAAATTCAATTGTGTCATTGGATGAACATTTAGGTCATTTTCGTCCTCCCTAGGCTTATTCTTGTCCAATTAGGGTTTTTAACCAATCTTGTGCATCCAATAAGTTCATTTGTGTCATTGGATGAACATTTAGGTCATTTTCGTCCTCCCTAGGCTTATTCTTGTCCAATTAGGGTTTCTAACCAATCTTGTGCATCCAATAGGTGTATTTGTGTCACTGGATGGACATTTAGGTCATTTTCGTCCTCCCTAGGCTTATTCTTGTCTAATTAGGGTTTTTAAGCAATCTTGTGCATCCAATAAGTTCATTTGTGTTATTGGATGAACATTTTGGTCATTTTCGTCCTCCCTAGGCTTATTCTTGTCCAATTAGGGTTTTTAACCAATCTTGTGCATCCAATAGGTGTGTTTGTGTCATTGGATGAACATTTAGGTCATTTTCGTCCTCCCTAGGCTTATTCTTGTGGAATTAGGGTTTCTAACCAATCTTTTGCATCCAATAGGTGTATTTGTTTCATTGGATAAACATTTAGGTCATTTTCGTCCTCCCTAGGCTTATTCTTGTCCAATTAGGGTTTTTAAGCAATCTTGTGCATCCAATAAGTTCATTTGTGTCATTGGATGAACATTTAGGTCATTTTCGTCCTCCCTAGGCTTATTCTTGTCCAAATAAGGTTTTTAACCAATCTTGTGCATCCAATAGTTCATTTGTGTCATTGGATGAACATTTAGGTCATTTTCGTCCTCCCTAGGCTTATTCTTGTCCAATTAGGGTTTTTAACCAATCTTGTGCATCCAATAGGTGTATTTGTGTCATTGGATGAACATTTAGGTCATTTTCGTCCTCCCTAGGCCTATTCTTGTCCAATTAGGGTTTTTAACCAATCTTGTGCATCCAATAAGTTCATTTGTGTCATTGGATGAACATTTAGGTCATTTTCGTCCTCCCTAGGCTTATTCTTGTCCAATTAGGGTTTTTAACCAATCTTGTGCATCCAATAAGTTCATTTGTGTCATTTGATGAACATTTTGGTCATTTTCGTCCTCCCTAGGCTTATTCTTGTCCAATTAGGGTTTTTAACCAATCTTGTGCATCCAATAAGTTCATTTGTGTCATTGGATGAACATTTAGGTCATTTTCGTCCTCCCTAGGCTTATTCTTGTCCAATTAGGGTTTTTAACCAATCTTGTGCATCCAATAAGTTCATTTGTGTCATTGGATGAACATTTAGGTCATTATCGTCCTCCATAGTCTTATTCTTGTCTAATTAGGGTTTTAAGCAATCTTGTGCATCCAATATGTGTGTTTGTATCATTGGACGAACATTTAGGTCATTTTCGTCCTCCCTAGGCTTATTCTTGTCCAATTAGGGTTTTTAACCAATCTTGTGCATCCAATAAGTTCATTTGTGTCATTGGATGAACATTTAGGTCATTTTCGTCCTCCCTAGGCTTATTCTTGTCCAATTAGGGTTTTTATGCAATCTTGTGCATCCAATAGGTGTGTTTGTGTCATTGGACGAACATTTAGGTCATTTTCGTCCTCCCTAGGCTTATTCTTGTATAATTAGGGTTTTTAACCAATCTTGTGCGTCCAATAAGTTCATTTGTGTTTGTGTCAATAGGTGTGAACATTTAGGTCATTTTCGTCCTCCCTAGGCTTATTCTTGTCCAATTAGGGTTTTTAACCAATCTTGTGCATCCAATAAGTTCATTTGTGTCATTGGATGAACATTTAGGTCATTTTCGTCCTCCCTAGGCTTATTCTTGTCCAATTAGGGTTTTTATGCAATCATGTGCATCCAATAGGTGTGTTTGTGTCATTGGACGAACATTTAGGTCATTTTCGTCCTCCCTAGTCTTATTCTTGTCCAATTAGGGTTTTTATGCAATCTTGTGCATCCAATAGGTGTGTTTGTGTCATTGGAGGAACATTTAGGTCATTTTCGTCCTCCCTAGTCTTATTCTTGTCCAATTAGGGTTTTTATGCAATCTTGTGCATCCAATAGGTGTGTTTGTCTCATTGGACGAACATTTAGGTCATTTTCGTCATCCCTAGGCTTATTCTTGTCCAATTAGGGTTTTTAACCAATCTTGTGCATCCAATAAGTTCATTTGTGTCATTGGATGAACATTTAGGTCATTTTCGTCCTCCCTAGTATTATTCTTGTCCAATTAGGGTTTTTATGCAATCTTGTGCATCCAATAGGTGTGTTTGTGTCATTGGAGGAACATTTAGGTCATTTTCGTCCTCCCTAGTCTTATTCTTGTCCAATTAGGGTTTTTATGCAATCTTGTGCATCCAATAGGTGTCTTTGTGTCATTCGACGAACATTTAGGTCATTTTCGTCCTCCCTAGGCTTATTCTTGTCCAATTAGGGTTTTTAACCAATCTTGTGCATCCAATAAGTTCATTTGTGTCATTGGATGAACATTTAGGTCATTTTCGTCCTCCCTAGTCTTATTCTTGTCCAATTAGGGTTTTTAACCAACATTGTGCATCCAATAAGTTCATTTGTGTCATTGGTGGAACGTTTAGGTCATTTACGTCCTCCCTAGTCTTATTCTTGTCCAATTAGGGTTTTTATGCAATCTTGTGCATCCAATAGGTGTGTTTGTGTCATTGGAGGAACATTTAGGTCATTTTCGTCCTCCCTAGTCTTATTCTTGTCCAATTAGGGTTTTTATGCAATCTTGTGCATCCAATAGGTGTGTTTGTGTCATTGGACGAACATTTAGGTCATTTTCGTCCTCCCTAGGCTTATTCTTGTCCAATTAGGGTTTTTAACCAATCTTGTGCATCCAATAAGTTCATTTGTGTCATTGGATGAACATTTATGTCATTTTTGTCCTCCCTAGGCTTATTCTTGTCCAATTAGGGTTTTTAACCAATCTTGTGCATCCAATAAGTTCATTTGTGTCATTGGATGAACATTTAGGTCATTTTCGTCCTCCCTAGGCTTATTCTTGTCCAATTAGGGTTTTTATGCAATCATGTGCATCCAATAGGTATGTTTGTGTCATTGGACGAACATTTAGGTCATTTTCGTCCTCCCTAGTCTTATTCTTGTCCAATTAGGGTTTTTATGCAATCTAGTGCATCCAATAGGTGTGTTTGTGTCATTGGACGAACATTTAGGTCATTTTCGTCCTCCTTAGGCTTATTCTTGTCCAATTAGGGTTTTTAACCAATCTTGTGCATCCAATAAGTTCATTTGTGTCATTGGATGAACATTTAGGTCATTTTCGTCCTCCCTAGGCTTATTCTTGTCCAATTAGGGTTTTTAACCATTCATGTGCATCCAATAGGTGTGTTTGTGTCATTGGAAGAACATTTAGGTCATTTTGGTCCTCCCTAGGCTTATTCTTGTCCAATTAGGGTTTTTAAACAATCTTGTGCATCCAATAGGTGTGTTTGGGTCATTGGATGAACATTTAGGGCATTTTCGTCCTCCCAAGACTTATTCTTTTCCAATTAGGGTTTTTAACCAATCTTGTGCATCCAATAATTTCATTTGTGTCATTGGATGAACATTTAGGTCATTTTCGTCCTCCCAAGGCTTATTCTTGTCCAATTAGGGTTTTTAACCAATCTTGTGCATCCAATAAGTTCCTTTGTGTCATTGGATGAACATTTAGGTCATTTTCGTCCTCCGTAGGCTTATTCTTGTCCAATTAGGGTTTTTAACCAATCTTGTACATCCAATAAGTTCATTTGTATCATTGGATGAACATTTAGGTCATTTTCGTCCACCCAAGGCATATTCTTGTCCAATTATGGTTTTTAACAAATCTTGTGCATCCAATAAGTTCATTTGTGTCATTGGGTGAACATTTAGGTCATTTTCGTCCTCCCTAGGCTTATTCTTGTCCAATTAGTGTTTTTAACCAATTATGTGCATCCAATAGGTGTGTTTGTATCGTTGTATTAACATTTAGGGCATTTTCGTCCTCCCTAGGCTTATTCTTGTCCAATTAGGGTTTTTAACCAATATTGTGCATCCTATAGGTGTGTTTGTGTCATTGGATTAACATTTAGGTCATTTTCGTCCTCCTTAGGCTTATTCTTGTCCAATTAGGGTTTTTAACCAATCTTGTGCATCCAATAAGTTCATTTGTGTCATTGGTTACCCATTTAGGTCATTTTCGTCCTCCCTAGGCTTATTCTTGTCCAATTAGGGTTTTTAACCAATCATGTGCATCCAATAGGTGTGTTTGTGTCATTGGATGAACATTTAGGTTATTTTCGTCCTCCCTTGGCTTATACTTGGCCAATTAAGGTTTTTAAACAATTATGTGCATCCAATAAGTTCATTTGTGTCATTGGATGAACATTTAGGTCATTTTCGTCCTCCCAAGGCTTATTCTTGTCCAATTAGGGTTTTTAACCAATCTTGTTTATCCAATAAGTTCATTTGTGTCATTGAATGAACATTTAGGTAATTTTGGTCCTCCCTAGACTTATTCTTGTCCAATTAGGGTTTTTAAACAATCTTGTGCATCCAATAGGTGTGTTTGTGTCATTGGATGAACATTTAGGTAATTTTCGTCCACCCAAGGCATATTCTTGTCCAATTAGGGTTTTTAACCAATCTTGTGCATCCAATAGGTGTGTTTGTGTCATTGGATGAACATTTAGGTCATTTTCGTCCTCCTTAGGCTTATTCTTGTCCAATTAGGGTTTTTAACAAATCTTGTGCATCCAATAAGTTCATTTGTGTCATTGAATGAACATTTAGGTCATTTTGGTCCTCCCTAGGCTTATTCTTGTCCAATTAGGTTTTTTAAACAATCTTGTGCATCCAATAGGTGTGTTTGTGTCATTGGGTGAACATTTAGGTCATTTTGTCCTCCCTAGGCTTATTCTTGTCCAATTAGGGTTTTTAACCAATTATGTGCATCCAATAGGTGTGTTTGACTCATTGAATTAACATTTAGGGCATTTTCGTCCTCCCTACGCTTATTCTTGTCCAATTAGGGTTTTTAACCAATCATGTGCATCCAATAGGTGTGTTTGTATCATTGGATTAACATTTAGGGCATTTTCGTTCTCCCTACGCTTATTCTTGTCCAATTAGGGTTTTTAACCAATCATGTGCATCCAATAGGTGTGTTTGTATCATTGGATTAACATTTAGGGCATTTTCGTTCTCCCTAGGCTTATTCTTGTCCAATTAGGGTTTTTAACCAATATTGTGCATCCTATAGGTGTGTTTGTGTTATTGGATTAACATTTAGGTCATTTTCGTCCTCCTTAGGCTTATTCTTGTCCAATTAGGGTTTTTAACCAATCTTGTGCATCCAATAGGTGTGTTTGTGTCATTGGATGAACATTTAGGTCATTTTCGTCCTCCCTAGGCTTATTCTTGTCCAATTAGGGTTTCTAACCAATCTTGTTCATCCAATAGGTATGTTTGTGTCATTGGATGAACATTTAGGTCATTTTCGTCCTCCCTAGGCTTATTCTTGTCCAATTAGGGTTTTTAACCAATCTTGTGCATCCAATAAGTTCATTTGTGTCATTGGATGAACATTTAGGTCATTTTCGTCCTCCTTAGGCTTATTCTTGTCCAATTTGGGTTTTCAGCCAATCTTGTGCATCCAATAAGTTCGTTTGTGTCATTGGAGGAACATTTAGGTCATTTTCGTCCTCCCTAGGTTTATTCTTGTCCAATTAGGGTTTTTAACCAATCTTGTGCATCCAATAAGTTCATTTGTGTCATTGGATGAACATTTAAGTCATTTTCGTCCTCCCGAGGCTTATTCTTGTCCAATTAGGGTTTTTAACCAACCTTGTGCATCCAATAAGTTCATTTGTGTCATTTTTCGTTCTCCCTAGTCTTATTATTGTCCAATTAGGGTTTTTATGCAATCTTGTGCATCCAATAGGTGTGTTTGTGTCATTGGAGGAACATTTAGGTCATTTTCGTCCTCCCTAGTCTTATTCTTGTCCAATTAGGGTTTTTATGCAATCTTGTGCATCCAATAGGTGTGTTTGTGTCATTGGAAGAACATTTAAGTCATTTTCGTCCTCCTTAGGCTTATTCTTGTCCAATTAGTGTTTTTAACCAATCTTGTGCATCCAATAAGTTCATTTGTGTCATTGGATGAACATTTAGGTCATTTTCGTCCTCCCTAGGCTTATTCTTGTCCAATTAGGGTTTTTAACCAATCTTGTGCATCCAATAGGTGTGTTGGCGTCATTGGATGTACATTTAGGTCATTTTCGTCCTCCCTAGGGTTAATCATCTCCAATTAGGGTTTTTAACCAATCTTGTGCTTCCTATAGGTGTGTTTGTGTCATTGGATGAACATTTAGGTCATTTCCATCCACCCTAGGCTTATTCTTGCCCAATTAAGGTTTTTAACCAATCTTGTGCATCCAATAGGTGAATTTGTGTCATTGGATGAACATTTAGGTCATTTTCGTCTTCCTTAGGCATCTTCTTGTCTAATTAGGGTTTTTAACCAATCTTGTGAATCCAATAGGTGTGTTTGTGTCATTGGATGAACATTTAGGTCATTTTCGTCCTCCCTAGGCTTATTCTTGTCCAATTAGGGTTTTTAACAAATCTTGTGCATCCAATAAGTTCATTTGTGTCTTTGAATGAACATTTAGGTCATTTTCGTCCACCCAAGGCATATTCTTGTCCAATTAGGGTTTTTAACAAATCTTGTGCATGCAATAAGTTCATTTGTGTCATTGGGTGAACATTTAGGTAATTTTCGTCCTCCCTAGGCTTATTCTTGTCCAATTATGGTTTTTAACCAATCATGTGCATCCAATAGGTGTGTTTGTATCATTGGATTAACATTTACGGCATTTTCGTCCTCCCTAGGCTTATTCTTGTCCAATTAGGGTTTTTAACCAATATTGTGCATCCTATAGGTGTGTTTGTGTCATTGGATTAACATTTAGGTCATTTTCGTCCTCCTTAGGCTTTTTCTTGTCCAATTAGGGTTTTTAACCAATCTTGTGCATCCAATAAGTTCATTTGTGTCATTGGATGAACATTTAGGTCATTTTCGCCCTCCCTAGGCTTATTCTTGTCCAATTAGGGTTTTTAACCAATCTTGTGCATCCAATAGGTGTGTTGGCGTCATTGGATGTACATTTAGTTCATTTTCGTCCTCCCTAGGGTTTATCATCTCCAATTAGGGTTTTTAACCAATCTTGTGCTTCCTATAAGTGTGTTTGTGTCATTGGATGAACATTTAGGTCATTTCCGTCCACCCTAGGCTTATTCTTGCCCAATTAGGGTTTTTAACCAATCTTGTGCATCCAATAGGTATGTTTGTGTCATTGGATGAACATTTAGGTCATTTTCGTCCACCCAAGGCTTATTCTTGTCCAATTAGGGTTTTTAACCAATATTGTGCATCCAATAGGTGTGTTTGTGTCATTGGATGAACATTTAGGTTATTTTCGTCCTCCCTTGGCTTATACTTGTCCAATTAGGGTTTTTAAACAATTATGTGCATCCAATAAGTTCATTTGTGTCATTGGATGAACATTTAGGTCATTTTCGTCCTCCTTAGGCTTATTCTTGTCCAATTAGGGTTTTTAACAAATCTTGTGCATCCAATAAGTTCATTTGTGTCATTGAATGAACATTTAGGTCATTTTGGTCCTCCCTAGGCTTATTCTTGTCCAATTAGGGTTTTTAAACAATCTTGTGCATCCAATAGGTGTCTTTGGGTCATTGGATGAACATTTAGGGCATTTTCGTCCTCCCAAGACGTATTCTTGTCCAATTAGGGTTTTTAACCAATCTTGTGCATCCAATAATTTCATTTGTGTCATTGGATGAACATTTAGGTCATTTTCGTCCTCCCAATGCTTATTCTTGTCCAATTAGGGTTTTTAACCAATCTTGTTCATCAAATAAGTTCCTTTGTGTCATTGGATGAACATTTAGGTCATTTTCGCCCTCCCTAGGCTTATTCTTGTCCAATTAGGGTTTTTAAACAATCTTGTGCATCCAATAGGTGTGTTTGTGTCATTGGATGAACATTTAGGTCATTTCGTCTTCCTTAGGCATCTTCTTGTCCAATTAGGGTTTTTAACCAATCTTGTGCATCCAATAGGTGTGTTTGTGTCATTGGATGAACATTTAGGTCATTTTCGTCCTTCCTAGGCTTATTCTTGTCCAATTAGGGTTTTTAACCAATCATGTGCATCCAATAGGTGTGTTTGTGTCATTGGATGAACATTTAGGTTATTTTCGTCCTCCCTTGGCTTATACTTGGCCAATTAAGGTTTTTAAACAATTATGTGCATCCAATAAGTTCATTTGTGTCATTGGATGAACATTTAGGTCATTTTCGTCCTCCCAAGGCTTATTCTTGTCCAATTAGGGTTTTTAACCAATCTTGTGCATCCAATAAGTTCATTTGTGTCATTGAATGAACATTTAGGTAATTTTGGTCCTCCCTAGACTTATTCTTGTCCAATTAGGGTTTTTAAACAATCTTGTGCATCCAATAGGTGTGTTTATGTCATTGGATGAACATTTAGGTCATTTTCGTCTTCCTTAGGCATCTTCTTGTCCAATTAGGGTTTTTAACCAATCTTGTGCATCCAATAGGTGTGTTTGTGTCATTGGATGAACATTTAGGTCATTTTCGTCCTCCTTAGGCTTATTCTTTTCCAATTAGGGTTTTTAACAAATCTTGTGCATCCAATAAGTTCATTTGTGTCATTGAATGAACAATTAGGTCGTTTACGTCTTCCTTAGGCATCTTCTTGTGCAATTAGGGTTTTTAACCAATCTTGTGCATCCAATAGGTGTGTTTGTGTCATTGAATGAACATTTAGGTAATTTTGGTCCTCCCTAGACTTATTCTTGTCCAATTAGGGTTTTTAAACAATCTTGTGCATCCAATAGGTGTGTTTGTGTCATTGGATGAACATTTAGGTCATTTTCGTCCTCCTTAGGCTTATTCTTGTCCAATTAGGGTTTTTAACAAATCTTGTGCATCCAATAAGTTCATTTGTGTCATTGACTGAACATTTAGGTCATTTTGGTCCTCCCTAGGCTTATTCTTGTCCAATTAGGGTTTTTAACCAATCATGTGCATCCAATAAGTGTGTTTGTGTCATTGGATGAACATTTAGGTTATTTTCGTCCTCCCTTGGCTTATACTTGGCCAATTAAGGTTTTTAAACAATTATGTGCATCCAATAAGTTCATTTGTGTCATTGGATGAACATTTAGGTCCTTTTCGTCCTCCCAAGGCTTATTCTTGTTCAATTAGGGTTTTTAACCAATCTTGTGCATCCAATAAGTTTATTTGTGTCATTGAATGAACATTTAGGTAATTTTAGTCCTCCCTAGACTTATTCTTGTCCAATTAGGGTTTTTAAACAATCTTGTGCATCCAATAGGTGTGTTTGTGTCATTGGATGAACATTTAGGTAATTTTCGTCCACCCAAGGCATATTCTTGTCCAATTAGGGTTTTTAACCAATCTTGTGCATCCAATAGGTGTGTTTGTGTCATTGGATGAACATTTAGGTCATTTTCGTCCTCCTTAGGCTTATTCTTGTCCAATTAGGGTTTTCAACAAATCTTGTGCATCCAATAAGTTCATTTGTGTCATTGAATGAACATTTAGGTCATTTTGGTCCTCCCTAGGCTTATTCTTGTCCAATTAGGGTTTTTAAACAATCTTGTGCATCCAATAGGTGTCTTTGGGTCATTGGATGAACATTTAGGGCATTTTCGTCCTTCCAAGACGTATTCTTGTCCAATTAGGGTTTTTAACCAATCTTGTGCATCCAATAATTTCGTTTGTGTCATTGGATGAACATTTAGGTCATTTTCGTCCTCCAAATGCTTATTCTTGTCCAATTAGGGTTTTTAACCAATCTTGTTCATCAAATAAGTTCTTTTGTGTCATTGGATGAACATTTAGGTCATTTTCGTCCTCCCTAGGCTTATTCTTGTCCAATTAGGGTTTTTATCCAATCTTGAACATCCAATAAGTTCATTTGTGTCATTGGATCAACATTTAGGTTATTTTTGTCCACCCAAGACATATTCTAGTCCAATTAGGGTTTTTAACAAATCCTGTGCATCCAATAAGTTCATTTGTGTCATTGGATGAACATTTAGGACATTTTCGTCCTCCCTAGGCTTATTCTTGTCCAATTAGGGTTTTTAACCAATCATGTGCATCCAATAGGTGTGTTTGTATCATTGGATTAACATTTAGGGCATTTTCGTCCTCCCTACGCTTATTCTAGTCCAATTAGGGTTTTTAACCAATCAAGTGCATCCAATAGGTGTGTTTGTATCATTGGATTAACATTTAGGGCATTTTCGTCCTCCCTAGGCTTATTCTTGTCCAATTAGAGTTTTTAACCAATATTGTGCATCCTATAGGTGTGTTTGTGTCATTGGATTAACATTTAGGTCATTTTCGTCCTCCTTAGGCTTATTCTTGTCCAATTAGGGTTTTTAACCAATCTTGTGAATCCAATAAGTTCATTTGTGTCGTTGGATGAACATTTAGGTCATTTTCGTCCTCCCTAGGCTTATTCTTGTCCAATTAGGGTTTTTAACCAATCATGTGCATCCAATAGGTGTGTTTGTGTCATTGGAAGAACATTTAGGTCATTTTGGTCCTCCCTAGGCTTATTCTTATCCAATTAGGGTTTTTAAACAATCTTGTGCATCCAATAGGTGTGTTTGGGTCATTGGATGAACATTTAGGGCATTTTCGTCCTCCTTAGGCTTATTCTTGTCCAATTAGGGTTTTTAACAAATCTTGTGGATCCAATAAGTTCATTTGTGTCATTGACTGAACATTTAGGTCATTTTGGTCCTCCCTAGGCTTATTCTTGTCCAATTAGGGTTTTTAACCAATCATGTGCATCCAATAAGTGTGTTTGTGTCATTGGATGAACATTTAGGTTATTTTCGTCCTCCCTTGGCTTATACTTGGCCAATTAAGGTTTTTAAACAATTATGTGCATCCAATAAGTTCATTTGTGTCATTGGATGAACATTTAGGTCATTTTCGTCCTCCCAAGGCTTATTCTTGTCCAATTAGGGTTTTTAACCAATCTTGTGCATCCAATAAGTTCATTTGTGTCATTGAATGAACATTTAGGTAATTTTGGTCCTCCCTAGACTTATTCTTGTCCAATTAGGGTTTTTAAACAATCTTGTGCATCCAATAGGTGTGTTTGTGTCATTGGATGAACATTTAGGTAATTTTCGTCCACCCAAGGCATATTCTTGTCCAATTAGGGTTTTTAACCAATCTTGTGCATCCAATAAGTTCATTTGTGTCATTGAATGAACATTTAGGTCATTTTGGTCCTCCCTAGGCTTATTCTTGTCCAATTAGGGTTTTTAAACAATCTTTGGCATCCAATAGGTGTGTTTGGGTCATTGGATGAACATTTAGGGCATTTTCGTCCTCCCAAGACGTATTCTTGTCCAATTAGGGTTTTTAACCAATCTTGTGCATCCAATAATTTCATTTGTGTCATTGGAAGAACATTTAGGTCATTTTCGTCCTCCCAATGCTTATTCTTGTCCAATTAGGGTTTTTAACCAATCTTGTGCATCAAATAAGTTCCTTTGTGTCATTGGATGAACATTTAGGTCATTTTCGTCCTCCCTAGGCTTATTCTTGTCCAATTAGGGTTTTTATCCAATCTTGTACATCCAATAAGTTCATTTGTGTCATTGGATCAAAATTTAGGTCATTTTCGTCCACCTAAGGCATATTATGGTCCAATTAGGGTTTTAAACAAATCTTGTGCATCCAATAAGTTCATTTGTGTCATTGGATGAACATTTAGGACATTTTCGTCCTCCATAGGCTTATTCTTGTCCAATTAGGGTTTTTAAACAATCTTGTGCATCCAATAGGTGTGTTTGTGTCATTGGATGAACATTTAGGTCATTTTCGTCTTCCTTAGGCATCTTCTTGTCCAATTAGGGTTTTTAACCAATATTGTGCATCCAATAGGTGTATTTGTGTCATTGGATAAACATTTAGGATATTTTCAACCTCCCTAGCTTTATTCTTGTCCAATTAGGGTTTTTAACCAATCTTGTGCATCCAATAGGTGTGTTTGTGTCATTGGATTAACATTTAGGGCATTTTCGTCCTCTCAAGGCTTATTTTTGTCCAATTAGGGTTTTTAACCAATATTGTGCATCCTATAGGTGTGTTTGTGTCATTGGATTAACATTTAGGTCATTTTCGTCCTCCTTAGGCTTATTCTTCTCCAATTAGGGTTTTTAACCAATCTTGTGCATCCAATAAATTCATTTGTGTCATTGGATGAACATTTAGGTCATTTTCGCCCTCCCTAGGCTTATTCTTGTCCAATTAGGGTTTTTAACCAATCTTGTGCATTCAATGGGTGTGTTGGCTTCATTTGATGTACATTTAGGTCATTTTCGTCCTCCCTAAGGTTAATCATCTCCAATTAGGGTTTTTAACCAATCTTGTGTTTCCTATAGGTGTGTTTGTGTCATTGGATGAACATTTAGGTCATTTCCGTCCACCCTAGGCTTATTCTTGCCTAATAAGGGTTTTTAACCAATCTTGTGCATCCAATAGGTATGTTTGTGTCATTGGATGAACATTTAGGTTATTTCCGTCCACCCTAGGCTTATTCTTGCCTAATAAGGGTTTTTAACCAATCTTGTGCATCCAATAGGTATGTTTGTGTCATTGGATTAACATTTAGGGTATTTTCGTCCTCCCAAGACTTATTCTTGTCCAATTAGGGTTTTTAACTATTCTTTTGCATCCAATAAGTTAATTTGTGTCATTGGATGAACATTTAGGTCATTTTCGTCCTCCCAAGGCTTATTCTTGTCCAATTAAGGTTTTTAACCAATCTTGTGCCTCCATTAGGTTTCGTTGTGTCATTGGATGAACATTTAGGTTTTTTCGTCCTCCCTAGGCTTATTCTTGTCCAATTAGGGTTTTTAACCAATCTTGTACATCCAATAAGTTCATTTGTGTCATTGGATGAACATTTAGGTCATTTTCGTCCACCCAAGGCATATTCTTGTCCAATTAGGGTTTTTAACAAATCTTGTGCATCCAACAAGTTCATTTGTGTCATTAGGTGAACATTTAGGTCATTTTCGTCCTCCCTAGGCTTATTCTTGTCCAATTAGGGTTTTTAACCAATCATGTGCATCCAATAGGTGTGTTTGTATCATTGGATTAACATTTAGGGCATTTTCGTCATCCCTAGGCTTATTCTTGTCCAATTAGGGTATTTAACCAATATTGTGCATCCTATAGGTGTGTTTGTGTCATTGGATTAACATTCAGGTCATTTTCGTCTTCCTTAGGCTTATTCTTGTCCAATTAGGGATTTTAACCAATCTTGTGCATCCAATAAGTTCATTTGTGTCATTGGATGAACATTTAGGTCATTTTCGTCCTCCCTAGGCATCTTCTTGTCCAATTAGGGTTTTTAACCAATCTTGTGCATCCAATAGGTATGCTTGCGTCCTTGGATGAACAATTAGGTCATTTTCGTCTTCCCAAGGCTTATTCTTATCCAATTAGGGTTTTAACCAATCTTGTGCATCCAATAAGTTCATTTGTGTCATTGGATGAACATTTAGGTCATTATCGTCGTCCCTAGGCTTATTCTTGTCCAATTAGGGTTTTTAAACAATCTTGTGCATCCAATGAGTTCTTTTGTGTCATTGGATATACATTTAGGTCATTTTAGGCCTCCTTAAGCTTGTTCTTGTCCAATTAGGGATTTTAACCAAGATTGTGCATCCAATAAGTTCATTTGTGTCATTGGATGAACATTTAGGTCATTTTCGTCCTCCCTAGGCTTATTCTTGTCCAATTAGGGTTTTTAACCAATCATGTACATCCAATAGGTGTGTTTGTGTCATTGGATGAACATTTAGGTTATTTTCGTCCTCCCTTGGCTTATACTTGTCCAATTAGGGTTTTTAAACAATCTTGTGCATCCAATAAGTTAATTTGTGTCATTGGATGAACATTTAGGTCATTTTCGTCCTCCCAAGGCTTATTCTTGTCCAATTATGGTTTTTAACCAATCTTGTGCATCGAATAAGATCATTTGTGTCATTGAATGAACATTTAGGTCATTTTGGTCCTCCCTAGACTTATTCTTGTCCAATTAGGGTTTTTAAACAATCTTGTGCATCCAATAGGTGTGTTTGTGTCATTGGATGAACATTTAGGTCTTTTTCGTCTTCCTTAGGCATCTTCTTGTCCAATTAGGGTTTTTAACTAATCTTGTGCATCCAATAGGTATGTTTGTGTCCTTGGATGAACAATTTGGTCATTTTCGTCTTCCCAAGGCTTATTCTTGTCCAATTAGGGTTTTTAACCAATCTTGTGCATCCAATAAGTTCATTTGTGTCATTGAATGAACATTTAGGTAATTTTGGTCCTCCCTAGACTTATTCTTGTCCAATTAGGGTTTTTAAACAATCTTGTGCATCCAATAGGTGTGTTTGTGTCATTGGATGAACATTTAGGTCATTTTCGTATGCCTTAGGCATCTTCTTGTCCAATTAGGGTTTTTAACCAATCATGTGCATCCAATAGGTGTATTTGTGTCATTGGATAAACATTTAGGTTATTTTCGTCCTCCCTAGCTTTATTCTTGTCCAATTAAGGTTTTTAACCAATCTTGTGCATCCAATAGGTGTGTTTGTGTCATTGGATTAACATTTAGGGCATTTTCGTCCTTTCAAGGCTTATTTTTGTCCAATTAGGGTTTTTAACCAATATTGTGCATCCTATAGGTGTGTTTGTGTCATTGGATTAACATTTAGGTCATTTTCGTCCTCCTTAGGCTTATTCTTGTCCAATTAGGGTTTTTAACCAATCTTGTGCATCCAATAAGT
>JBBPBR010000004.1:17471511-17521260 GCA_037974775.1 Cicer pinnatifidum
CAATCTTGTGCATCCAATAGGTGTGTTTGTGTCATTGGATGAACATTTAGGTCATTTTCGTATGCCTTAGGCATCTTCTTGTCCAATTAGGGTTTTTAACCAATCATGTGCATCCAATAGGTGTATTTGTGTCATTGGATAAACATTTAGGTTATTTTCGTCCTCCCTAGCTTTATTCTTGTCCAATTAAGGTTTTTAACCAATCTTGTGCATCCAATAGGTGTGTTTGTGTCATTGGATTAACATTTAGGGCATTTTCGTCCTTTCAAGGCTTATTTTTGTCCAATTAGGGTTTTTAACCAATATTGTGCATCCTATAGGTGTGTTTGTGTCATTGGATTAACATTTAGGTCATTTTCGTCCTCCTTAGGCTTATTCTTGTCCAATTAGGGTTTTTAACCAATCTTGTGCATCCAATAAGTTCATTTGTGTCATTGGATGAACATTTAGGTCATTTTCGCCCTCCCTAGGCTTATTCTTGTCCAATTAGGGTTTTTAAACAATCTTGTGCATTCAAGTGGTGTGTTGGCTTCATTTGATGTACATTTAGGTCATTTTCGTCCTTCCTAGAGTTAATCATCTCCAATTAGGGTTTTTAACCAATCTTGTGCTTCCTATAGGTGTGTTTGTGTCATTGGGTGAACATTTAGGTCATTTCCGTCCACCCTAGGCTTATTCTTGCCTAATAAGGGTTTTTAACCAATCTTGTGCATCCAATAGGTATGTTTGTGTCATTGGATGAACATTTAGGTAATTTTCGTCCACCCAAGGCATATTCTTGTCCAATTAGGGTTTTTAACCAATCTTGTGCATCCAATAGGTGTGTTTGTGTCATTGGATGAATATTTAGGGTATTTTCGTCCTCCCAAGACTTATTCTTGTCCAATTAGGGTTTTTAACTAATCTTGTGCATCCAATAAGTTAATTTGTGTCATTGGATGAACATTTAGGTTATTTTCGTCCTCCCAAGGCTTATTCTTGTCCAATTAAGGTTTTTAACCAATCTTGTGCATCCATTAAGTTCCGTTGTGTCATTGGATGAACATTTAGGTCATTTTCGTCCTTCCTAGGCTTATTCATGTCCAATTAGGGTTTTTAACCAATCTTGTACATCCAATAAGTTCATTTGTGTCATTGGATAAACATTTAGGTCATTTTCGTCCACCCAAGGCATATTCTTGTCCAATTAGGGTTTTTAACAAATCTTGTGCATCCAACAAGTTCATTTGTGTCATTTGGTGAACATTTAGGTCATTTTCGTCCTCCCTAGGCTTATTCTTGTCCAATTAGGGTTTTTAACCAATCATGTGCATCCAATAGGTGTGTTTGTATCATTGGATAAACATTTAGGGCATTTTCGTCCTCCCTAGGCTTATTCTTGTCCAATTAGGGTTTTTAACCAATATTGTGCATCCTATAGGTGTGTTTGTGTCATTGGATTAACATTTAGGTCATTTTCGTCCTCCTTAGGCTTATTCTTGTCCAATTAGGGATTTTAACCAATCTTCTGCATCCAATAAGTTCATTTGTGTCATTGGATGAACATTTAGGTCATTTTCGTCCTCCCTAGGCATCTTCTTGTCCAATTAGGGTTTTTAACCAATCTTGTGCATCCAATAGGTATGTTTGCGTCCTTGGATGAACAATTAGGTCATTTTCGTCTTCCCAAGGCTTATTCTTATCCAATTAGGGTTTTAACCAATCTTGTGCATCCAATAATTTCATTTGTGTCATTGGATGAACATTTAGGTCATTTTCGTCGTCCCTAGGCTTATTCTTGTCCAATTAGGGTTTTTAAACAATCTTGTGCATCCAATGAGTTCTTTAGTGTCATTAGATATACATTTAGGTCATTTTCGGCCTCCTTAGGCTTATTCTTGTCCAATTATGGATTTTAACCAATATTGTGCATCCAATAAGTTCATTTGTGTCATTGGATGAACATTTAGGTCATTTTCGTCCTCCCTAGGCTTATTCTTGTCCAATTAGGGTTTTTAACCAATCATGTACATCCAATAGGTGTGTTTGTGTCATTGGATGAACATTTAGGTTATTTTCGTCCTCCCTTGGCTTATACTTGTCCAATTAGGGTTTTTAAACAATCTTGTGCATCCAATAAATTAATTTGTGTCATTGGATGAACATTTATGTCATTTTCGTCCTCCCCAGGCTTATTCTTGTCCAATTATGGTTTTTAACTAATCTTGTGCATCGAATAAGATCATTTGTGTCATTGAATGAACATTTAGGTCATTTTGGTCCTCCGTAGACTTATTCTTGTCCAATTAGGGTCTTTAAGCAATCTTATGCATCCAATAGGTGTGTTTGTGTCATTGGATGAACATTTAGGTCATTTTCGTCTTCCTTAGGCATCTTCTTGTCCAATTAGGGTTTTTAACCAATCTTGTGCATCCAATAGGTATGTTTGTGTCCTTGGATGAACAATTAGGTCATTTTCGTCTTCCAAAGGCTTATTCTTATCCAATTAGGGTTTTAACCAATCTTTTGCATCCAATAAGTTCATTTGTGTCATTGGATGAACATTTAGGTCATTTTCGTCGTCCCTAGGCTTATTCTTGTCCAATTAGGGTTTTTAACCAATCATGTGCATCCAATAGGTGTATTTGTGTCATTGGATGAACATTTAGGTTATTTTCGTCCTCCCTAGGCTTATTCTTGTCCTATTAGGGTTTTTAACCAATCTTGTGCATCCAATAGGTGTGTTTGTGTCATTGGATCAACATTTAGGTCATTTTTGTCCTCCCTAGGCTTATTCTTGTCCAATTTGGTTTTTAAACAATCATGTGCATCCAATAGGTGTGTTTGTGTCATTAGATTATCATTTAGGGCATTTTCGTCCTCCCTTGGGTTATACTCGTCCAATTAGGGTTTCTAAACAATCTTGTGCATCCAATAGGTGTGTTTGTGTCATTGGATGAACATTTAGGTCATTTTCGTCCTCCCAAGGCTTATTCTTGTCCAATTAGGGTTTTTAACCAATATTGTGCATCCTATAGGTGTGTTTGGGTGATTGGATTAACATTTAGGACATTTTCGTCCTCCTTAAGCTTATTCTTGTCCAATTAGGGTTTTTAACCAATCTTGTGCATCCAATAGGTGTGTTGGCGTCATTGGATGTACATTTAGGTCATTTTCGTCCTCCCTAGGGTTAATCATGTCCAATAAGGGTTTTAACCAATCTTGTGCTTCTTATAGGTGAGTTTGTGTCATTGGATGAACATTTACGTAATTTTCGTCCGCCCTAGGCTTATTCCTGCCCAATTAGGGTTTTTAACCAATCTTGTACATCCAATAGGTATGTTTGTGTCATTGGATGATCATTTAGGTCATTTTCGTCCACCCAAGGCATATTCTTTTCCAATTAGGGTTTTTAACCAATCTTGTGCATCCAATAGGTGTGTTTGTGTCATTGGATGAACATTTAGGTCATTTTCGTCCTCCCAAGGCTTATTCTTCTCCAATTAGGGTTTTTAACCAATCTTGTGCATCCAATAAGTTAGTTTGTGTCATTGGATGAACATTTAGGTCATTTTCGTCCTCCCAAGGCTTATTCTTGACCAATTAGGGTTTTTAACCAATGTTGTGCATCCATTAAGTTCCTTTGTATCATTGGATGAACATTTATGTCATTTTCGTGCTCCCTAGGCTTATTCTTGTCCAATTATGGTTTTTAACCAATCTTGTACATCTAATATGGTCATTTGTGTCATTGGATCAAAATTTAGGTCATTTTTGTCCTCCATAGGCTTATTCTTGTCCAATTAGGGTGTTTAACCAATCTTGTACATCCAATGAGTTCATTTGTGTCATTGGATGAACATTTAGGTCATTTTCGTCCTCCCTTGGCTTATTCTTGTCCAATTAGGGTTTTTAACCAATCTTGTGCATCCAATAAGTTCATGTGTGTCATTGGATGAACATTTAGGTCATTTTCGTCCTCCCTAGGCTTAATCATGTCCAATTAGGGTTTTTAACCAATCTTGTGCATCCAATAGGTATGTTTGTGTCATTGGATGAACATTTAGGTCATTTTCGTCTTCCTTAGGCACCTTCTTGTCCAATTAGGGTTTTTAACCAATCTTGTGCATCCAATAGGTGTGTTTGTGTCATTGGATGAACATTTAGGTCATTTTCGTCCTCCTTAGGCTTATTCTTGTCCAATTAGGGTTTATAACAAATCTTGTGCATCCAATAAGTTCATTTGTGTCATTGAATGAACATTTAGGTCATTTTGGTCCTCCCTAGGCTTATTCTTGTCCAATTAGGGTTTTTAAACAATCTTGTGCATCCAATAGGTGTGTTTGTGTCATTGGATGAACATTTAGGGCATTTTCGTCCTCCAAAGGCTTATTCTTGTCCAATTAGGGTTTTTAACCAATGTTGTGCATCCGATAGGTGTGTTTGTGTCATTGGATTAACATTTAGGTCATTTTTGTCCTCCTTAGGCTTATTCTTGTCCAATTAGGGTTTTTAACCAATCTTGTGCATCCAATAAGTTCATTTGTGTCATTGGATGAACATTTAGGTCTATTTCGCCCTCCCTAGGCTTATTCTTGTCCAATTAGGGTTTTTAACCAATCTTGTGCATCCAATAGGTGTGTTGGCGTCATTGGATGTACATTTAGGTCATTTTCGTCCTCCCTAGGGTTAATCATGTCCAATTAGGGTTTTTAACCAATCTTGTGCTTCCTATAGGTGTGTTTGTGTTATTGGATGAACATTTAGGTCATTTCCGTCCACCCTAGGCTTATTCTTGCCCAATTAGGGTTTTTAACCAATCTTGTGTATCCAATAAGTTAATTTGTGTCATTGGATGAACATTTAGGTCATTTTCGTCCTCCCAAGGCTTATTCTTGTCCAATTAGGGTTTTTAACCAATCTTGTGCATCCAATAAGTTCATTTGTGTCATTGGATGAACATTTAGGTCATTTTCGCCCTCCCTAGGCTTATTCTTGTCCAATTAGGGTTTTTAACCAATCTTGTGCATCCAATAGGTGTGTTTGTATCATTGGATTAACATTTAGGGCATTTTCGTCCTCCCTAGGCTTATTCTTGTCCAATTAGGGTTTTTAACCAATATTGTGCATCCTATAGGTGTGTTTGAGTCATTGGATTAACATTTAGGTCATTTTCGTCCTCCTTAGGCTTATTCTTGTCCAATTAGGGTTTTTAACCAATCTTGTGTATCCAATAAGTTCATTTGTGTCATTGGATGAACATTTAGGTCATTTTCGCCCTCCCTAGGCTTATTCTTGTCCAATTAGGGTTTTTAACCAATATTGTGCATCCTATAGGTGTGTTTGTGTCATTGGATGAACATTTAGGTCCTTTTCGTCCTCCCTAGGCTTATTCTTGACCAATTAGGGTTTTTAACCAATCATGTGCATTCAATAGGTGTGTTTGTATCATTGGATTAACATTTAGGGCATTTTCGTCCTCCCTAGGCTTATTCTTGTCCAATTAGGGTTTTTAACCAATCATGTGCATCCAATAGGTGTGTTTGTATCATTGGATTAACATTTAGGGCATTTTCGTCCTCCCTAGGCTTATTCTTGTCCAATTAGGGTTTTTAACCAATATTGTGAATCCAATAGGTGTGTTTGTGTCATTGGATGAACATTTAGGTCATTTTCGTCCTCCTTAGGCTTATTCTTGTCCAATTAGGGTTTTTAACAAATCTTGTGCATCCAATAGGTGTGTTTGTATCATTGGATTAACATTTAGGGCATTTTCGTCCTCCCTAGGCTTATTCTTGTCCAATTAGGGTTTTTAACCAAAATTGTGCATCCTATAGGTGTGTTTGAGTCATTGGATTAGCATTTAGGTCATTTTCGTCCTCCTTAGGCTTTTTCTTGTCCAATTAGGGTTTTTAACCAATCTTGTGCATCCAATAAGTTCATTTGTGTCATTTGATGAACATTTAGGTCATTTTCGTCTTCCCTAGGCTTATTCTTGTCCAATTAGGGCTTTTAACCAATCATGTGCATCCAATAGGTGTGTTTGTGTCATTGGATGAACATTTAGGTTATTTTCGTCCTCCCTTGGCTTATACTTGTCCAATTAGGGTTTTTAAACAATTATGTGCATCCAATAAGTTCATTTGTGTCATTGGATGAACATTTAGGTCATTTTCGTCCTCCCAAAGCTTATTCTTGTCCAATAAGGGTTTTTAACCAATCTTGTGCATCCAATAAGTTCATTTGTGTCATTGAATGAACATTTAGGTAATTTTGGTCCTCCCTAGACTTATTCTTGTCCAATTAGGGTTTTTAAACAATCTTGTGCATCCAATAGGTGTGTTTGTGTCATTGGATGAACATTTAGGTCATTTTCGTCCTCCCTAGGCTTATTCTTGTCCAATTAGGGTTTTTAACCAATCTTGTGCATCCAATAGGTGTGTTTGTATCATTGGATTAACATTTAGGGCATTTTCGTCCTCCCTAGGCTTATTCTTGTCCAATTAGGGTTTTTAACCAATCATGTGCATCCAATAGGTGTGTTTGTATCATTGGATTAACATTTAGGGCATTTTCGTCCTCCCTAGGCTTATTCTTGTCCAATTAGGGTTTTTAACCAATCTTGTGCATCCAATAGGTGTGTTGGCGTCATTGGATGTACATTTAGGTCATTTTCGTCCTCCCTAGGGTTAATCATGTCCAATTAGGGTTTTAACCAATCTTGTGCTTCCTATTGGTGTGTTTGTTTCATTGGATGAACATTTAGGTAATTTTCGTCCACCCTAAGCTTATTCTTGCCCAATTAGGGTTCTTATCCAATCTTGTACATCCAATAGGTGTGTTTGTGTCATTGGATGAACATTTAGGTCATTTTCGTCCAGCCAAGGCATATTCTTTTCCAATTAGGGTTTTTAACCAATCTTGTGCATCCAATAGGTGTGTTTGTGTCATTGGATGAACATTTAGGTTATTTTCGTCCTCCTTAGGCTTATTCTTGTCCAATTATGGTTTTTAACCAATGTTGTGCATCCGATAGGTGTGTTTGTGTCATTGGATTAACATTTAGGTCATTTTTGTCCTCCTTAGGCTTATTCTTGTCCAATTAGGGTTTTTAACCAATCTTGTGCATCCAATAAGTTCATTTGTGTCATTGGATGAACATTTAGGTCATTTTCGTCCTCCCAAGGCTTATTCTTGTCCAATTAGGGTTTTTAACCAATGTTGTGCATCCAATAAGTTCCTTTGTATCATTGGATGAACATTTATGTCATTTTCGTGCTCCCTAGGCTTATTCTTGTCCAATTATGGTTTTTAACCAATCTTGTACATCCAATAAGGTCATTTGTGTCATTGGATCAACATTTAGGTCATTTTCGTCCTCCCTAGGGTTATTCTTGTCCAATTAGGGTGTTTAACCAATCTTGTACATCCAATGAGTTCATTTGTGTCATTGGTTGAACATTTAGGTCATTTTCGTCCTCCCTAGCCTTATTCTTGTCCAATTAGGGTTTTTAACCAATCTTGTGCATCCAATAGGTGTGTTTGTGTCATTGGATTATCATTTAGGGCATTTTCGTCCTCCCTTGGCTTATTCTTGTCCAATTAGGGGTTTTAACCAATCTTGTGCATCCAATAGGCGTGTTTGTGTCATTGGATTAACATTTAGGTCATCTTCGTCCTCCCAAGGCTTATTCTTGTCCAATTAGGGGTTTTAACCAATATTGTGCATCCTATAGGTGTGTTTGTGTCATTGGATTAACATTTAGGTCATTTTCGTCCTCCTTAGGCTTATTGTTGTCCAATTAGGGTTTTTAACCAATCTTGTGCATCCAATAGGTGTGTTTGTGTCATTGGATTAACATTTAGGTCATCTTCGTCCTCCAAAGGCTTATTCATGTCCAATTAGGGTTTTTAACCAATCTTGTGCTTCCTATAGGTGTGTTTGTGTCATTGGATGAACATTTAGGTCATTTCTGTCCTCCCTAGGCTTATTCTTGCCCATTTAGGGTTTTTAACCAATCTTGTGCATCCAATAGGTATGTTTGTGTCCTTGGATGGACAATTAGGTCATTTTCGTCCTCCCAAGGGTTAATCTTGTCCAATTAGGGTTTTTAACCAATCTTGTGCATCCGATAAGTTCATTTGTGTCATTGGATGAACATTTAGGTCATTTTCGTCCTCCCTAGGCTTAATCATGTCCAATTAGGGTTTTTAACCAATCTTGTGCATCCAATAGGTGTGTTTGTGTCATTGGATGAACATTTAGGTCATTTTCGTCCTCCTTAGGCTTATTCTTGTCCAATTAGGGTTTTTAACAAATCTTGTGCATCCAATAAGTTCATTTGTATCATTGAATGAACATTTAGGTTATTTTGGTCCTCCCTAGGCTTATTCTTGTCCAATTAGGGTTTTTAAACAATCTTGTGCATCCAATAGGTGTGTTTGTGTCGTTGGATGAACATTTAGGTCATTTTCGTCCTCCAAAGGCTTATTCTTGTCCAATTAGGGTTTTTAACAAATATTGTGCATCTGATAGGTGTGTTTGTGTCATTGGATTAACATTTAGGTCATTTTTGTCCTCCTTAGGCTTATTCTTGTCCAATTAGGGTTTTTAACCAATCTTGTGCATCCAATAAGTTCATTTGTGTCATTGGATGAACATTTAGGTCTATTTCGCCCTCCCTAGGCTTATTCTTGTCCAATTAGGGTTTTTAACCAATCTTGTGCATCCAATAGGTGTGTTGGCGTCATTGGATGTACATTTAGGTCATTTTCGTCCTCCCTAGGGTTAATCATGTCCAATTAGGGTTTTTAACCAATCTTGTGCTTCCTATAGGTGTGTTTGTGTTATTGGATGAACATTTAGGTCATTTCCGTCCACCCTAGGCTTATTCTTGCCCAATTAGGGTTTTTAACCAATCTTGTGTATCCAATAAGTTAATTTGTGTCATTGGATGAACATTTAGGTCATTTTCGTCCTCCCAAGGCTTATTCTTGTCCAATTAGGGTTTTTAACCAATCTTGTGCATCCAATAAGTTCATTTGTGTCATTGGATGAACATTTAGGTCATTTTCGCCCTCCCTAGGCTTATTCTTGTCCAATTAGGGTTTTTAACCAATCTTGTGCATCCAATAAGTTCATTTGTGTCATTGGATGAACATTTAGGTCATTTTCGTCCTCCTAAGGCTTATTCTTGTCCAATTAGGGTTTCTAACCAATCTTGTGCATCCAATAGGTGTGTTTGTGACATTGGATGAACATTTAGGTCATTTTCGTCCTCCCTAGGCTTATTCTTGTCCAATTAGGGTTTTTAACCAATCTTGTGCATCCAATAAGTTCAGTTGTGTCATTGGATTAACATTTAGGTCATTTTCGTCCTCCCTTGGCTTATTCTTGTCCAATTAGGGTTTCTAAACAATCTTGTGCATCCATTAGGTGTGTTTGTGTCATTGGATGAACATTTAGGTCATTTTCGTCCTCCCTAGGCTTATTCTTGTCCAATTAGGGTGTTTAACCAATCTTGTGCATCCAATAAGTTCATTTGTGTCATTGGATTAACATTTAGGTCATTTTCGTCCTCCCTAGGCTTATTCTTGTCCAATTAGGGTTTTTAACCAATCTTGTGCATCCAATAGGTGCGTTTGTGTCATTGGATGAACAATTAGGTCATTTTCGTCCTCCCTAGGCTTATTCTTGTCCAATTAGGGTTTTTAACCAATCTTGTGCATCCAATAACTTTGTTTGTGTCATTGAATTAATATTTAGGTCATTTTCGTCCTCCCTAGGCATATTCTTGTCCAATTAGGGTTTTTAACCAATCTTGTGCATCCAATAAGTTCATTTGTGTCATTGGATGATCAATTAGGTCATTTTCGTCCTCCATAGGATTATTGTTGTCCAATTAGGGTTTTTAACCAATCTTGTGCATCCAATAGGTGTGTTTGTGTCATTGGATGATCAATTAGGTCATTTTCGTCCTCCCTAGGCATATTCTTGTCCAATTAGGGTTTTTAACGAATCTTGTGCATCCAATAGGTGTGTTGTGTCATTGGATGATCAATTAGGTCATTTTCGTCCTCCCTAGGCTTATTCTTGTCCAATTAGGGTTTTTAACCAATCTTGTGCATCCAATAAGTTGAGTTGTGTCATTGGATTAACATTTAGGTCATTTTCGTCCTCCCTAGGCTTATTCTTGTCCAATTAGGGTTTTTAAGCAATCTTGTGCATCCAATAGGTGTGTTTGTGTCATTGGATGATCAATTAGGTCATTTTCGTCCTCCCTAGGCTTATTCTTGTCCAATTAGGGTTTTTAACCAATCTTGTGCATCCGATAAGTTTGTTTGTGTCGTTGAATTAATATTTAGGTCATTTTCGTCCTCCCTAGGCATATTCTTGTCCAATTAGGGTTTTTAACCAATCTTGTGCATCCAATAGGTGTGTTTTTGTCATTGGATGATCAATTAGGTCATTTATGTCCTCCTAGGGTTGTTCTTGTCCAATTAGGGTTTTTAACCAATCTTGTGCATCCAATAACTTTGTTTGTGTCATTGAATTAATATTTAGGTCATTTTCGTCCTCCCTAGGCATATTCTTGTCCAATTAGGGTTTTTAACCAATCTTGTGCATCCAATAGGTGTGTTTTTGTCATTGGATGATCAATTAGGTCATTTATGTCCTCCTAGGGTTGTTCTTGTCCAATTAGGGTTTTTAACCAATCTTGTGCATCCAATAACTTTGTTTGTGTCATTGAATTAATATTTAGGTCATTTTCGTCCTCCCTAGGCATATTCTTGTCCAATTAGGGTTTTTAACCAATCTTGTGCATCCAATAGGTGTGTTTGTGTAATTGGATGATCAATTAAGTCATTTTCGTCCTCCCTAGGCTTATTCTCTTCCAATTAGGGTTTTTAACCAATCTTGTGCATCCAATAAGTTCATTTGTGTCATTGGATTAACATTTAGGTCATTTTCGTCCTCCCTAGGCATATTCTTGTCCAATTAGGGTTTTTAACCAATCTTGTGCATCCAATAGGTGTATTTGTGTCATTGGACGAACATTTAGGTCATTTTCGTCCTCCCTAGGCTTATTCTTGTCCAATTAGGGTTTTTAACCAATCTTGTGCATCCAATAGGTGTATTTGTGTCATTGGATGAACATTTAGGTCATTTTCGTCCTCCCTAAGCTTATTCTTGTCTAATTAGGGTTTTTAAGCAATCTTGTGCATCCAATAAGTTCATTTGTGTTATTGGATGAGCATTTAGGTCATTTTCGTCCTCCCTAGGCTTATTCTTGTCCAATTAGGGTTTCTAACCAATCTTGTGCATCCAATAGGTGTATTTGTGTCATTGGATGAACATTTAGGTCATTTTCGTCCTCCCTAGGCTTATTCTTGTCCAGTTACGGTTTTTAAGCAATCTTGTGCATCCAATAAGTTCATTTGTGTCATTGGATGAACATTTAGGTCATTTTCGTCCTCCCTAGGCTTATTCTTGTCCAATTAGGGTTTTTAACCAATCTTGTGCATCCAATAGGTGTGTTTGCGTCATTGGATGTACATTTAGGTCATTTTCGTCCTCCCTAGGGTTAATCATGTCCAATTAGGGTTTTTAACCAATCTTGTGCTTCCTATAGGTGTGTTTGTGTCATTGGATGAACATTTAGGTCATTTCTATCCACCCTAGGCTTATTCTTGCCCATTTAGGGTTTTTAACCAATCTTGTGCATCCAATAGGTATGTTTGTGTCATTGGATGAACATTTAGGTCATTTTCGTCCACCCAAGGCATATTCTTGTCCAATTAGGGTTTTTAACCAATCTTGTGCATCCAATAGGTTTGTTTCTGTCATTGGATGAACATTTAGGTCATTTTCGTCCTCCCTAGGCTTATTCTTGTCCAATTAAGGTTTTTACAAATCTTGTGCATCCAATAAGTTCATTTGTGTCATTGAATGAACATTTAGTTCATTTTGGTCCTCCCTAGGCATATTCTTGTCAAATTAGGGTTTTTAAACAATCTTGTGCATCCAATAGGTGTGTTTGTGTCATTGGATGAACATTTAGGGCATTTTCGTCCTCCCAAGACATGTTCTTGTCCAATTAGGGATTTTAACCAATCTTGTGCATCCAATAAGTTAATTTGTGTCATTGGATGAACATTTAGGGCATTTTCGTCCTCCCAAGGCTTATTCTAGTCCAATTAGGGTTTTTAACCAATCTTGTGCATCCAATAAGTTCCTTTGTGTCATTGGATGAACATTTAGGTCATTTTCGTCCTCCCTAGGCTTATTCTTGTCCAATTAGGGTTTTTAACCAATCTTGTGCATCCAATAGGTGTGTTTGTATCATTGGATTAACATTTAGGGCATTTTCGTCCTCCCTAGGCTTATTCTTGTCCAATTAGGGTTTTTAACCAATCATGTGCATCCAATAGGTGTGTTTGTATCATTGGATTAACATTTAGGGCAATTTCGTCCTCCCTAGGCTTATTCTTGTCCTATTAGGGTTTTTAACCAATCTTGTGCATCCAATAGGTGTGTTGGCGTCATTGGATGTACATTTAGGTCATTTTCGTCCTCCCTAGGGTTAATCATGTCCAATTAGGGTTTTAACCAATCTTGTGCTTCCTATTGGTGTGTTTGTTTCATTGGATGAACATTTAGGTAATTTTCGTCCACCCTAGGCTTATTCTTGCCCAATTAGGGTTGTTATCCAATCTTGTACATCCAATAGGTGCGTTTGTGTCATTGGATGAACATTTAGGTCATTCTCGTCAAGCCAAGACATATTCTTTTCGAATTAGGGTTTTTAACCAATCTTGTGCATCCAATAGGTGTGTTTGTGTCATTGGATGAACATTTAGGTTATTTTCGTCCTCCTTAGGCTTATTCTTGTCCAATTAGGGTTTTTAACCAATCTTGTGCATCCAATAGGTGTGTTTGTATCATTGGATTAACATTTAGGGCATTTTCGTCCTCCCAAGGCTTATTCTTGTCCTATTAGGGTTTTTAACCAATCTTGTGCATCCAATAGGTGTGTTGGCGTCATTGGATGTACATTTAGGTGATTTTCGTCCTCCCTAGGGTTAATCATGTCCAATTAGGGTTTTAACCAATCTTGTGCTTCCTATTGGTGTGTTTGTTTCATTGGATGAACATTTAGGTAATTTTCGTCCACCCTAGGCTTATTCTTGCCCAATTAGGGTTGTTATCCAATCTTGTACATCCAATAGGTGTGTTTGTGTCATTGGATGAACATTTAGGTCATTCTCGTCAAGCCAAGACATATTCTTTTCGAATTAGGGTTTTTAACCAATCTTGTGCATCCAATAGGTGTGTTTGTGTCATTGGATGAACATTTAGGTTATTTTCGTCCTCCTTAGGCTTATTCTTGTCCAATTAGGGTTTTTAACCAATCTTGTGCATCCAATAGGTGTGTTTGTATCATTGGATTAACATTTAGGGCATTTTCGTCCTCCCAAGGCTTATTCTTGTCCTATTAGGGTTTTTAACCAATCTTGTGCATCCAATAGGTGTGTTGGCGTCATTGGATGTACATTTAGGTGATTTTCGTCCTCCCTAGGGTTAATCATGTCCAATTAGGGTTTTAACCAATCTTGTGCTTCCTATTGGTGTGTTTGTTTCATTGGATGAACATTTAGGTAATTTTCGTCCACCCTAGGCTTATTCTTGCCCAATTAGGGTTGTTATCCAATCTTGTACATCCAATAGGTGTGTTTGTGTCATTGGATGAAAATTTAGGTCATTTTCGTCCAGCCAAGACATATTCTTTTCCAATTAGGGTTTTTAACCAATCTTGTGCATCCAATAGGTGTGTTTGTGTCATTGGATGAACATTTAGGTTATTTTCGTCCTCCTTAGGCTTATTCTTGTCCAATTAGGGTTTTTAACCAATCTTGTGCATCCAATAGGTGTGTTTGTGTCATTGGATGAACATTTAGGGCATTTTCGTCCTCCCTAGACTTATTCTTGTCCAATTAGGGTTTTTAACCAATCTTGTGCATCCAATAGGTGTGTTGGCGTCATTGGATATACATTTAGGTCATTTTCGTCCTCCCTAGGGTTAATCATGTGAAATAAGGGTTTTAACCAATCTTGTGCTTCTTATAGGTGTGTTTGTGTCATTGGATGAACATTTAGGTAATTTTCGTCCACCCAAGGCATATTCTTTTCCAATTAGGGGTTTTGACCAATCTTGTGCATCCAATAGGTGTGTTTGTGTCATTGGATGAACATTTAGGTCATTTTCGTCCTCCCAAGGCTTATTCTTGTCCAATTAGGGTTTTTAACCAATGTTGTGCATCCAATAAGTTCCTTTGTATCATTGGATGAACATTTATGTCATTTTCGTGCTCCCTAGGCTTATTCTTGTCCAATTATGGTTTTTAACCAATCATGTACATCCAATAAGGTCATTTGTGTTATTGGATCAACATTTAGGTCATTTTCGTCCTACCTAGGCTTATTCTTGTCCAATTAGGGTGTTTAACCAATCTTGTACATCCAATGAGTTCATTTGTGTCATTGGATGAACATTTAGTTTATTTACGTCCTCCCTAGCCTTATTCTTGTCCAGTTAGGGTTTTAAACCAATCTTGTGCATCCAATAGGTGTGTTTGTGTCATTGGATTATCATTTAGGGCATTTTCATCCTCCCTTGGCTTATTCTTGTCCAATTAGGGTTTTTAACCAATCTTGTGCATCCAATAGGCGTGTTTGTGCCATTGGATTAACATTTAGGTCATCTTCGTCCTCCCAAGGCTTATTCTTGTCCAATTAGGGGTTTTAACCAATATTAGGCATCCTATAGGTGTGTTTGTGTCATTGGATTAACATTTAGGTCATTTTCGTCCTCCTTAGGCTTATTGTTGTCCAATTAGGGTTTTTAACCAATCTTGTGCATCCAATAGGTGTGTTTGTGTCATTGGATTAACATTTAGGTCATCTTCGTCATCCCAAGGCTTATTCATGTCCAATTAGGGTTTTTATCCAATCTTGTGCATCCAATAAGTTCATTTTGTCATTGGATGAACATTTAGGTCATTTTCGTCCTACCTAGGCTTAATCATATCCAATTAGGGTTTTTAACCAATCTTGTGCATCCAATAGGTATGTTTGTGTCATTGGATGGACAATTAGGTCATTTTCGTCCTCCCAAGGGTTAATCTTGTCCAATTAGGGTTTTTAACCAATCTTGTGCATCCGATAAGTTCATTTGTGTCATTGGATGAACATTTAGGTCATTTTCGTCCTCCCTAGGCTTAATCATGTCCAATTAGGGTTTTTAACCAATCTTGTGCATCCAATAGGTATGTTTGTGTCATTGGATGAACATTTAGGTCATTTTCGTCTTCCTTAGGCACCTTCTTGTCCAATTAGGGTTTTTAACCAATCTTGTGCATCCAATAGGTGTGTTTGTGTCATTGGATGAACATTTAGGTCATTTTCGTCCTCCTTAGGCTTATTCTTGTCCAATTAGGGTTTTTAATAAATCTTGTGCATCCAATAAGTTCATTTGTGTCATTGAATGAACATTTAGGTCATTTTGGTCCTCCCAAGGCTTATTCTTGTCCAATTAGGGTTTTTAAACAATGTTGTGCATCCGATAGGTGTGTTTGTGTCATTGGATTAACATTTAGGTCATTTTTGTCCTCCTTAGGCTTATTCTTGTCCAATTAGGGTTTTTAACCAATCTTGTGCATCCAATAAGTTCATTTGTGTCATTTGATGAACATTTAGGTCTATTTCGCCCTCCCTAGGCTTATTCTTGTCTAATTAGGGTTTTTAACCAATCTTGTGCATCCAATAGGTGTGTTGGCGTCATTGGATGTACATTTAGGTCATTTTCGTCCTCCCTAGGGTTAATCATGTCCAATTAGGGTTTTTAACCAATCTTGTGCTTCCTATAGGTGTGTTTGTGTCATTGGATGAATATTTAGGTCATTTCTATCCACCCTAGGCTTATTCTTGCCCATTTAGGGTTTTTAACCAATCTTGTGCATCCAATAGGTATGTTTGTGTCATTGGATGAACATTTAGGTCATTTTCGTCCACCCAAGGCATATTCTTGTCCAATTAGGGTTTTTAACCAATCTTGTGCATCCAATAGGTATGTTTCTGTCATTGGATGAACATTTAGGTCATTTTCGTCCTCCTTAGGCTTATTCTTGTCCAATTAGGGTTTTTACAAATCTTGTGCATCCAATAAGTTCATTTGTGTCATTGAATGAACATTTAGTTCATTTTGGTCCTCCCTAGGCTTATTCTTGTCAAATTAGGGTTTTTAAACAATCTTGTGCATCCAATAGGTGTGTTTGTGTCATTGGATGAACATTTAGGGCATTTTCGTCCTCCCAAGACATGTTCTTGTCCAATTAGGGTTTTTAACCAATCTTGTGCATCCAATAAGTTAATTTGTGTCATTGGATGAACATTTAGGTCATTTTCGTCCTCCCAAGGCTTATTCTAGTCCAATTAGGGTTTTTAACCAATCTTGTGCATCCAATAAGTTCCTTTGTGTCATTGGATGAACATTTAGGTCATTTTCGTCCTCCCTAGGCTTATTCTTGTCCAATTAGGGTTTTTAACAAATCTTGTGCATCCAATAAGTTCATTTGAGTCATTGGATGAACATTTAGGTCATTTTCGTCCTCCCTAGGCTTATTCTTGTCCAATTAGGGTTTTTAACCAATCATGTGCATCCAATAGGTGTGTTTGTATCATTGGATTAACATTTAGGGCATTTTCGTCCTCCCTAGGCTTATTCTTGTCCAATTAGGGTTTTTAACCAATCTTGTGCATCCAATAGGTGTGTTGGCGTCATTGGATGTACATTTAGGTCATTTTCGTCCTCCCTAGGGTTAATCATGTCCAATTAGGGTTTTAACCAATCTTGTGCTTCCTATTGGTGTGTTTGTTTCATTGGATGAACATTTAGGTAATTTTCGTCCACCCTAAGCTTATTCTTGCCCAATTAGGGTTCTTATCCAATCTTGTACATCCAATAGGTGTGTTTGTGTCATTGGATGAACATTTAGGTCATTTTCGTCCAGCCAAGGCATATTCTTTTCCAATTAGGGTTTTTAACCAATCTTGTGCATCCAATAGGTGTGTTTGTGTCATTGGATGAACATTTAGGTTATTTTCGTCCTCCTTAGGCTTATTCTTGTCCAATTATGGTTTTTAACCAATGTTGTGCATCCGATAGGTGTGTTTGTGTCATTGGATTAACATTTAGGTCATTTTTGTCCTCCTTAGGCTTATTCTTGTCCAATTAGGGTTTTTAACCAATCTTGTGCATCCAATAAGTTCATTTGTGTCATTGGATGAACATTTAGGTCATTTTCGTCCTCCCAAGGCTTATTCTTGTCCAATTAGGGTTTTTAACCAATGTTGTGCATCCAATAAGTTCCTTTGTATCATTGGATGAACATTTATGTCATTTTCGTGCTCCCTAGGCTTATTCTTGTCCAATTATGGTTTTTAACCAATCTTGTACATCCAATAAGGTCATTTGTGTCATTGGATCAACATTTAGGTCATTTTCGTCCTCCCTAGGGTTATTCTTGTCCAATTAGGGTGTTTAACCAATCTTGTACATCCAATGAGTTCATTTGTGTCATTGGTTGAACATTTAGGTCATTTTCGTCCTCCCTAGCCTTATTCTTGTCCAATTAGGGTTTTTAACCAATCTTGTGCATCCAATAGGTGTGTTTGTGTCATTGGATTATCATTTAGGGCATTTTCGTCCTCCCTTGGCTTATTCTTGTCCAATTAGGGGTTTTAACCAATCTTGTGCATCCAATAGGCGTGTTTGTGTCATTGGATTAACATTTAGGTCATCTTCGTCCTCCCAAGGCTTATTCTTGTCCAATTAGGGGTTTTAACCAATATTGTGCATCCTATAGGTGTGTTTGTGTCATTGGATTAACATTTAGGTCATTTTCGTCCTCCTTAGGCTTATTGATGTCCAATTAGGGTTTTTAACCAATCTTGTGCATCCAATAGGTGTGTTTGTGTCATTGGATTAACATTTAGGTCATCTTCGTCCTCCCAAGGCTTATTCATGTCCAATTAGGGTTTTTATCCAATCTTGTGCATCCAATAAGTTCATTTTGTCATTGGATGAACATTTAGGTCATTTTCGTCCTACCTAGGCTTAATCATATCCAATTAGGGTTTTTAACCAATCTTGTGCATCCAATAGGTATGTTTGTGTCCTTGGATGGACAATTAGGTCATTTTCGTCCTCCCAAGGGTTAATCTTGTCCAATTAGGGTTTTTAACCAATCTTGTGCATCCGATAAGTTCATTTGTGTCATTGGATGAACATTTAGGTCATTTTCGTCCTCCCTAGGCTTAATCATGTCCAATTAGGGTTTTTAACCAATCTTGTGCATCCAATAGGTATGTTTGTGTCATTGGATGAACATTTAGGTCATTTTCGTCTTCCTTAGGCACCTTCTTGTCCAATTAGGGTTTTTAACCAATCTTGTGCATCCAATAGGTGTGTTTGTGTCATTGGATGAACATTTAGGTCATTTTCGTCCTCCTTAGGCTTATTCTTGTCCAATTAGGGTTTTTAACAAATCTTGTGCATCCAATAAGTTCATTTGTGTCATTGAATGAACATTTAGGTCATTTTTGTCCTCCCTAGGCTTATTCTTGTCCAATTAGGGTTTTTAAACAATCTTGTGCATCCAATAGGTGTGTTTGTGTCATTGGATGAACATTTAGGTCATTTTCGTCCTCCCTAGGCTTATTCTTGTCCAATTAGGGTTTTTAACCAATCTTGTGCATCCAATAGGTGTGTTGGCGTCATTGGATGTACATTTAGGTCATTTTCGTCCTCCCTAGGGTTAATCATGTCCAATTAGGGTTTTAACCAATCTTGTGCTTCCTATTGGTGTGTTTGTTTCATTGGATGAACATTTAGGTAATTTTCGTCCACCCTAGGCTTATTCTTGCCCAATTAGGGTTGTTATCCAATCTTGTACATCCAATAGGTGTGTTTGTGTCATTGGATGAACATTTAGGTCATTTTCATCCAGCCAAGACATATTCTTTTCCAATTAGGGTTTTTAACCAATCTTGTGCATCCAATAGGTGTGTTTGTGTCATTGGATGAACATTTAGGTTATTTTCGTCCTCCTTAGGCTTATTCTTGTCCAATTAGGGTTTTTAACCAATCTTGTGCATCCAATAGGTGTGTTTGTATCATTGGATTAACATTTAGGACATTTTCGTCCTCCCTAGGCTTATTCTTGTCCTATTAGGGTTTTTAACCAATCTTGTGCATCCAATAGGTGTGTTGGCGTCATTGGATGTACATTTAGGTCATTTTCGTCCTCCCTAGGGTTAATCATGTCCAATTAGGGTTTTAACCAATCTTGTGCTTCCTATTGGTGTGTTTGTTTCATTGGATGAACATTTAGGTAATTTTCGTCCACCCTAGGCTTATTCTTGCCCAATTAGGGTTGTTATCCAATCTTGTACATCCCATAGGTGTGTTTGTGTCATTGGATGAACATTTAGGTCATTTTCGTCCAGCCAAGACATATTCTTTTCCAATTAGGGTTTTTAACCAATCTTGTGCATCCAATAGGTGTGTTTGTGTCATTGGATGAACATTTAGGGCATTTTCGTCCTCCCAAGGCTTATTCTTGTCCAATTAGGGTTTTTAACCAATCTTGTGCATCCAATAGGTGTGTTGGCGTCATTGGATGTACATTTAGGTCATTTTCGTCCTCCCTAGGGTTAATCATGTCCAATTAGGGTTTTTAACCAATCTTGTGCTTCCTATAGGTGTGTTTGTGTCATTGGATGAACATGTAGGTCATTTCCGTCCATCCTATGCTTATTCTTGCCCAATTAGGGTTTTTAAACAATCTTGTGCATCCAATAGGTATGTTGGTGTCATTGGATGAACATTTAGGTCATTTTCGTCCACCCAAGGCATATTCTTGTCCAATTAGTGTTTTGAACCAATCTTGTGCATCCAATAGGTGTGTTTGTGTCATTGGATGAACATTTAGGTCATTTTCGTCCTCCTTAGGCTTATTCTTGTCCAATTAGGGTTTTTAACAAATCTTGTGCATCCAATAAGTTCATTTGTGTCATTGAATGAACATTTACGTAATTTTGGTCCTCCCTAGGCTTATTCTTGTCCAATTATTGTTTTTAAACAATCTTGTGCATCCAATAGGTGTGTTTGTGTCATTGGATGTACATGTAGGACATTTTCGTCTTCCCAAGGCTTATTCTTGTCCAATTAGGGTTTTTAACCAATCTTGTGCATCCCATAAGTTAATTCGTGTCATTGGATGAACATTTAGGTCATTTTTGTCCTCCCAAGGCTTATTCTTGTCCAATTAGGGTTTTTAACCAATCTTGTGCATCCAATAAGTTCCTTTGTGTCATTGGATGAACATTTAGGTCATTTTCGTCCTCCCTAGGCTTATTCTTGTCCAATTAGGGTTTTTAACCAATCTTGTGCATCCAATAGGTGTGTTTGTATCATTGGATTAACATTTAGGGCATTTTCGTCCTCCCTAGGCTTATTCTTGTCCAATTAGGGTTTTTAACCAATCTTGTGCATCCAATAGGTGTGTTGGCGTCATTGGATATACATTTAGGTCATTTTCGTCCTCCCTAGGGTTAATCATGTCCAAATAGGGTTTTAACCAATCTTGTGCTTCCTATTGGTGTGTTTGTTTCATTGGATGAACATTTAGGTAATTTTCGTCCACCCTAGGCTTATTCTTGCCCAATTAGGGTTGTTATCCAATCTTGTACATCCAATAGGTGTGTTTGTGTCATTGGATGAACATTTAGGTCATTTTCGTCCAGCCAAGGCATATTCTTTTCCAATTAGGGTTTTTAACCAATCTTGTGCATCCAATAGGTGTGTTTGTGTCATTGGATGAACATTTAGGTTATTTTCGTCCTCCTTAGGCTTATTCTTGTCCAATTAGGGTTTTTAACCAATCTTGTGCATCCAATAGGTGTGTTTGTGTCATTGGATGAACATTTAGGGCATTTTCGTCCTCCCAAGGCTTATTCTTGTCCAATTAGGGTTTTTAACCAATCTTGTGCATCCAATAGGTGTGTTGGCGTCATTGGATGTACATTTAGGTCATTTTCGTCCTCCCTAGGGTTAATCATGTCCAATAAGGGGTTTAACCAATCTTGTGCTTCTTATAGGTGTGTTTGTGTCATTGGATGAACATTTAGGTAATTTTCGTCCACCCAAGGCATATTCTTTTCCAATTAGGGGTTTTAACCAATCTTGTGCATCCAATAGGTGTGTTTGTGTCATTGGATTAACATTTAGGTCATTCTCGTCCTCCCAAGGCTTATTCTTGTCCAATTAGGGTTTTTAACCAATCTTGTGCATCCAATAAGTTAATTTGCGTCATTGGATGAACATTTAGGTCATTTTCGTCCTCCCAAGGCTTATTCTTGTCCAATTAGGGTTTTTAACCAATCTTGTGCATCCGATAAGTTCATTTGTGTCATTGGATGAACATTTAGGTCATTTTCGTCCTCCCTAGGCTTAATCATGTCCAATTAGGGTTTTCAACCAATCTTCTACATCCAATAGGTATGTTTGTGTCATTGGATGAACATTTAGGTCATTTTCGTCTTCCTTAGGCACCTTCTTGTCCAATTAGGGTTTTTAACCAATCTTGTGCATCCAATAGGTGTGTTTGTGTCATTGGATGAACATTTAGGTCATTTTCGTCCTCCTTAGGCTTATTCTTGTCCAATTAGGGTTTTTAACAAATCTTGTGCATCCAATAAGTTCATTTGTGTCATTGAATGAACATTTAGGTCATTTTGGTCCTCCCTAGGCTTATTCTTGTCCAATTAGGGTTTTTAAACAATCTTGTGCATCCAATAGGTGTGTTTGTGTCATTGGATGAACATTTAGGGCATTTTCGTCCTCCAAAGGCTTATTCTTGTCCAATTAGGGTTTTTAACCAATATTGTGCATCCGATAGGTGTGTTTGTGTCATTGGATTAACATTTAGGTCATTTTTGTCCTCCTTAGGCTTATTCTTGTCCAATTAGGGTTTTTAACCAATGTTGTGCATCCAATAAGTTCCTTTGTATCATTGGATGAACTTTTATGTCATTTTCGTGCTCCCTAGGCTTATTCTTGTCCAATTATGGTTTTTAACCAATCTTGTACATCCAATAAGGTCATTTGTTTCATTGGATCAACATTTAGGTCATTTTCGTCCTCCCTAGGCTTATTCTTGTCCAATTAGGGTGTTTAACCAATCTTGTACATCCAATGAGTTAATTTGTGTCATTGGATGAACATTTAGGTCATTTTCGTCCTCCCTAGCCTTATTCTTGTCCAATTAGGGTTTTTAACCAATCTTGTGCATCCAATAGGTGTGTTTGAGTCATTGGATTATCATTTAGGGCATTTTCGTCCTCCCTTGGCTTATTCTTGTCCAATTAGGGTTTTTAACCAATCTTGTACATCCAATAGGCGTGTTTGTGTCATTGGATTCACATTTAGGTCATCTTCGTCCTCCCAAGGCTTATTCTTGTCCAATTAGGGGTTTTAACCAATATTGTGCATCCTATAGGTGTGTTTGTGTCATTGGATTAACATTTAGGTCATTTTCGTCCTCCTTAGGCTTATTGTTGTCCAATTAGGGTTTTTAACCAATCTTGTGCATCCAATAGGTGTGTTTGTGTCATTGGATTAACATTTAGGTCATCTTCGTCCTCCCAAGGCTTATTCATGTCCAATTAGGGTTTTTATCCAATCTTGTGCATCCAATAAGTTCATTTTGTCATTGGATGAACATTTAGGTCATTTTCGTCCTACCTAGGCTTAATCATATCCAATTACGGTTTTTAACCAATCTTGTGCATCCAATAGGTATGTTTGTGTCATTGGATGGACAATTAGGTCATTTTCGTCCTCCCAAGGGTTAATCTTGTCCAATTAGGGTTTTTAACCAATCTTGTGCATCCGATAAGTTCATTTGTGTCATTGGATGAACATTTAGGTCATTTTCGTCCTCCCTAGGCTTAATCATGTCCAATTAGGGTTTTTAACCAATCTTGTGCATCCAATAGGTATGTTTGTGTCATTGGATGAACATTTAGGTCATTTTCGTCTTCCTTAGGCACCTTCTTGTCCAATTAGGGTTTTTAACCAATCTTGTGCATCCAATAGGTGTGTTTGTGTCATTGGATGAACATTTAGGTCATTTTCGTCCTCCTTAGGCTTATTCTTGTCCAATTAGGGTTTTTAACAAATCTTGTGCATCCAATAAGTTCATTTGTGTCATTGAATGAACATTTAGGTCATTTTGGTCCTCCCTAGGCTTATTCTTGTCCAATTAGGGTTTTTAACCAATCATGTGCATCCAATAGGTGTGTTTGTGTCATTGGATGAACATTTAGGTCATTTTCGTCCTCCCAAGGCTTATTCTTGTCCAATTAGGGTTTTTATCCAATCTTGTGCATCCAATAAGTTCATTTGTGACATTGGATCAACATTTAGGTCATTTTCGTCTTCCTTAGCGATCTTCTTGTCCAATTAGGGTTTTTAACCAATCTTGTGCATCCAATAAGTTCATTTGTGTCATTGAATGAACATTTAGGTCATTTTTGGTCCTCCCTAGGCTTATTCTTGTCCAATTAGGGTTTTTAACCAATCATGTGCATCCAATAGGTGTGTTTGTGTCATTGGATGAACATTTAGGTCATTTTCGTCCTCCCAAGGCTTATTCTTGTCCAATTAGGGTTTTTAACAAATCTTGTGCATCCAATAAGTTCATTTGTGTCATTGGATGAACATTTAGGTCATTTTCGTCCACCCAAGGCATATTCTTGTCCAATTAGGGTTTTTAGCAAATCTTGTGCATCCAATAAGTTCATTTGTGTCATTGGGTGAACATTTAGGTCATTTTCGTCCTCCCTAGGCTTATTCTTGTCCAATTAGGGTTTTTAACCAATCATGTGCATCCAATAGGTGTGTTTGTATCATTGGATTAACATTTAGGGCATTTTCGTCCTCCCTAGGCTTATTCTTGTCCAATTAGGGTTTTTAACCAATCTTGTGCATCCAATAGGTGTGTTTGTGACATTGAATGAACATTTAGGTAATTTTCGTCCACCCTAGGCTTATTCTTGCCCAATTAGGGTTTTTAACCAATCTTGTACATCCAATAGGTGTGTTTGTGTCATTGGATGAACATTTAGGTCATTTTCGTCCAGCCAAGGCATATTCTTTTCCAATTAGGGTTTTTAACCAATCTTGTGCATCCAATAGGTGTGTTTGTGTCATTGGATGAACATTTAGGTTATTTTCGTCCTCCTTAGGCTTATTCTTGTCCAATTAGGGTTTTTAACCAATCTTGTGCATCCAATAGGCGTGTTTGTGTCATTGGATTAACATTTAGGTCATCTTCGTCCTCCCAAGGCTTATTCTTGTCCAATTAGGGGTTTTAACCAATATTGTGCATCCTATAGGTGTGTTTGTGTCATTGGATTAACATTTAGGTCATTTTCGTCCTCCTTAGGCTTATTGATGTCCAATTAGGGTTTTTAACCAATCTTGTGCATCCAATAGGTGTGTTTGTGTCATTGGATTAACATTTAGGTCATCTTCGTCCTCCCAAGGCTTATTCATGTCCAATTAGGGTTTTTATCCAATCTTGTGCATCCAATAAGTTCATTTTGTCATTGGATGAACATTTAGGTCATTTTCGTCCTACCTAGGCTTAATCATATCCAATTAGGGTTTTTAACCAATCTTGTGCATCCAATAGGTATGTTTGTGTCATTGGATGGACAATTAGGTCATTTTCGTCCTCCCAAGGGTTAATCTTGTCCAATTAGGGTTTTTAACCAATCTTGTGCATCCGATAAGTTCATTTGTGTCATTGGATGAACATTTAGGTCATTTTCGTCCTCCCTAGGCTTAATCATGTCCAATTAGGGTTTTTAACCAATCTTGTGCATCCAATAGGTATGTTTGTGTCATTGGATGAACAATTAGGTCATTTTCGTCTTCCTTAGGCACCTTCTTTTCCAATTAGGGTTTTTAACCAATCTTGTGCATCCAATAGGTGTGTTTGTGTCATTGGATGAACATTTAGGTCATTTTCGTCCTCCTTAGGCTTATTCTTGTCAAATTAGGGTTTTTAACAAATCTTGTGCATCCAATAAGTTCATTTGTGTCATTGAATGAACATTTAGGTCATTTTGGTCCTCCCTAGGCTTATTCTTGTCCAATTAGGGTTTTTAAACAATCTTGTGCATCCAATAGGTGTGTTTGTGTCATTGGATGAACATTTAGGGCATTTTCGTCCTCCAAAGGCTTATTCTTGTCCAATTAGGGTTTTTAACCAATGTTGTGCATCCGATAGGTGTGTTTGTGTCATTGGATTAACATTTAGGTCATTTTTGTCCTCCTTAGGCTTATTCTTGTCCAATTAGGGTTTTTAACCAATCTTGTGCATCCAATAAGTTCATTTGTGTCATTGGATGAACATTTAGGTCTATTTCGCCCTCCCTAGGCTTATTCTTGTCCAATTAGGGTTTTTAACCAATCTTGTGCATCCAATAGGTGTGTTGGCGTCATTGGATGTACATTTAGGTCATTTTCGTCCTCCCTAGGGTTAATCATGTCCAATTAGGGTTTTTAACCAATCTTGTGCATCCAATAAGTTCATTTGTGTCATTGAATGAACATTTAGTTCATTTTGGTCCTCCCTAGGCTTATTCTTGTCAAATTAGGGTTTTTAAACAATCTTGTGCATCCAATAGGTGTGTTTGTGTTATTGGATGAACATTTAGGGCATTTTCGTCCTCCCAAGACATGTTCTTGTCCAATTAGGGTTTTTAACCAATCTTGTGCATCCAATAAGTTAATTTGTGTCATTGGATGAACATTTAGGTCATTTTCGTCCTCCCTAGGCTTATTCTTGTCCAATTAGGGTTTTTAACAAATCTTGTGCATCCAATAAGTTCATTTGTGTCATTGGATGAACATTTAGGTCATTTTCGTCCTCCCTAGGCTTATTCTTGTCCAATTACGGTTTTTAACCAATCTTGTGCATCCAATAAGTTCATTTGTGTCATTGGATGAACATTTAGGTCATTTTCGTCCTCCATAGGCTTATTCTTGACCAATTAGGGTTTTTAACCAATCTTGTGCATCCAATATGTTCATTTGTGTCATTGGATGAACATTTAGGTCATTTTCGTCCTCCCTAGGCTTATTCTTGTCCAATTAGGGTTTTTAACCAATCTTGTGCATCCAATAGGTGTCTTTGTGTCATTGGATGAACATTTAGGCCATTTTCGTCCTCCATAGGCTTATTCTTGTCGAATTAGGGTTTCTAAACAATCTTGTGCATCCAATAGGTGTGTTTGTGTCATTGGATGAACATTTAGGTCATTTTCGTCCTCCCTAGGCTTATTCTTGTCCAATTAGGGTTTTTAACCAATCTTGTGCATCCAATAAGTTCATTTGTGTCATTGGATGAACATTTAGGTCATTTTCGTCCTCCATAGGCTTATTCTTGTCCAATTAGGGTATTTAACCAATCTTGTGCATCCAATAAGTTCATTTGTGTCATTGGATGAACATTTAGGTCATTTTCGTCCTCCCTAGGCTTATTCTTGTCCAATTAGGGTTTTTAACCAATCTTGTGCATCCAATAAGTTCATTTGTGTCATTGGATGAACATTTAGGTCATTTTCGTCCTCCCTAGTCTTATTCTTGTCCAATTAGGGTTTTAAGCAATCTTGTGCATCCAATATGAGTGTTTGTGTCATTGGATGAAAATTTAGGTCATTTTCGTCCTCCCTTGGCTTATTCTTTTCCAGTTAGGGTTTTTAACCAATCTTGTGCATCCAATAAGTTCATTTGTGTCATTGGATGAACATTTAGGTCATTTTCGTCCTCCCTAGGCTTATTCTTGTCCAATTAGGGTTTTTAACCAATCTTGTGCATCCAATAAGTTCATTTGTGTCATTGGATGAACATTTAGGTCATTTTCGTCCTCCCTAGGCTTATTCTTGTCCAATTAAGGTTTTCAACCAATCTTGTGCATCCAATAAGTTCATTTGTGTCATTGGAAGAACATTTAGGTCATTTTCGTCCTCCATAGGCTTATTCTTGTCCAATTAGGGTTTTTAAACAATCTTGTGCATCCAATAAGTTCATTTGTGTCATTGGATGAACATTTAGGTCATTTTCGTCCTCCATAGGCTTATTCTTGTCTAATTAGGGTTTTTAAACAATCTTGTGCATCCAATAAGTTCATTTGTGTCATTGGATGAACATTTAGGTCATTTTCGTCCTCCCTAGGCTTATTCTTGTCCAATTAGGGTTTTTAACCAATCTTGTGCATCCAATAAGTTCATTTGTGTCATTGGATGAACATTTAGGTCATTTTCGTCCTTCCTAGGCTTATTCTTGTCCAATTAGAGTTTTTAACCAATCTTGTGCATCCAATAGGTGTGTTTGTGTCATTGGATGAACATTTAGGTCATTTTCGTCCTCCCTAGGCTTATTCTTGTCCAATTAGGGTTTTTAACCAATCTTGTGCATCCAATAAGTTCATTTGTGTCATTGGATGAACATTTAGGTCATTTTCGTCCCCCCAAGGCTTATTCTTGTCCAATTAGGGTTTTTAACCAATCTTGTGCATCCAATAAGTTCATTTGTGTCATTGGATGAACATTTAGGTCATTTTCGTCCTCCCTAGGCTTATTCTTGTCCAATTAGGGTTTTTATGCAATCTTGTGCATCCAATAGGTGAGTTTGTGTCATTGGATGAACATTTAGGTCATTTTCGTCCTCCCTAGGCTTATTCTTGTCCAATTAGGGTTTTTAACCAATCTTGTGCATCCAATAAGTTCATTTGTGTCATTGGATGAACATTTAGGTCATTTTCGACCTCCCAAGGCTTATTCTTGTCCAATTAGGTTTTTTAACCAATCTTGTGCATCCAATAGGTGTGTTTGTGTCATTGGATGAACATTTAGGTCATTTTCGTCCTCCCAAGGCTTATTCTTGTCCAATTAGGGTTTTTAACCAATCTTGTGCATCCAATAGGTGTGTTGGCGTCATTGGATGTACATTTAGGTCATTTTCGTCCTCCCTAGGGTTAATCATGTCCAATTAGGGTTTTTAACCAATCTTGTGCTTCCTATAGGTGTGTTTGTGTCATTGGATGAACATGTAGGTCATTTCCGTCCATCCTATGCTTATTCTTGCCCAATTAGGGTTTTTAAACAATCTTGTGCATCCAATAGGTATGTTGGTGTCATTGGATGAACATTTAGGTCATTTTCGTCCACCCAAGGCATATTCTTGTCCAATTAGTGTTTTGAACCAATCTTGTGCATCCAATAGGTGTGTTTGTGTCATTGGATGAACATTTAGGTCATTTTCGTCCTCCCTAGGCTTATTCTTGTCCAATTAGGGTTTTTAACCAGTCTTGTACATCCAATAAGTTCATTTGTGTCATTGGATGAACATTTAGGTCATTTTCGTCCTCCCTAGCCTTATTCTTGTCCCATTAGGGTTTTTAACCAATCTTGTGCATCCAATAGGTGTGTTTGTGTCATTGGATTATCATTTAGGGCATTTTCGTCCTCCCTTGGCTTATTCTTATCCAATTAGGGTTTTTAACCAATCTTGTGCATCCAATAGGTGTGTTTGTGTCATTGGATTAACATTTAGGTCATCTTCGTCCTCCCAAGGCTTTTTCTTGTCCAATTAGGGTTTTCTTCCAATCTTGTGCATCCAATAAGTTCATTTGTGTCATTGGATGAACATTTAGGTCATTTTCGTCCTCCCTAGGCTTAATCATGTCCAATTAGGGTTTTTAACCCATCTTGTGCATCCAATAGGTATGTTTGTGTCCTTGGATAGACAATTAGGTCATTTTCGTCCTCCCAAGGCTTATTCTTGTCCAATTAGGGTTTTTAACCAATCTTGTGCATCCAATAGGTGTGTTGGCGTCATTGGATGTACATTTAGGTCATTTTCGTCCTCCCTAGGGTTAATCATGTCCAATTAGGGTTTTTAACCAATCTTGTGCTTCCTATAGGTGTGTTTGTGTCATTGGATGAACATTTAGGTCATTTTCGTCCACCCTAGGCTTATTCTTGCCCAATTAGGGTTTTTAACCAATCTTGTGCATCCAATAGGTATGTTTGTGTCATTGGATGAACATTTAGGTCATTTTCGTCCACCCAAGGCATATTCTTGTCCAATTAGGGTTTTTTTGACAAATCTTGTGCATCCAATAAGTTCATTTGTGTCACTGGGTGAACATTTAGGTCATTTTCGTTCTCCCTAGGATTATTCTTGTCCAATTAGGGTTTTTAGCCAATCATGTGCATTCAATAGGTGTATTTGTGTCATTGGATGAACATTTAGGTTATTTTCGTCCTCCCTTGGCTTATACTTGTCCAAATAGGGTTTTTAAACAATCTTGTGCATCCAATAGGTGTGTTTGTGTCATTGGATGAACATTTAGGTCATTTTCGTCCTCCCAAGGCTTATTCTTGTCCAATGTTTTTAACCAATCTTGTGCATCCAATAAGTTCATTTGTGTCATTGAATGAACATTTAGGTCATTTTGGTCCTCCCTAGACTTATTCTTGTGCAATTAGGGTTTTTAAACAATCTTGTGCATCCAATAGGTGTGTTTGTGTCATTGGATGAACATTTAGGTCATTTTCGTCCTCCTTAGGCATCTTCTTGTCCAATTAGGGTTTTTAACCAATCTTGTGCATCCAATAGGTGTGTTTGTGTCATTGGATGAACATTTAGGTCATTTTCGTCCTCCTTAGGCTTATTCTTGTCCAATTAGGGTTTTTAACAAATCTTGTGCATCCAATAAGTTCATTTGTGTCATTAAATGAACATTTAGGTAATTTTGGTCCTCCCTAGGCTTATTCTTGTCCAATTATTGTTTTTAAACAATCTTGTGCATCCAATAGGTGTGTTTGTGTCATTGGATGTACATGTAGGACATTTTCGTCTTCCCAAGGCTTATTCTTGTCCAATTAGGGTTTTTAACCAATCTTGTGCATCCCATAAGTTAATTCGTGTCATTGGATGAACATTTAGGTCATTTTTGTCCTCCCAAGGCTTATTCTTGTCCAATTAGGGTTTTTAACCAATCTTGTGCATCCAATAAGTTCCTTTGTGTCATTGGATGAACATTTAGGTCATTTTCGTCCTCCCTAGGCTTATTCTTGTCCAATTAGGGTTTTTAACAAATCTTGTGCATCCAATAAGTTCATTTGTGTCATTGGATGAACATTTAGGTCATTTTCGTCCTCCCTAGGCTTATTCTTGTCCAATTAGGGTTTTTAACCAATCATGTGTATCCAATAGGTGTGTTTGTATCATTGGATTAACGTTTAGGGCATTTTCGTCCTCCCTAGGTTTATTCTTGTCCAATTAGGGTTTTTAACCAATCATGTGCATCCAATAGGTGTGTTTGTATCATTGGATTAACATTTAGGGCATTTTCGTCCTCCCTAGGCTTATTCTTGTCCAATTAGGGTTTTTAACCAATCTTGTGCATCCAATAGGTGTGTTGGCGTCATTGGATGTACATTTAGGTCATTTTCGTCCTCCCTAGGGTTAATCATGTCCAATTAGGGTTTTAACCAATCTTGTGCTTCCTATTGGTGTGTTTGTTTCATTGGATGAACATTTAGGTAATTTTCGTCCACCCTAAGCTTATTCTTGCCCAATTAGGGTTGTTATCCAATCTTGTACATCCAATAGGTGTGTTTGTGTCATTGGATGAACATTTAGGTCATTTTCGTCCAGCCAAGGCATATTCTTTTCCAATTAGGGTTTTTAACCAATCTTGTGCATCCAATAGGTGTGTTTGTGTCATTGGATGAACATTTAGGTTATTTTCGTCCTCCTTAGGCTTATTCTTGTCCAATTAGGGTTTTTAACCAATCTTGTGCATCCAATAGGTGTGTTTGTGTCATTGGATGAACATATAGGGCATTTTCGTCCTCCCAAGGCTTATTGTTGTCCAATTAGGGTTTTTAACCAATCTTGTGCATCCAATAGGTGTGTTGGCGTCATTGGATGTACATTTAGGTCATTTTCGTCCTCCCTAGGGTTAATCATGTCCAATAAGGGTTTTAACCAATCTTGTGCTTCTTATAGGTGTGTTTGTGTCATTGGATGAACATTTAGGTAATTTTCGTTCACCCAAGGCATATTCTTTTCCAATTAGGGGTTTTAACCAATCTTGTGCATCCAATAGGTGTGTTTGTGTCATTGGATGAACATTTAGGTCATTTTCGTCCTCCCAAGGCTTATTCTTGTCCAATTAGGGTTTTTAACCAATTTTGTGCATCCAATAAGTTAATTTGTGTCATTGGATGAACATTTAGGTCATTTTCGTCCTCCCAAGACTTATTCTTGTCCAATTAGGGTTTTTCACCAATGTTGTGCATCAAATAAGTTCCTTTGTATCATTGGATGAACATTTATGTCATTTTCGTGCTCCCTAGGCTTATTCTTGTCCAATTATGGTTTTTAACCAATCTTGTACATCCAATAAGGTCATTTGTGTCATTGGATCAACATTTAGGTCATTTTTGTCCTCCATAGGCTTATTCTTGTCCAATTAGGGTGTTTAACCAATCTTGTACATCCAATGAGTTCATTTGTGTCATTGGATGAACATTTAGGTCATTTTCGTCCTCCCTAGCCTTATTCTTGTCCAATTAGGGTTTTTAACCAATCTTGTGCATCCAATAGGTGTGTTTGTGTCATTGGATTATCATTTAGGGCATTTTCGTCCTCCCTTGGCTTATTGTTGTCCAATTAGGGTTTTTAACCAATCTTGTGCATCCAATAGGTGTGTTTGTGTCATTGGATTAACATTTAGATCATCTTCGTCCTCCCAAGGCTTATTCATGTCCAATTAGGGTTTTTATCCAATCTTGTGCATCCAATAAGTTCATTTTGTCATTGGATGAACATTTAGGTCATTTTCGTCCTACCTAGGCTTAATCATATCCAATTAGGGTTTTTAACCAATCTTGTGCATCCAATAGGTATGTTTGTGTCCTTGGATGGACAATTAGGTCATTCTCGTCCTCCCAAGGGTTAATCTTGTCCAATTAGGGTTTTTAACCAATCTTGTGCATCCGATAAGTTCATTTGTGTCATTCGATGAACATTTAGGTCATTTTCGTCCTCCCTAGGCTTAATCATGTCCAATTAGGGTTTTCAACCAATCTTGTGCATCCAATAGGTACGTTTGTGTCATTGGATGAACATTTAGGTCATTTTCGTCTTCCTTAGGCACCTTCTTGTCCAATTAGGGTTTTTAACAAATCTTGTGCATCCAATAGGTGTGTTTGTGTCATTGGATGAACATTTAGGTCATTTTCGTCCTCCTTAGGCTTATTCTTGTCCAATTAGGGATTTTAACAAATCTTGTGCATCCAATAAGTTCATTTGTGTCATTGAATGAACATTTAGGTCATTTTGGTCCTCCCAAGGCTTATTCTTGTCCAATTAGGGTTTTTAAACAATCTTGTGCATCCAATAGGTGTGTTTGTGTCATTGGATGAACATTTAGGGCATTTTCGTCCTCCAAAGGCTTATTCTTGTCCAATTAGGGTTTTTAACCAATGTTGTGCATCCGATAGGTGTGTTTGTGTCATTGGATTATCATTTAGGTCATTTTTGTCCTCCTTAGGCTTATTCTTGTCCAATTAGGGTTTTTAACCAATCTTGTGCATCCAATAAGTTCATTTGTGTCATTGGATGAACATTTAGGTCTATTTCGCCCTCCCTAGGCTTATTCTTGTCCAATTAGGGTTTTTAACCAATCTTGTGTACCAATAGGTGTGTTGGCGTCATTGGATGTACATTTAGGTCATTTTCGTCCTCCCTAGGGTTAATCATGTCCAATTAGGGTTTTTAACCAATCTTGTGCTTCCTATAGGTGTGTTTGTGTCATTGGATGAACATTTAGGTCATTTCTATCCACCCTAGGCTTATTCTTGCCCATTTAGGGTTTTTAACCAATCTTGTGCATCCAATAGGTATGTTTGTGTCATTGGATGAACATTTAGGTCATTTTCGTCCACCCAAGGCATATTCTTGTCCAATTACGGTTTTTAACCAATCTTGTGCATCCAATAGGTTTGTTTCTGTCATTGGATGAACATTTAGGTCATTTTCGTCTTCCTTAGGCTTATTCTTGTCCAATTAGGGTTTTTACAAATCTTGTGCATCCAATAAGTTCATTTGTGTCATTGAATGAACATTTAGTTCATTTTGGTCCTCCCTAGGCTTATTCTTGTCAAATTAGGGTTTTTAAACAATCTTGTGCATCCAATAGGTGTGTTTGTGTCATTGGATGAACATTTAGGGCATTTTCGTCCTCCCAAGACATGTTCTTGTCCAATTAGGGTTTTTAACCAATCTTGTGCATCCAATAAGTTAATTTGTGTCATTGGATGAACATTTAGGTCATTTTCGTCCTCCCAAGGCTTATTCTAGTCCAATTAGGGTTTTTAACCAATCTTGTGCATCCAATAAGTTCCTTTGTGTCATTGGATGAACATTTAGGTCATTTTCGTCCTCCCTAGGCTTATTCTTGTCCAATTAGGGTTTTTAACAAATCTTGTGCATCCAATAAGTTCATTTGAGTCATTGGATGAACATTTAGGTCATTTTCGTCCTCCCTAGGCTTATTCTTGTCCAATTAGGGTTTTTAACCAATCATGTGCATCCAATAGGTGTGTTTGTATCATTGGATTAACATTTAGGGCATTTTCGTCCTCCCTAGGCTTATTCTTGTCCAATTAGGGTTTTTAACCAATCTTGTGCATCCAATAGGTGTGTTGGCGTCATTGGATGTACATTTAGGTCATTTTCGTCCTCCCTAGGGTTAATCATGTCCAATTAGGGTTTTAACCAATCTTGTGCTTCCTATTGGTGTGTTTGTTTCATTGGATGAACATTTAGGTAATTTTCGTCCACCCTAAGCTTATTCTTGCCCAATTAGGGTTCTTATCCAATCTTGTACATCCAATAGGTGTGTTTGTGTCATTGGATGAACATTTAGGTCATTTTCGTCCAGCCAAGGCATATTCTTTTCCAATTAGGGTTTTTAACCAATCTTGTGCATCCAATAGGTGTGTTTGTGTCATTGGATGAACATTTAGGTTATTTTCGTCCTCCTTAGGCTTATTCTTGTCCAATTATGGTTTTTAACCAATGTTGTGCATCCGATAGGTGTGTTTGTGTCATTGGATTAACATTTAGGTCATTTTTGTCCTCCTTAGGCTTATTCTTGTCCAATTAGGGTTTTTAACCAATCTTGTGCATCCAATAAGTTCATTTGTGTCATTGGATGAACATTTAGGTCATTTTCGTCCTCCCAAGGCTTATTCTTGTCCAATTAGGGTTTTTAACCAATGTTGTGCATCCAATAAGTTCCTTTGTATCATTGGATGAACATTTATGTCATTTTCGTGCTCCCTAGGCTTATTCTTGTCCAATTATGGTTTTTAACCAATCTTGTACATCCAATAAGGTCATTTGTGTCATTGGATCAACATTTAGGTCATTTTCGTCCTCCCTAGGGTTATTCTTGTCCAATTAGGGTGTTTAACCAATCTTGTACATCCAATGAGTTCATTTGTGTCATTGGATGAACATTTAGGTCATTTTCGTCCTCCCTAGCCTTATTCTTGTCCAATTAGGGTTTTTAACCAATCTTGTGCATCCAATAGGTGTGTTTGTGTCATTGGATTATCATTTAGGGCATTTTCGTCCTCCCTTGGCTTATTCTTGTCCAATTAGGGTTTTTAACCAATCTTGTGCATCCAATAGGTGTGTTTGTGTCATTGGATGAACATTTAGGTCATTTTCGTCCTCCCTAGGCTTATTCTTGTCCAATTAGGGTTTTTAACCAATCTTGTGCATCCAATAAGTTCATTTGTGTCATTGGATGAACATTTAGGTCATTTTCGTCCTCCCGAGGCTTATTCTTTTCCAATTAGGGTTTTTAACAAATCTTGTGCATCCAATAGGTGTATTTGTGTCATTGGATGAACATTTAGGTCATTTTCGTCCTCCATAGGCTTATTCTTGTCCAATTAGGGTTTTTAAGCAATCTTGTGCATCCAATAAGTTCATTTGTGTCATTGGATGAACATTTAGGTCATTTTCGTCCTCCCTAGGCTTATTCTTGTCCAATTAGGGTTTTTAACCAACCTTGTGCATCCAATAGGAGTGTTTGTGTCATTGGATGAACATTTAGGTCATTTTCGTCCTCCCTAGGCTTATTCTTGTCCAATTAGGGTTTTTAACCAATCTTGTGCATCCAATAAGTTCATTTGTGTCATTGGATGAACATTTAGGTCATTTTCGTCCTCCCTAGGCTTATTCTTGTCAAATTAGGATTTTTAACCAATCTTGTGCATCCAATAAGTTCATTTGTGTCATTGGATGAACATTTAGGTCATTTTCGTCCTCCATAGGCTTATTCTTGTCCAATTAGGGTTTTTAACCAATCTTGTGCATCCAATAGGTGTGTTTGTGTCATTGGATGAACATTTAGGTCATTTTCGTCCTCCATAGGCTTATTCTTGTCCAATTAGGGTTTTTATCCAATCTTGTGCATCCAATAAGTTCATTTGTGTCATTGGATGAACGTTTAGGTCATTTTCGTCTTCCTTAGGCATCTTCTTGTCCAATTAGGGTTTGTAACCAATCTTGTGCATCCAATAGGTGTGTTTGTGTCATTGGATGAACATTTAGGTCATTTTCGTCCTCCTTAGGCTTATTCTTGTCCAATTAGGGTTTTTAACAAATCTTGTGCATCCAATAAGTTCATTTGTGTCATTGAATGAACATTTAGGTCATTTTGGTCCTCCCTAGGCTTATTCTTGTCGAATTAGGGTTTTTAAACAATCTTGTGCATCCAATAGGTGTGTTTGTGTCATTGGATGAACATTTAGGGCATTTTCGTCCTCCCAACGCTTATTCTTGTCCAATTAGGGTTTTTAACCAATCTTGTGCATCCAATAGGTGTGTTTGTGTCATTGGATTAACATTTAGGTCATTTTTGTCCTCCCTAGGCTTATTCTTGTCCAATTAGGGTTTTTAACCAATCTTGTGCATCCAATAGGTGTGTTTGTGTCATTGGATTATCATTTAGGTCATTTTCGTCCTCCCTTGGCTTATTCTTGTCCAATTAGGGTTTTTAACCAATCTTGTGCATCCAATAGGCGTGTTTGTGTCATTGGATTAACATTTAGGTCATCTTCGTCCTCCCTAGGCTTATTCTTGTCCAATTAGGGGTTTTAACCAATATTGTGCATCCTATAGGTGTGTTTGTGTCATTGGATTAACATTTAGGTCATTTTCGTCCTCCTTAGGCTTATTGTTGTCCAATTAGGGTTTTTAACCAATCTTGTGCATCCAATAGGTGTGTTTGTGTCATTGGATTAACATTTAGGTCATCTTCGTCCTCCAAAGGCTTATTCATGTCCAATTAGGGTTTTTAACCAATCTTGTGCTTCCTATAGGTGTGTTTGTGTCATTGGATGAACATTTAGGTCATTTCTGTCCTCCCTAGGCTTATTCTTGCCCATTTAGGGTTTTTAACCAATCTTGTGCATCCAATAGGTATGTTTGTGTCCTTGGATGGACAATTAGGTCATTTTCGTCCTCCCAAGGGTTAATCTTGTCCAATTAGGGTTTTTAACCAATCTTGTGCATCCGATAAGTTCATTTGTGTCATTGGATGAACATTTAGGTCATTTTCGTCCTCCCTAGGCTTAATCATGTCCAATTAGGGTTTTTAACCAATCTTGTGCATCCAATAGGTGTGTTTGTGTCATTGGATGAACATTTAGGTCATTTTCGTCCTCCTTAGGCTTATTCTTGTCCAATTAGGGTTTTTAACAAATCTTGTGCATCCAATAAGTTCATTTGTATCATTGAATGAACATTTAGGTTATTTTGGTCCTCCCTAGGCTTATTCTTGTCCAATTAGGGTTTTTAAACAATCTTGTGCATCCAATAGGTGTGTTTGTGTCGTTGGATGAACATTTAGGTCATTTTCGTCCTCCAAAGGCTTATTCTTGTCCAATTAGGGTTTTTAACAAATATTGTGCATCTGATAGGTGTGTTTGTGTCATTGGATTAACATTTAGGTCATTTTTGTCCTCCTTAGGCTTATTCTTGTCCAATTAGGGTTTTTAACCAATCTTGTGCATCCAATAAGTTCATTTGTGTCATTGGATGAACATTTAGGTCTATTTCGCCCTCCCTAGGCTTATTCTTGTCCAATTAGGGTTTTTAACCAATCTTGTGCATCCAATAGGTGTGTTGGCATCATTGGATGTACATTTAGGTCATTTTCGTCCTCCCTAGTGTTAATCATGTCCAATTAGGGTTTTTAACCAATCTTGTGCTTCCTATAGGTGTGTTTGTGTCATTGGATGAACATTTAGGTCATTTCTGTCCACCCTAGGCTTATTCTTGCCCATTTAGGGTTTTTAACCAATCTTGTGCATCCAATAGGTATGTTTGTGTCATTGGATGAACATTTAGGTCATTTTCGTCCACCCAAGGCATATTCTTGTGCAATTATGGTTTTTAACCAATCTTGTGCATCCAATAGGTTTGTTTCTGTCATTGGATGAACATTTAGGTCATTTTCGTCTTCCTTAGGCTTATTCTTGTCCAATTAGGGTTTTTACAAATCTTGTGCATCCAATAAGTTCATTTGTGTCATTGAATGAACATTTAGTTCATTTTGGTCCTCCCTAGGCTTATTCTTGTCAAATTAGGGTTTTTAAACAATCTTGTGCATCCAATAGGTGTGTTTGTGTCATTGGATGAACATTTAGGGCATTTTCATCCTCCCAAGACATGTTCTTGTCCAATTAGGGTTTTTAACCAATCTTGTGCATCCAATAAGTTAATTTGTGTCATTGGATGAACATTTAGGGCATTTTCGTCCTCCCAAGGCTTATTCTAGTCCAATTAGGGTTTTTAACCAATCTTGTGCATCCAATAAGTTCCTTTGTGTCATTGGATGAACATTTAGGTCATTTTCGTCCTCCCTAGGCTTATTCTTGTCCAATTAGGGTTTTTAACCAATCTTGTGCATCCAATAGGTGTGTTTGTATCATTGGATTAACATTTAGGGCATTTTCGTCCTCCCTAGGCTTATTCTTGTCCAATTAGGGTTTTTAACCAATCATGTGCATCCAATAGGTGTGTTTGTATCATTGGATTAACATTTAGGGCATTTTCGTCCTCCCTAGGCTTATTCTTGTCCAATTAGGGTTTTTAACCAATCTTGTGCATCCAATAGGTGTGTTGGCGTCATTGGATGTACATTTAGGTCATTTTCGTCCTCCCTAGGGTTAATCATGTCCAATTAGGGTTTTAACCAATCTTGTGCTTCCTATTGGTGTGTTTGTTTCATTGGATGAACATTTAGGTAATTTTCGTCCACCCTAAGCTTATTCTTGCCCAATTAGGGTTCTTATCCAATCTTGTACATCCAATAGGTGTGTTTGTGTCATTGGATGAACATTTAGGTCATTTTCGTCCAGCCAAGGCATATTCTTTTCCAATTAGGGTTTTTAACCAATCTTGTGCATCCAATAGGTGTGTTTGTGTCATTGGATGAACATTTAGGTTATTTTCGTCCTCCTTAGGCTTATTCTTGTCCAATTATGGTTTTTAACCAATGTTGTGCATCCGATAGGTGTGTTTGTGTCATTGGATTAACATTTAGGTCATTTTTGTCCTCCTTAGGCTTATTCTTGTCCAATTAGGGTTTTTAACCAATCTTGTGCATCCAATAAGTTCATTTGTGTCATTGGATGAACATTTAGGTCATTTTCGTCCTCCCAAGGCTTATTCTTGTCCAATTAGGGTTTTTAACCAATGTTGTGCATCCAATAAGTTCCTTTGTATCATTGGATGAACATTTATGTCATTTTCGTGCTCCCTAGGCTTATTCTTGTCCAATTATGGTTTTTAACCAATCTTGTACATCCAATAAGGTCATTTGTGTCATTGGATCAACATTTAGGTCATTTTCGTCCTCCCTAGGGTTATTCTTGTCCAATTAGGGTGTTTAACCAATCTTGTACATCCAATGAGTTCATTTGTGTCATTGGTTGAACATTTAGGTCATTTTCGTCCTCCCTAGCCTTATTCTTGTCCAATTAGGGTTTTTAACCAATCTTGTGCATCCAATAGGTGTGTTTGTGTCATTGGATTATCATTTAGGGCATTTTCGTCCTCCCTTGGCTTATTCTTGTCCAATTAGGGGTTTTAACCAATCTTGTGCATCCAATAGGCGTGTTTGTGTCATTGGATTAACATTTAGGTCATCTTCGTCCTCCCAAGGCTTATTCTTGTCCAATTAGGGGTTTTAACCAATATTGTGCATCCTATAGGTGTGTTTGTGTCATTGGATTAACATTTAGGTCATTTTCGTCCTCCTTAGGCTTATTGATGTCCAATTAGGGTTTTTAACCAATCTTGTGCATCCAATAGGTGTGTTTGTGTCATTGGATTAACATTTAGGTCATCTTCGTCCTCCCAAGGCTTATTCATGTCCAATTAGGGTTTTTATCCAATCTTGTGCATCCAATAAGTTCATTTTGTCATTGGATGAACATTTAGGTCATTTTCGTCCTACCTAGGCTTAATCATATCCAATTAGGGTTTTTAACCAATCTTGTGCATCCAATAGGTATGTTTGTGTCCTTGGATGGACAATTAGGTCATTTTCGTCCTCCCAAGGGTTAATCTTGTCCAATTAGGGTTTTTAACCAATCTTGTGCATCCGATAAGTTCATTTGTGTCATTGGATGAACATTTAGGTCATTTTCGTCCTCCCTAGGCTTAATCATGTCCAATTAGGGTTTTTAACCAATCTTGTGCATCCAATAGGTATGTTTGTGTCATTGGATGAACATTTAGGTCATTTTCGTCTTCCTTAGGCACCTTCTTGTCCAATTAGGGTTTTTAACCAATCTTGTGCATCCAATAGGTGTGTTTGTGTCATTGGATGAACATTTAGGTCATTTTCGTCCTCCTTAGGCTTATTCTTGTCCAATTAGGGTTTTTAACAAATCTTGTGCATCCAATAAGTTCATTTGTGTCATTGAATGAACATTTAGGTCATTTTCGTCCTCCCTAGGCTTATTCTTGTCCAATTAGGGTTTTTAACCAATCATGTGCATCCAATAGGTGTGTTTGTGTCATTGGATGAACATTTAGGTCATTTTCGTCCTCCCAAGGCTTATTCTTGTCCAATTAGGGTTTTTATCCAATCTTGTGCATCCAATAAGTTCATTTGTGTCATTGGATGAACATTTAGGTCATTTTCGTCTTCCCTAGGCTTATTCTTGTCCAATTAGGGTTTTTAACCAATCTTGTGCATCCAATAAGTTCATTTGTGTCATTGGATGAACATTTAGGCCATTTTCGTCCTCCCTAGTCTTATTCTTGTCCAATTAGGGTTTTTATGCAATCTTGTGCATCCAATAGGTGTGTTTGTGTCATTGGACGAACATTTAGGTCATTTTCGTCCTCCCTAGGCTTATTCTTGTCCAATTAGGGTTTTTACCCAATCTTGTGCATCCAATAAGTTCATTTGTGTCATTGGATGAACATTTAGGTCATTTTCGTCCTCCCTAGGCTTATTCTTGTCCAATTAGGGTTTTCAACCAATCTTGTGCATCCAATAAGTTCATTTGCGTCATTGGATGAAAATTTAGGTCATTTTCGTCCTCCCTAGTCTTATTCTTGTCCAATTAGGGTTTTTAACCAATCTTGTGCATCCAATAAGTTCATTTGTGTCATTGGATGAACATTTAGGTCATTTTCGTCCTCCCTAGGCTTATTCTTGTCCAATTAGGGTTTTTTACCAATCTTGTGCATCCAAAAAGTTCATTTGTGTCATGGGATGAACATTTAGGTCATTTTCGTCCTCCCTAGGCTTATTCTTGTCCAATTAGGGTTTTTAACCAATCTTGTGCATCCAATAAGTTCATTTGTGTCATTGGATGAACATTTAGGTCATTTTCGTCCTCCTTAGGCTTATTCTTGTCCAATTAGGGTTTTTAACCAATCTTGTGCATCCAATAAGTTCATTTGTGTCATTGGATGAACATTTAGGTCATTTTCGTCCTCCATAGGCTTATTCTTGTCCAATTAGGGTTTTTAACCAATCATGTGCATCCAATAGGTGTGTTTGTATCATTGGATTAACATTTAGGGCATTTTCGTCCTCCCTAGGCTTATTCTTGTCCAATTAGGGTTTTTAACCAATCATGTGCATCCAATAGGTGTGTTTGTATCATTGGATTAACATTTAGGGCATTTTCGTCCTCCCTAGGCTTATTCTTGTCCAATTAGGGTTTTTAACCAATCTTGTGCATCCAATAGGTGTGTTGGCGTCATTGGATGTACATTTAGGTCATTTTCGTCCTCCCTAGGGTTAATCATGTCCAAATAGGGTTTTAACCAATCTTGTGCTTCCTATTGGTGTGTTTGTTTCATTGGATGAACATTTAGGTAATTTTCGTCCACCCTAGGCTTATTCTTGCCCAATTAGGGTTGTTATCCAATCTTGTACATCCAATAGGTGTGTTTGTGTCATTGGATGAACATTTAGGTCATTTTCGTCCAGCCAAGGCATATTCTTTTCCAATTAGGGTTTTTAACCAATCTTGTGCATCCAATAGGTGTGTTTGTGTCATTGGATGAACATTTAGGTTATTTTCGTCCTCCTTAGGCTTATTCTTGTCCAATTAGGGTTTTTAACCAATCTTGTGCATCCAATAGGTGTGTTTGTGTCATTGGATGAACATTTAGGGCATTTTCGTCCTCCCAAGGCTTATTCTTGTCCAATTAGGGTTTTTAACCAATCTTGTGCATCCAATAGGTGTGTTGGCGTCATTGGATGTACATTTAGGTCATTTTCGTCCTCCCTAGGGTTAATCATGTCCAATTAGGGTTTTAACCAATCTTGTGCTTCCTATTGGTGTGTTTGTTTCATTGGATGAACATTTAGGTAATTTTCGTCCACCCTAGGCTTATTCTTGCCCAATTAGGGTTGTTATCCAATCTTGTACATCCCATAGGTGTGTTTGTGTCATTGGATGAACATTTAGGTCATTTTCGTCCAGCCAAGACATATTCTTTTCCAATTAGGGTTTTTAACCAATCTTGTGCATCCAATAGGTGTGTTTGTGTCATTGGATGAACATTTAGGTTATTTTCGTCCTCCTTAGGCTTATTCTTGCCCAATTAGGGTTGTTATCCAATCTTGTACATCCAATAGGTGTGTTTGTGTCATTGGATGAACATTTAGGTCATTTTCATCCAGCCAAGACATATTCTTTTCCAATTAGGGTTTTTAACCAATCTTGTGCATCCAATAGGTGTGTTTGTGTCATTGGATGAACATTTAGGTTATTTTCGTCCTCCTTAGGCTTATTCTTGTCCAATTAGGGTTTTTAACCAATCTTGTGCATCCAATAGGTGTGTTTGTATCATTGGATTAACATTTAGGACATTTTCGTCCTCCCTAGGCTTATTCTTGTCCTATTAGGGTTTTTAACCAATCTTGTGCATCCAATAGGTGTGTTGGCGTCATTGGATGTACATTTAGGTCATTTTCGTCCTCCCTAGGGTTAATCATGTCCAATTAGGGTTTTAACCAATCTTGTGCTTCCTATTGGTGTGTTTGTTTCATTGGATGAACATTTAGGTAATTTTCGTCCACCCTAGGCTTATTCTTGCCCAATTAGGGTTGTTATCCAATCTTGTACATCCCATAGGTGTGTTTGTGTCATTGGATGAACATTTAGGTCATTTTCGTCCAGCCAAGACATATTCTTTTCCAATTAGGGTTTTTAACCAATCTTGTGCATCCAATAGGTGTGTTTGTGTCATTGGATGAACATTTAGGTTAGTTTCGTCCTCCTTAGGCTTATTCTTGTCCAATTAGGGTTTTTAACCAATCTTGTGCATCCAATAGGTGTGTTTGTGTCATTGGATGAACATTTAGGGCATTTTCGTCCTCCCAAGGCTTATTCTTGTCCAATTAGGGTTTTTAACCAATCTTGTGCATCCAATAGGTGTGTTGGCGTCATTGGATGTACATTTAGGTCATTCTCGTCCTCCCTAGGGTTAATCATGTCCAATTAGGGTTTTAACCAATCTTGTGCTTCCTATTGGTGTGTTTGTTTCATTGGATGAACATTTAGGTAATTTTCGTCCACCCTAGGCTTATTCTTGCCCAATTAGGGTTGTTATCCAATCTTGTACATCCCATAGGTGTGTTTGTGTCATTGGATGAACATTTAGGTCATTTTCGTCCAGCCAAGACATATTCTTTTCCAATTAGGGTTTTTAACCAATCTTGTGCATCCAATAGGTGTGTTTGTGTCATTGGATGAACATTTAGGTTATTTTCGTCCTCCTTAGGCTTATTCTTGTCCAATTAGGGTTTTTAACCAATCTTGTGCATCCAATAGGTGTGTTGGCGTCATTGGATGTACATTTAGGTCATTTTCGTCCTCCCTAGGGTTAATCATGTCCAATTAGGGTTTTAACCAATCTTGTGCTTCCTATTGGTGTGTTTGTTTCATTGGATGAACATTTAGGTAATTTTCGTCCACCCTAGGCTTATTCTTGCCCAATTAGGGTTGTTATCCAATCTTGTACATCCAATAGGTGTGTTTGTGTCATTGGATGAACATTTAGGTCATTTTCGTCCAGCCAAGACATATTCTTTTCCAATTAGGGTTTTTAACCAATCTTGTGCATCCAATAGGTGTGTTTGTGTCATTGGATGAACATTTAGGTTATTTTCGTCCTCCTTAGGCTTATTCTTGTCCAATTAGGGTTTTTAACCAATCTTGTGCATCCAATAGGTGTGTTTGTGTCATTGGATGAACATTTAGGGCATTTTCGTCCTCCCTAGGCTTATTCTTGTCCAATTAGGGTTTTTAACCAATCTTGTGCATCCAATAGGTGTGTTTGTGTCATTGGATGAACATTTAGGTCATTTTCGTCCTCCCTAGGCTTATTCTTGTCCAATTAGAGTTTTTAACCAATCTTGTGCATCCAATAGGTGTATTTGTGTCATTGGATAAACATTTAGGTCATTTTCGTCCTCCCTAGGCTTATTCTTGTCCAATTAGGGTTTTTAAGCAATCTTGTGCATCCAATAAGTTCATTTGTGTCATTGGTTGAACATTTAGGTCATTTTCGTCCTCCCTAGGCTTATTCTTGTCCAATTAGGGTTTTTAACCAACCTTGTGCATCCAATAAGTTCATTTGTGTCATTGGTGGAACATTTTGGTCATTTACGTCCTCCCTAGTCTTATTCTTGTCCAATTAGGGTTTTTATGCAATCTAGTGCATCCAATAGGTGTGTTTGTGTCATTGGACGAACATTTAGGTCATTTTCGTCATCCCTAGGCTTATTCTTGTCCAATTAGGGTTTTTAACCAATCTTGTGCATCCAATAAGTTCATTTGTGTCATTGGATGAACATTTTGGTCATGTTTTTCCTCCCTAGGCTTATTCTTGTCTAATTAGGGTTTTTAACCAATCTTGTGCATCCAATAAGTTCATTTGTGACATTGGATGAACATTTAGGTCATTTTCGTCCTCCCTGGTCTTATTCTTGTCCAATTAGGGTTTTAAGCAATCTTGTGCATCCAATATGTGTGTTTGTGTCATTGGATGAACATTTCGGTAATTATTGTCCTCCCTATGCTTATTCTTGTCCAATTAGGGTTTTTAACCAATCTTGTGCATCCAATAAGTTCATTTGTGTCATTCGAAGAATATTTAGGTCATTTTCGTCCTCCCTAGTCTTATTCTTGTCCAATTAGGGTTTCAAGCAATCTTGTGCATCCAATATATGTGTTTGTGTCATTGGATGAACATTTAGGTAATTTTCGTCCTCCCTATGCTTATTCTTGTCCAATTAGGGTTTTTAACCAATCTTGTGCATACAATAAGTTCATTTGTGTGATTGGATGAACATTTAGGTCATTTTCGTCCTCCCTAGTCTTATTCTTGTCCAATTAGGGTTTTTATGCAATCTTGTGCATCCAATAGGTGTGTTTGTGTCATTGGACGAACATTTAGGTCATTTTCGTCCTCTCTAGGCTTATTCTTGTCCAATTAGGGATTTTATGCAATCTTGTGCATCCAATAGGTGTGTTTGTGTCATTGGACGAACATTTAGGTCATTTTCGTCCTCCCTAGGCTTATTCTTGTCCAATTAGGGTTTTTATCCAACCTTGTGCATCCAATAAGTTCATTTGTGTAATTGGTTGAACATTTAGGTCATTTTCGTCCTCCCTAGGCTTATTCTTGTCCAATTAGGGTTTTTAACCAACCTTGTGCATCCAATAAGTTCATTTGTGTCATTGGTGGAACATTTTGGTCATTTACGTCCTCCCTAGTCTTATTCTTGTCCAATTAGGGTTTTTATGCAATCTAGTGCATCCAATAGGTGTGTTTGTGTCATTGGACGAACATTTAGGTCATTTTCGTCCTCACTAGGCTTATTCTTGTCCAATTAGGGTTTTTATGCAATCTTGTGCATCCAATAGGTGTGTTTGTGTCATTGGACGAACATTTAGGTCATTTTCGTCATCCCTAGGCTTATTCTTGTCCAATTAGGGTTTTTAACCAATCTTGTGCATCCAATAAGTTCATTTGTGTCATTGGATGAACATTTTGGTCATTTTTTTCCTCCCTAGGCTTATTCTTGTCTAATTAGGGTTTTTAACCAATCTTGTGCATCCAATAAGTTCATTTGTGTCATTGGATGAACATTTAGGTCATTTTCGTCCTCCCTAGTCTTATTCTTGTCCAATTAGGGTTTTTAACCAACCTTGTGCATCCAATAAGTTCATTTGTGTAATTGGTTGAACATTTAGGTCATTTTCGTCCTCCCTAGGCTTATTCTTGTCCAATTAGGGTTTTTAACAAACCTTGTGCATCCAATAAGTTCATTTGTGTCATTGGTGGAACATTTTGGTCATTTACGTCCTCCCTAGTCTTATTCTTGTCCAATTAGGGTTTTTATGCAATCTAGTGCATCCAATAGGTGTGTTTGTGTCATTGGACGAACATTTAGGTCATTTTCGTCATCCCTAGGCTTATTCTTGTCCAATTAGGGTTTTTAACCAATCTTGTGCATCCAATAAGTTCATTTGTGTCATTGGATGAACATTTAGGTCATTTTTTTCCTCCCTAGGCTTATTCTTGTCCAATTATGGTTTTTAACCAATCTTGTGCATCCAATAAGTTCATTTGTGTCATTGGATGAACATTTAGGTCATTTTCGTCCTCCCTAGGCTTATTCTTGTCCAATTAGGGTTTTTAACCAATCATGTGCATCCAATAGGTGTGTTTGTGTCATTGGATGAACATTTAGGTCATTTTCGTCCTCCTTATGCTTATTCTTGTCCAATAAGGGTTTTTAACAAATCTTCTGCATCCAATAAGTTCATTTATGTCATTGGATGAACATTTAGGTCATTTTCGTCCTCCTTAGGCTTATTCTTGTCCAATTAGGGTTTTTAACAACTCTTGTGCATCCAATAAGTTCATTTGTGTCATTGAATGAACATTTAGGTCATTTTGGTCCTCCCTAGGCTTATTCCTGTCCAATTAGGGTTTTTAAACAATCTTGTGCATCCAATAGGTGTGTTTGTGTCATTGGATGAACATTTAGGGCATTTTCATCCTCCTAAGGCTTATTCTTGTCCAATTAGGATTTTTAACCTATCTTGTGCATCCAATAAGTTAATTTGTGTCATTGGATGAACATTTAGGTCATTTTCGTCCTCCCAAGGCTTATTCTTTTCCAATTAGGGTTTTTAACCAATCTTGTGCATCCAATAAGTTCCTTTGTGTCATTGGATGAACATTTAGGTCATTTTCGTCCTCCCTAGGCTTATTCTTGTCCAATTATGGTTTTTAACCAATCATGTGCATCCAATAGGTGTGTTTGTGTCATTGGATGAACATTTAGGTCATTTTCGTCCTCCTTAGGCTTATTCTTGTCCAATTAGGGTTTTTAACAAATCTTGTGCATCCAATAAGTTCATTTGTGTCATTGAATGAACATTTAGGTCATTTTGGTCCTCCCTAGGCTTATTCTTGTCCAATTAGGGTTTTTAAACAATCTTGTGCATCCAATAGGTGTGTTTGTGTCATTGGATGAACATTTAGGGCATTTTCGTCCTCCAAAGGCTTATTCTTGTCCAATTAGGGTTTTTAACCAATGTTGTGCATCCGATAGGTGTGTTTGTGTCATTGGATTAACATTTAGGTCATTTTTGTCCTCCTTAGGCTTATTCTTGTCCAATTAGTGTTTTTAACCAATCTTGTGCATCCAATAAGTTCATTTGTGTCATTGGATGAACATTTAGGTCTATTTCGCCCTCCCTAGGCTTATTCTTGTCCAATTAGGGTTTTTAACCAATCTTGTGCATCCAATAGGTGTGTTGGCGTCATTGGATGTACATTTAGGTCATTTTCGTCCTCCCTAGGGTTAATCATGTCCAATTAGGGTTTTTAACCAATCTTGTGCTTCCTATAGGTGTGTTTGTGTCATTGGATGAACATTTAGATCATTTCTATCCACCCTAGGCTTATTCTTGCCCATTTAGGGTTTTTAACCAATCTTGTGCATCCAATAGGTATGTTTGTGTCATTGGATGAACATTTAGGTCATTTTCGTCCACCCAAGACATATTCTTGTCCAATTAGGGTTTTTAACCAATCTAGTGCATCCAATAGGTTTGTTTCTGTCATTGGATGAACATTTAGGTCATTTTCGTCCTCCTTAGGCTTATTCTTGTCCAATTAGGGTTTTTACAAATCTTGTGCATCCAATAAGTTCATTTGTGTCATTGAATGAACATTTAGTTCATTTTGGTCCTCCCTAGGCTTATTCTTGTCAAATTAGGGTTTTTAAACAATCTTGTGCATCCAATAGGTGTGTTTGTGTCATTGGATGAACATTTAGGGCATTTTCGTCCTCCCAAGACATGTTCTTGTCCAATTAGGGTTTTTAACCAATCTTGTGCATCCAATAAGTTAATTTGTGTCATTGGATGAACATTTAGGTCATTTTCGTCCTCCCAAGGCTTATTCTAGTCCAATTAGGGTTTTTAACCAATCTTGTGCATCCAATAAGTTCCTTTGTGTCATTGGATGAACATTTAGGTCATTTTCGTCCTCCCTAGGCTTATTCTTGTCCAATTAGGGTTTTTAACAAATCTTGTGCATCCAATAAGTTCATTTGAGTCATTGGATGAACATTTAGGTCATTTTCGTCCTCCCTAGGCTTATTCTTGTCCAATTAGGGTTTTTAACCAATCATGTGCATCCAATAGGTGTGTTTGTATCATTGGATTAACATTTAGGGCATTTTCGTCCTCCCTAGGCTTATTCTTGTCCAATTAGGGTTTTTAACCAATCATGTGCATCCAATAGGTGTGTTTGTATCATTGGATTAACATTTAGGGCATTTTCGTCCTCCCTAGGCTTATTCTTGTCCAATTAGGGTTTTTAACCAATCTTGTGCATCCAATAGGTGTGTTGGCGTCATTGGATGTACATTTAGGTCATTTTCGTCCTCCCTAGGGTTAATCATGTCCAAATAGGGTTTTAACCAATCTTGTGCTTCCTATTGGTGTGTTTGTTTCATTGGATGAACATTTAGGTAATTTTCGTCCACCCTAGGCTTATTCTTGCCCAATTAGGGTTGTTATCCAATCTTGTACATCCAATAGGTGTGTTTGTGTCATTGGATGAACATTTAGGTCATTTTCGTCCAGCCAAGGCATATTCTTTTCCAATTAGGGTTTTTAACCAATCTTGTGCATCCAATAGGTGTGTTTGTGTCATTGGATGAACATTTAGGTTATTTTCGTCCTCCTTAGGCTTATTCTTGTCCAATTAGGGTTTTTAACCAATCTTGTGCATCCAATAGGTGTGTTTGTATCATTGGATTAACATTTAGGACATTTTCGTCCTCCCTAGGCTTATTCTTGTCCTATTAGGGTTTTTAACCAATCTTGTGCATCCAATAGGTGTGTTGGCGTCATTGGATGTACATTTAGGTCATTTTCGTCCTCCCTAGGGTTAATCATGTCCAATTAGGGTTTTAACCAATCTTGTGCTTCCTATTGGTGTGTTTGTTTCATTGGATGAACATTTAGGTAATTTTCGTCCACCCTAGGCTTATTCTTGCCCAATTAGGGTTGTTATCCAATCTTGTACATCCCATAGGTGTGTTTGTGTCATTGGATGAACATTTAGGTCATTTTCGTCCAGCCAAGACATATTCTTTTCCAATTAGGGTTTTTAACCAATCTTGTGCATCCAATAGGTGTGTTTGTGTCATTGGATGAACATTTAGGTTATTTTCGTCCTCCTTAGGCTTATTCTTGTCCAATTAGGGTTTTTAACCAATCTTGTGCATCCAATAGGTGTGTTGGCGTCATTGGATGTACATTTAGGTCATTCTCGTCCTCCCTAGGGTTAATCATGTCCAATTAGGGTTTTAACCAATCTTGTGCTTCCTATTGGTGTGTTTGTTTCATTGGATGAACATTTAGGTAATTTTCGTCCACCCTAGGCTTATTCTTGCCCAATTAGGGTT
>JBBPBR010000004.1:17521828-17616959 GCA_037974775.1 Cicer pinnatifidum
AACATTTAGGGCATTTTCGTCCTCCCTAGGCTTATTCTTGTCCAATTAGGGTTTTTAACCAATCTTGTGCATCCAATAGGTGTGTTGGCGTCATTGGATATACATTTAGGTCATTTTCGTCCTCCCTAGGGTTAATCATGTCAAATAAGGGTTTTAACCAATCTTGTGCTTCTTATAGGTGTGTTTGTGTCATTGGATGAACATTTAGCTAATTTTCGTCCACCCAAGGCATATTCTTTTCCAATTAGGGGTTTTAACCAATCTTGTGCATCCAATAGGTGTGTTTGTGTCATTGGATGAACATTTAGGTCATTTTCGTCCTCCCAAGGCTTATTCTTGTCCAATTAGGGTTTTTAACCAATCTTGTGCAACCAATAAGTTCCTTTGTATCATTGGATGAACATTTATGTCATTTTCGTGCTCCCTAGGCTTATTCTTGTCCAATTATGGTTTTTAACCAATCTTGTACATCCAATAAGGTCATTTGTGTCATTGGATCAACATTTAGGTCATTTTCGTCCTCCCTAGGCTTATTCTTGTCCAATTAGGGTGTTTAACCAATCTTGTACATCCAATGAGTTCATTTGTGTCATTGGATGAACATTTAGTTTATTTACGTCCTCCCTAGCCTTATTCTTGTCCTGTTAGGGTTTTTAACCAATCTTGTGCATCCAATAGGTGTGTTTGTGTCATTGGATTAACATTTAGGGCATTTTCATCCTCCCTTGGCTTATTCTTGTCCAATTAGGGTTTTTAACCAATCTTGTGCATCCAATAGGCGTGTTTGTGTCATTGGATTAACATTTAAGTCATCTTCGTCCTCCCAAGGCTTATTCTTGTCCAATTAGGGGTTTTAACCAATATTGTGCATCCTATAGGTGTGTTTGTGTCATTGGATTAACATTTAGGTCATTTTCGTCCTCCTTAGGCTTATTGATGTCCAATTAGGGTTTTTAACCAATCTTGTGCATCCAATAGGTGTGTTTGTGTCATTGGATTAACATTTAGGTCATCTTCGTCCTCCCAAGGCTTATTCATGTCCAATTAGGGTTTTTATCCAATATTGTGCATCCAATAAGTTCATTTTGTCATTGGATGAACATTTAGGTCATTTTCGTCCTACCTAGGCTTAATCATATCCAATTAGGGTTTTTAACCAATCTTGTGCATCCAATAGGTATGTTTGTGTCATTGGATGGACAATTAGGTCATTTTCGTCCTCCCAAGGGTTAATCTTGTCCAATTAGGGTTTTTAACCAATCTTGTGCCTCCGATAAGTTCATTTGTGTCATTGGACGAACATTTAGGTCATTTTCGTCCTCCCTAGGCTTAATCATGTCCAATTAGGGTTTTTAACCAATCTTGTGCATCCAATAGGTATGTTTGTGTCATTGGATGAACATTTAGGTCATTTTCGTCTTCCTTAGGCACCTTCTTGTCCAATTAGGGTTTTTAACCAATCTTGTGCATCCAATAGGTGTGTTTGTGTCATTGGATGAACATTTAGGTCATTTTCGTCCTCCTTAGGCTTATTCTTGTCCAATTAGGGTTTTTAACAAATCTTGTGCATCCAATAAGTTCATTTGTGTCATTGAATGAACATTTAGGTCATTTTGGTCCTCCCTAGGCTTATTCTTGTCCAATTAGGGTTTTTAAGCAATCTTGTGCATCCAATAGGTGTGTTTGTGTCATTGGATGAACATTTAGGGCATTTTCGTCCTCCAAAGGCTTATTCTTTTCCAATTAGGGTTTTTAACCAATGCTGTGCATCCGATAGGTGTGTTTGTGTCATTGGATTAACATTTAGGTCATTTTTGTCCTCCTTAGGCTTATTCTTGTCCAATTAGGGTTTTTAACCAAACTTGTGCATCCAATAAGTTCATTTGTGTCATTTGATGAACATTTAGGTCTATTTCGCCCTCCCTAGGCTTATTCTTGTCTAATTAGGGTTTTTAACCAATCTTGTGCATCCAATAGGTGTGTTGGCGTCATTGGATGTACATTTAGGTCATTTTCGTCCTCCCTAGGGTTAATCATGTCCAATTATGGTTTTTAACCAATCTTGTGCTTCCTATAGGTGTGTTTGTGTCATTGGATGAATATTTAGGTCATTTCTATCCACCCTAGGCTTATTCTTGCCCATTTAGGGTTTTTAACCAATCTTGTGCATCCAATAGGTATGTTTGTGTCATTGGATGAACATTTAGGTCATTTTCGTCCACCCAAGGCATATTCTTGTCCAATTAGGGTTTTTAACCAATCTTGTGCATCCAATAGGTATGTTTCTGTCATTGGATAAACATTTAGGTCATTTTCGTCCTCCTTAGGCTTATTCTTGTCCAATTAGGGTTTTTACAAATCTTGTGCATCAATAAGTTCATTTGTGTCATTGAATGAACATTTAGTTCATTTTGGTCCTCCCTAGGCTTATTCTTGTCAAATTAGGGTTTTTAAACAATCTTGTGCATCCAATAGGTGTGTTTGTGTCATTGGATGAACATTTAGGGCATTTTCGTCCTCCCAAGACATGTTCTTGTCCAATTAGGGTTTTTAACCAATCTTGTGCATCCAATAAGTTAATTTGTGTCATTGGATGAACATTTAGGTCATTTTCGTCCTCCCAAGGCTTACTCTAGTCCAATTAGGGTTTTTAACCAATCTTGTGCATCCAATAAGTTCCTTTGTGTCATTGGATGAACATTTAGGTCATTTTCGTCCTCCCTAGGCTTATTCTTGTCCAATTAGGGTTTTTAACAAATCTTCTGCATCCAATAAGTTCATTTGAGTCATTGGATGAACATTTAGGTCATTTTCGTCCTCCCTAGGCTTATTCTTGTCCAATTAGGGTTTTTAACCAATCATGTGCATCCAATAGGTGTGTTTGTATCATTGGATTAACATTTAGGGCATTTTCGTCCTCCCTAGGCCTATTCTTGTCCAATTAGGGTTTTTAACCAATCATGTGCATCCAATAGGTGTGTTTGTATCATTGGATTAACATTTAGGGCATTTTCGTCCTCCCTAGGCTTATTCTTGTCCAATTAGGGTTTTTAACCAATCTTGTGCATCCAATAGGTGTGTTGGCGTCATTGGATGTACATTTAGGTCATTTTCGTCCTCCCTAGGGTTAATCATGTCCAAATATGGTTTTAACCAATCTTGTGCTTCCTATTGGTGTGTTTGTTTCATTGGATGAACATTTAGGTAATTTTCGTCCACCCTAGGCTTATTCTTGCCCAATTAGGGTTGTTATCCAATCTTGTACATCCAATAGGTGTGTTTGTGTCATTGGATGAACATTTAGGTCATTTTCGTCCAGCCAAGGCATATTCCTTTCCAATTAGGGTTTTTAACCAATCTTGTGCATCCAATAGGTGTGTTTGTGTCATTGGATGAACATTAAGGTTATTTTCGTCCTCCTTAGGCTTATTCTTGTCCAATTAGGGTTTTTAACCAATCTTGTGCATCCAATAGGTGTGTTTGTGTCATTGGATGAACATTTAGGGCATTTTCGTCCTCCCAAGGCTTATTCTTCTCCAATTAGGGTTTTTAACCAATCTTGTGCATCCAATAGGTGTGTTGGCGTCATTGGATGTACATTTAGGTCATTTTAGTCCTCCCTAGGGTTAATCATGTCCAATAAGGGGTTTAACCAATCTTGTGCTTCTTATAGGTGTGTTTGTGTCATTGGATGAACATTTAGGTAATTTTCGTCCACCCAAGGCATATTCTTTTCTAATTAGGGGTTTTAACCAATCGTGTGCATCCAATAGGTGTGTTTGTGTCATTGGATTTACATTTAGGTCATTTTCGTCCTCCCAAGGCTTATTCTTGTCCAATTAGGGTTTTTAACCAATCTTGTGCATCCAATAAGTTAATTTGTGTCATTGGATGAAAATTTAGGTCATTTTCGTCCTCCCAAGGCTTATTCTTGTCCAATTATGGTTTTTAACCAATGTTGTGCATCCAATAAGTTCCTTCGTATCATTGGATGAACATTTATGTCATTTTCGTGCTCCCTAGGCTTATTCTTGTCCAATTATGGTTTTTAACCAATCTTGTACATCCAATAAGGTCATTTGTGTCATTGGATCAACATTTAGGTCATTTTCGTCCTCCCTAGGCTTATTCTTGTCCAATTAGGGTGTTTAACCAATCTTGTACATCCAATGAGTTCATTTGTGTCATTGGATGAACATTTAGGTCATTTTCGTCCTCCCTAGCCTTATTCTTGTCCAATTAGAGTTTTTAACCAATCTTGTGCATCCAATAGGTGTGTTTGTGTCATTGGATTATCATTTAGGGCATTTTCGTCCTCCCTTGGCTTATTCTTGTCCAATTAGGGTTTTTAACCAATCTTGTGCATCCAATAGGTATGTTTGTGTCATTGGATGAACATTTAGGTCATTTTCGTCCACCCAAGGCATATTCTTGTCCAATTAGGGTTTTTAACCAATCTTGTGCATCCAATAGGTATGTTTCTGTCATTGGATGAACATTTAGGTCATTTTCGTCTTCCTTAGGCTTATTCTTGTCCAATTAGGGTTTTTACAAATCTTGTGCATCCAATAAGTTCATTTGTGTCATTGAATGAACATTTAGTTCATTTTGGTCCTCCCTAGGCTTATTCTTGTCAAATTAGGGTTTTTAAACAATCTTGTGCATCCAATAGGTGTGTTTGTGTCATTGGATGAACATTTAGGGCATTTTCGTCCTCCCAAGACATGTTCTTGTCCAATTAGGGTTTTTAACCAATCTTGTGCATCCAATAAGTTAATTTGTGTCATTGGATGAACATTTAGGTCATTTTCGTCCTCCCAAGGCTTATTCTAGTCCAATTAGGGTTTTTAACCAATCTTGTGCATCCAATAAGTTCCTTTGTGTCATTGGATGAACATTTAGGTCATTTTCGTCCTCCCTAGGCTTATTCTTGTCCAATTAGGGTTTTTAACAAATCTTGTGCATCCAATAAGTTCATTTGAGTCATTGGATGAACATTTAGGTCATTTTCGTCCTCCCTAGGCTTATTCTTGTCCAATTAGGGTTTTTAACCAATCATGTGCATCCAATAGGTGTGTTTGTATCATTGGATTAACATTTAGGGCATTTTCGTCCTCCCTAGGCTTATTCTTGTCCAATTAGGGTTTTTAACCAATCTTGTGCATCCAATAGGTGTGTTGGCGTCATTGGATGTACATTTAGGTCATTTTCGTCCTCCCTAGGGTTAATCATGTCCAATTAGGGTTTTAACCAATCTTGTGCTTCCTATTGGTGTGTTTGTTTCATTGGATGAACATTTAGGTAATTTTCGTCCACCCTAAGCTTATTCTTGCCCAATTAGGGTTCTTATCCAATCTTGTACATCCAATAGGTGTGTTTGTGTCATTGGATGAACATTTAGGTCATTTTCGTCCAGCCAAGGCATATTCTTTTCCAATTAGGGTTTTTAACCAATCTTGTGCATCCAATAGGTGTGTTTGTGTCATTGGATGAACATTTAGGTTATTTTCGTCCTCCTTAGGCTTATTCTTGTCCAATTATGGTTTTTAACCAATGTTGTGCATCCGATAGGTGTGTTTGTGTCATTGGATTAACATTTAGGTCATTTTTGTCCTCCTTAGGCTTATTCTTGTCCAATTAGGGTTTTTAACCAATCTTGTGCATCCAATAAGTTCATTTGTGTCATTGGATGAACATTTAGGTCATTTTCGTCCTCCCAAGGCTTATTCTTGTCCAATTAGGGTTTTTAACCAATGTTGTGCATCCAATAAGTTCCTTTGTATCATTGGATGAACATTTATGTCATTTTCGTGCTCCCTAGGCTTATTCTTGTCCAATTATGGTTTTTAACCAATCTTGTACATCCAATAAGGTCATTTGTGTCATTGGATCAACATTTAGGTCATTTTCGTCCTCCCTAGGGTTATTCTTGTCCAATTAGGGTGTTTAACCAATCTTGTACATCCAATGAGTTCATTTGTGTCATTGGTTGAACATTTAGGTCATTTTCGTCCTCCCTAGCCTTATTCTTGTCCAATTAGGGTTTTTAACCAATCTTGTGCATCCAATAGGTGTGTTTGTGTCATTGGATTATCATTTAGGGCATTTTCGTCCTCCCTTGGCTTATTCTTGTCCAATTAGGGGTTTTAACCAATCTTGTGCATCCAATAGGCGTGTTTGTGTCATTGGATTAACATTTAGGTCATCTTCGTCCTCCCAAGGCTTATTCTTGTCCAATTAGGGGTTTTAACCAATATTGTGCATCCTATAGGTGTGTTTGTGTCATTGGATTAACATTTAGGTCATTTTCGTCCTCCTTAGGCTTATTGTTGTCCAATTAGGGTTTTTAACCAATCTTGTGCATCCAATAGGTGTGTTTGTGTCATTGGATTAACATTTAGGTCATCTTCGTCCTCCCAAGGTATATTCATGTCCAATTAGGGTTTTTATCCAATCTTATGCATCCAATAAGTTCATTTTGTCATTGGATGAACATTTAGGTCATTTCCGTCCTACCTAGGCTTAATCATATCCAATTAGGGTTTTTAACCAATCTTGTGCATCCAATAGGTATGTTTGTGTCATTGGATGGACAATTAGGTCATTTTCGTCCTCCCAAGGGTTAATCTTGTCCAATTAGGGTTTTTAACCAATCTTGTGCATCCGATAAGTTCATTTATGTCATTGGATGAACATTTAGGTCATTTTCGTCCTCCCTAGGCTTAATCATGTCCAATTAGGGTTTTTAACCAATCTTGTGCATCCAATAGGTATGTTTGTGTCATTGGATGAACAATTAGGTCATTTTCGTCTTCCTTAGGCACCTTCTTGTCCAATTAGGGTTTTTAACCAATCTTGTGCATCCAATAGGTGTGTTTGTGTCATTGGATGAACATTTAGGTCATTTTCGTCCTCCTTAGGCTTATTCTTGTCCAATTAGGGTTTTTAACAAATCTTGTGCATCCAATAAGTTCATTTGTGTCATTGAATGAACATTTAGGTCATTTTTGTCCTCCCTAGGCTTATTCTTGTCCAATTAGGGTTTTTAAACAATCTTGTGCATCCAATAGGTGTGTTTGTGTCATTGGATGAACATTTAGGTCATTTTCGTCCTCCCTAGGCTTATTCTTGTCCAATTAGGGTTTTTAAACAATCTTGTGCATCCAATAGGTGTGTTTGTGTCATTGGATGAACATTTAGGTCATTTTCGTCTTCCTTAGGCATCTTCTTGTCCAATTAGGGTTTTTAACAAATCTTGTGCATCCAATAAGTTCATTTGTGTCATTGAATGAACATTTAGGTCATTTTGGTTCTCCCTAAGCTTATTCTTGTCCAATTATTGTTTTTAAACAATCTTGTGCATCCAATAGGTGTGTTTGTGTCATTGGATGAACATTTAGGTCATTTTCGTCCTCCTTAGGCTTATTCTTGTCCAATTAGGGTTTTTAACAAATCTTGTGCATCCAATAAGTTCATTTGTGTCATTGAATGAACATTTAGGTCATTTTGGTCCTCCCTAGGCTTATTCTTGTCCAATTAGGGTTTTTAAACAATCTTGTGCATCCAATAGGTGTGTTTGTGTCATTGGATGAACATTTAGGACATTTTCGTCCTCCCAAGGCTTATTCTTGTCCAATTAGGGTTTTTAACCAATCTTGTGCATCCAATAAGTTAATTTGTGTCATTGGATGAACATTTAGGTCATTTTCGTCCTCCCAAGGCTTATTCTTGTCCAATTAGGGTTTTTAACCAATCTTGTGCATACAATAACTTCCTTTGTGTCATTGGACGAACATTTATGTCATTTTCGTCCTCCCTAGGCTTATTCTTGTCCAAGTAGGTTTTTAACCAGTCTTGTACAACCAATAAGTTCATTTGTGTCATTGGATGAACATTTAGGTCATTTTCGTCCTCCCTAGCCTTATTCTTGTCCAATTAGGGTTTTTAACCAATCTTGTGCATCCAATAGGTGTGTTTGTGTCATTGGATTATCATTTAGGGCATTTTCGTCCTCCCTTGGCTTATTCTTATCCAATTAGGGTTTTTAACCAATCTTGTGCATCCAATAGGTGTGTTTGTGTCATTGGATTAACATTTAGGTCATCTTCGTCCTCCCAAGGCTTTTTCTTGTCCAATTAGGGTTTTATCCAATCTTGTGCATCCAATAAGTTCATTTGTGTCATTGGATGAACATTTAGGTCATTTTCGTCCTCCCTAGGCTTATTCTTGTCCAATTAGTGTTTTTAACCAATCTTGTGCATCCAATAGGTATGTTTGTGTCCTTGGATGGACAATTAGGTCATTTTCGTCCTCCCAAGGCTTATTCTTGTCCAATTAGGGTTTTTAACCAATCTTGTGCATCCAATAAGTTCCTTTGTGTCATTGGATGAACATTTAGGTCATTTTCGTCCTCCCTAGGCTTATTCTTGTCCAATTAGGGTTTTTAACCAATCTTGTGCATCCAATAGGTGTGTTTGTATCATTGGATTAACATTTAGGGCATTTTCGTCCTCCCTAGGCTTATTCTTGTCCAATTAGGGTTTTTAACCAATCATGTGCATCCAATAGGTGTGTTTGTATCATTGGATTAACATTTAGGGCATTTTCGTCCTCCCTAGGCTTATTCTTGTCCAATTAGGGTTTTTAACCAATATTGTGCATCCTATAGGTGTGTGTGTGTCATTGGATGAACATTTAGGTCATTTTCGTCCTCCTTAGGCTTATTCTTGTCCAATTAGGGTTTTTAACCAATCTTGTGCATCCAATAAGTTCATTTGTGTCATTGGATGAACATTTAGGTCATTTTCGTCCTCCATAGGCTTATTCTTGTCCAATTAGGGTTTTTAACCAATCATGTGCATCCAATAGGTGTGTTTGTATCATTGGATTAACATTTAGGGCATTTTCGTCCTCCCTAGGCTTATTCTTGTCCAATTAGGGTTTTTAACCAATCATGTGCATCCAATAGGTGTGTTTGTATCATTGGATTAACATTTAGGGCATTTTCGTCCTCCCTAGGCTTATTCTTGTCCAATTAGGGTTTTTAACCAATCTTGTGCATCCAATAGGTGTGTTGGCGTCATTGGATGTACATTTAGGTCATTTTCGTCCTCCCTAGGGTTAATCATGTCCAAATAGGGTTTTAACCAATCTTGTGCTTCCTATTGGTGTGTTTGTTTCATTGGATGAACATTTAGGTAATTTTCGTCCACCCTAGGCTTATTCTTGCCCAATTAGGGTTGTTATCCAATCTTGTACATCCAATAGGTGTGTTTGTGTCATTGGATGAACATTTAGGTCATTTTCGTCCAGCCAAGGCATATTCTTTTCCAATTAGGGTTTTTAACCAATCTTGTGCATCCAATAGGTGTGTTTGTGTCATTGGATGAACATTTAGGTTATTTTCGTCCTCCTTAGGCTTATTCTTGTCCAATTAGGGTTTTTAACCAATCTTGTGCATCCAATAGGTGTGTTTGTGTCATTGGATGAACATTTAGGGCATTTTCGTCCTCCCAAGGCTTATTCTTGTCCAATTAGGGTTTTTAACCAATCTTGTGCATCCAATAGGTGTGTTGGCGTCATTGGATGTACATTTAGGTCATTTTCGTCCTCCCTAGGGTTAATCATGTCCAATAAGGGGTTTAACCAATCTTGTGCTTCTTATAGGTGTGTTTGTGTCATTGGATGAACATTTAGGTAATTTTCGTCCACCCCAGGCATATTCTTTTCCAATTAGGGGTTTTAACCAATCTTGTGCATCCAATAGGTGTGTTTGTGTCATTGGATTAACATTTAGGTCATTTTCGTCCTCCCAAGGCTTATTCTTGTCCAATTAGGGTTTTTAACCAATCTTGTGCATCCAATAAGTTAATTTGTGTCATTGGATGAACATTTAGGTCATTTTCGTCCTCCCAAGGCTTATTCTTGTCCAATTATGGTTTTTAACCAATGTTGTGCATCCAATAAGTTCCTTTGTATCATTGGATGAACATTTATGTCATTTTCGTGCTCCCTAGGCTTATTCTTGTCCAATTATGGTTTTTAACCAATCTTGTACATCCAATAAGGTCATTTGTGTCATTGGATCAACATTTAGGTCATTTTCGTCCTCCCTATGCTTATTCTTGTCCAATTAGGGTGTTTAACCAATCTTGTACATCCAATGAGTTCATTTGTGTCATTGGATGAACATTTAGGTCATTTTCGTCCTCCCTAGCCTTATTCTTGTCCAATTAGGGTTTTTAACCAATCTTGTGCATCCAATAGGTGTGTTTGTGTCATTGGATTATCATTTAGGGCATTTTCGTCCTCCCTTGGCTTATTCTTGTCCAATTAGGGTTTTTAACCAATCTTGTGCATCCAATAGGCGTGTTTGTGTCATTGGATTAACATTTAGGTCATCTTCGTCCTCCCAAGGCTTATTCTTGTCCAATTAGGGGTTTAAACCAATATTGTGCATCATATAGGTGTGTTTGTGTCATTGGATTAACATTTAGGTCATTTTCGTCCTCCTTAGGCTTATTGTTGTCCAATTAGGGTTTTTAACCAATCTTGTGCATCCAATAGGTGTGTTTGTGTCATTGGATTAACATTTAGGTCATCTTCGTCCTCCTAAGGCTTATTCATGTCCAATTAGGGTTTTTATCCAATCTTGTGCATCCAATAAGTTCATTTTGTCATTGGATGAACATTTAGGTCATTTTCGTCTTCCTTAGGCACCTTCTTGTCCAATTAGGGTTTTTAACCAATCTTGTGCATCCAATAGGTGTGTTTGTGTCATTGGATGAACATTTAGGTCATTTTCGTCCTCCTTAGGCTTATTCTTGTCCAATTAGGGTTTTTAACAAATCTTGTGCATCCAATAAGTTCATTTGTGTCATTGAATGAACATTTAGGTCATTTTGGTCCTCCCTAGGCTTACTCTTGTCCAATTAGGGTTTTTAAACAATCTTGTGCATCCAATAGGTGTGTTTGTGTCATTGGATGAACATTTAGGGCATTTTCGTGCTCCAAAGGCTTATTCTTGTCCAATTAGGGTTTTTAACCAATATTGTGCATCCGATAGGTGTGTTTGTGTCATTGGATTAACATTTAGGTCATTTTTGTCCTCCTTAGGCTTATTCTTGTCCAATTAGGGTTTTTAACCAATCTTGTGCATCCAATAAGTTCCTTTGTGTCATTGGATGAACATTTAGGTCATTTTCGTCCTCCCAAGGCTTATTCTTGTCCAATTAGGGTTTTTAACCAATGTTGTGCATCCAATAAGTTCCTTTGTATCATTGGATGAACATTTATGTCATTTTCGTGCTCCCTAGGCTTATTCTTGTCCAATTATGGTTTTTAACCAATCTTGTACATCCAATAAGGTCATTTGTGTCATTGGATCAACATTTAGGTCATTTTCGTCCTCCCTAGGGTTATTCTTGTCCAATTAGGGTGTTTAACCAATCTTGTACATCCAATGAGTTCATTTGTGTCATTGGATGAACATTTAGGTCATTTTCGTCCTCCCTAGCCTTATTCTTGTCCAATTAGGGTTTTTAACCAATCTTGTGCATCCAATAGGTGTGTTTGTGTCATTGGATTATCATTTAGGGCATTTTCGTCCTCCCTTGGCTTATTCTTGTCCAATTAGGGGTTTTAACCAATCTTGTGCATCCAATAGGCGTGTTTGTGTCATTGGATTAACATTTAGGTCATCTTCGTCCTCCCAAGGCTTATTCTTGTCCAATTAGGGGTTTTAACCAATATTGTGCATCCTATAGGTGTGTTTGTGTCATTGGATTAACATTTAGGTCATTTTCGTCCTCCTTAGGCTTAATGTTGTCCAATTAGGGTTTTTAACCAATCTTGTGCATCCAATAGGTGTGTTTGTGTCATTGGATTAACATTTAGGTCATCTTCGTCCTCCCAAGGTATATTCATGTCCAATTAGGGTTTTTATCCAATCTTATGCATCCAATAAGTTCATTTTGTCATTGGATGAACATTTAGGTCATTTCCGTCCTACCTAGGCTTAATCATATCCAATTAGGGTTTTTAACCAATCTTGTGCATCCAATAGGTATGTTTGTGTCATTGGATGGACAATTAGGTCATTTTCGTCCTCCCAAGGGTTAATCTTGTCCAATTAGGGTTTTTAACCAATCTTGTGCATCCGATAAGTTCATTTATGTCATTGGATGAACATTTAGGTCATTTTCGTCCTCCCTAGGCTTAATCATGTCCAATTAGGGTTTTTAACCAATCTTGTGCATCCAATAGGTATGTTTGTGTCATTGGATGAACAATTAGGTCATTTTCGTCTTCCTTAGGCACCTTCTTGTCCAATTAGGGTTTTTAACCAATCTTGTGCATCCAATAGGTGTGTTTGTGTCATTGGATGAACATTTAGGTCATTTTCGTCCTCCTTAGGCTTATTCTTGTCCAATTAGGGTTTTTAGCAAATCTTGTGCATCCAATAAGTTCATTTGTGTCATTGAATGAACATTTAAGTCATTTTGGTCCTCCCTAGGCTTATTCTTGTCCAATTAGGGTTTTTAAACAATCTTGTGCATCCAATAGGTGTGTTTGTGTCATTGGATGAACATTTAGGGCATTTTCGTCCTCCAAAGGCTTATTCTTGTCCAATTATGGTTTTTAACCAATGTTGTGCATCCGATCGGTGTGTTTGTGTCATTGGATTAACATTTAGGTCATTTTTGTCCTCCATAGGCTTATTCTTGTCCAATTAGTGTTTTTAACCAATCTTGTGCATCCAATAAGTTCATTTGTGTCATTGGATGAACATTTAGGTCTATTTCGCCCTCCCTAGGCTTATTCTTGTCCAATTAGGGTTTTTAACCAATCTTGTGCATCCAATAGGTGTGTTGGCGTCATTGGATGTACATTTAGGTCATTTTCGTCCTCCCTAGGGTTAATCATGTCCAATTAGGGTTTTTAACCAATCTTGTGCATCCAATAAGTTCATTTGTGTCATTGAATGAACATTTAGTTCATTTTGGTCCTCCCTAGGCTTATTCTTGTCAAATTAGGGTTTTTAAACAATCTTGTGCATCCAATAGGTGTGTTTGTGTTATTGGATGAACATTTAGGGCATTTTCGTCCTCCCAAGACATGTTCTTGTCCAATTAGGGTTTTTAACCAATCTTGTGCATCCAATAAGTTAATTTGTGTCATTGGATGAACATTTAGGTCATTTTCGTCCTCCCTAGGCTTATTCTTGTCCAATTAGGGTTTTTAACAAATCTTGTGCATCCAATAAGTTCATTTGTGTCATTGGATGAACATTTAGGTCATTTTCGTCCTCCCTAGGCTTATTCTTGTCCAATTAGGGTTTTTAACCAATCTTGTGCATCCAACAAGTTCATTTGTGTCATTGGATGAACATTTAGGTCATTTTCGTCCTCCCTAGGCTTATTCTTGTCCAATTAGGGTTTTTAACAAATCTTGTGCATCCAATAAGTTCATTTGTGTCATTGGATGAACATTTAGGTCATTTTCGTCCTCCCTAGGCTTATTCTTGTCCAATTAGGGTTTTTAACCTATCTTGTGCATCCAATAAGTTCATTTGTGTCATTGGATGAACATTTAGGTCATTTTCGTCCTCCCTAGGCTTATTCTTGTCCAATTAGGGTTTTTAACCAATCTTGTGCATCCAATAAGTTCATTTGTGTCATTGGATGAACATTTAGGTCATTTTCGTCCTCCCAAGGCTTATTCTTGTCCAATTAGGGTTTTTAACCAATCTTGTGCATCCAATAGGTGTATTTGTGTCATTGGATGAACATTTAGGTCATATTCGTCCTCCCTAGGCTTATTCTTGTCCAATTAGGGTTTTTAACCAATCTTGTGCATCCAATAGGTGTGTTTGTGTCATTGGATGAACATTTAGGTCATTTTCGTCCTCCCTAGGCTTATTCTTGTCCAATTACGGTTTCGAACCAATATTGTGAATCCAATAAGTTCATTTGTTTCATTGGATGAACATTTAGGTCATTTTCGTCCTCCCTAGGCTTATTCTTGTTCAATTAGGGTTTCTAAACAATCTTGTGCATCCAATAGGTGTGTTTGTGTCATTGGATGAACATTTAGGTCATTTTCGTCCTCCCTAGTCTTATTCTTGTCCAATTAGGGTTTTAAGCAATCTTGTGCATCCAATAAGTTCATTTGTGTCATTGGATTAAGAATTAAGTAATTTTTGTCCTCCCTAGGCTTATTCTTGTCCAATTAGGGTTTTTAACCAATCTTGTGCATCCAATAAGTTCATTTGTGTCATTGGATGAACATTTAGGTCATTTTCGTCCTCCCAAGGCTTATTCTTGTCCAATTAGGGTTTTTAACCAATCTTGTGCATCCAATAAGTGGATTTGTGTCATTGGATGAACATTTAGGTCGTTTTCGTCCTCCCTAGGCTTATTCTTGTCCAATTAGGGTTTTTAAGCAATCTTGTGCATCAAATAAGTTCATTTGTGTCATTGGATGAACACTTAGGTCATTTTCGTCCACCCTAGGCTTATTCTTGTCCAATTAGGGTTTTTAACCAATCTTGTGCATCCAATAAGTTCATTTGTGTCATTGGATGAACATTTAGGTCATTTTCGTCCTCCCAAGGCTTATTCTTGTCCAATTAGGGTTTTTAACCAATCTTGTGCATCCAATAGGTGTATTTGTGTCATTGGATGAACATTTAGGTCATTTTCGTCCTCCCTAGGCATATTCTTGTCCAATTAGGGTTTTTAACCAATCTTGTGCATCCAATAGGTGTATTTGTGTCATTGGATGAACATTTAGGTCATTTTCGTCCACCCTAGGCTTATTCTTGTCTAATTAGGGTTTTTAACCAATCTTGTGCATCCAATAAGTTCATTTGTGTCATTGGATTAACATTTAGGTCATTTTCGTCCTCCCTAGGCATATTCTTGTCCAATTAGGGTTTTTAACCAATCTTGTGCATCCAATAGGTGTGTTTGTGTCCTTGGATGATCAATTAGGTTATTTTCATCCTCCCTAGGCTTATTCTTGTCCAATTAGGGTTTTTAACCAATCTTGTGCATCCGATAAGTTTGTTTGTGTCATTGAATTAATATTTAGGTCATTTTCGTCCTCCCTAGGAATATTCTTGTCCAATTAGGGTTTTTAACCAATCTTGTGCATCCAATAGGTGTGTTTGTGTCATTGGATGATCAATTAGGTCATTTTCGTCCTCCCTAGGCTTATTCTTGTCCAATTAGGGTTTTTAACCAATCTTGTGCATCCAATAAGTTCATTAGTGTCATTGGATGATCAATTAGGTCATTTTCGTCCTCCTTGGGCATGTTCTTGTCCAACTAGGGTTTTTAACCAATCTTGTGCATCCAATAGGTGTGTTTGTGTCATTGGATGATCAATTAGGTCATTTTCGTCCTCCCTAGGCTTATTCTTGTCCAATTAGGGTTTTTAACCAATCTTGTGCATCCAATAAGTTTGTTTGTGTCATTGAATTAATATTTAGGTCATTTTCGTCCTCCCAAGGTATATTCTTGTCCAATTAGGGTTTTTAACCAATCTTGTGCATCCAATAAGTTCATTTGTGTCATTGGATTAACATTTAGGTCATTTTCGTCCTCCCTAGGCATATTCTTGTCCAATTAGGGTTTTTAACCAATCTTGTGCATCCAATAGGTGTGTTTGTGTCATTGGATGATCAATTAGGTCATTTTCGTCCTCCCTAGGCATATTCTTGTCCAGTTAGGGTTTTTAACCAATCTTGTGCATCCAATAGGTGTGTTTACGTCATTGGATGATCAATTAGGTCATTTTCGTCCTCCCTAGGCTTATTCTTGTCCAATTAGGGTTTTTAAGCAATCTTGATCATCCAATAAGTTCATTTGTGTCATTGGATTAACATTTAGGTCATTTTCGTCCTCCCTAGGCATATTCTTGTCCAATTAGGGTTTTTAACCAATCTTGTGCATCCAATAGGTGTGTTTGTGTCATTGGATGATCAATTAGGTCATTTTCGTCCTCCCTAGGCTTATTCTTGTCCAATTAGGGTTTTTAACCAATCTTGTGCATCCAATAAGTTGAGTTGTGTCATTGGATTAACATTTAGGTCATTTTCGTCCTCCCCAGGCATATTCTTGTCCAATTAGGGTTTATAACCAATCTTGTGCATCCAATAAGTTCATTTGTGTCATTGGATTAACATTATGTCATTTTCGTCCTCCCTAGGGATATTCTTGTCAAATTAGGGTTTTTAACCAATCTTGTACATCTAATAAGTTCATTTGTGTCATTGGATTAACATTTAGGTCATTTTCGTCCTCCCTAGGCATATTCTTGTCCAATTAGGGTTTTTAACCAATCTTGTGCATCCAATAGGTGTGTTTGTGTCATTGGATGATCAATTAGGTCATTTTCGTCCTTTCTATGCTTATTCTTGTCCAATTAGGGTTTTTAACCAATCTTGTGCATCCAATAAGTTCATTTGTTTCATTGGATGTTCAATTAGGTCATTTTCGTCCTCCCTAGGCATATTCTTGTCCAACTAGTGTTTTTAACCAATCTTGTGCTTCGAATAGGTGCGTTTGTGTCATTGGATGATCAATTAGGTCATTTTCGTCCTCACTAGGCTTATTCATGTCCATTTAGGGTTTTTAACCAATCTTGTGCATCCAATAGGTGTGTTTGTGTCATTGGATGATCAATTAGGTCATTTTCGTCCTCCCTAGGCTTATTCTTGTCCAATTAGGGTTTTTAACCAATCTTGTGCATCCAATAAGTTCATTTGTGTCATTGGATGATCAATTAGGTCATTTTCGTCCTCACTAGGCATATTCTTGTCCAACTAGGGTTTTAAACCAATCTTGTGCATCTAATAGGTGTGTTTGTGTCATTGGATGATCAATTAGGTCATTTTCGTCCTCCCTACGCTTATACTTGTCCAATTAGGGTTTTTAACCAATCTTGTGCATCCAATAGGTGTGTTTGTGTCATTGGATGATCAATTAGGTCATTTTCGTCCTCCCTAGGCTTATTCTTGTCCAATTAGGGTTTTTAACCAATCTTGTGCATCCAATAACTTTGTTTGTGTCATTGAATTAATTTTTAGGTCATTTTCCTCCTCCCTAGGCATATTCTTGTCCAATTAGGGTTTTTAACCAATCTTGTGCATCCAATAGGTGTGTTTGTGTCATTGGATGATCAATTAGGTCATTTTCGTCCTCCCTAGGCTTATTCTTGTCCAATTAGGGTTTTTAACCAATCTTGTGCATCCAATAAGTTCATTTCTGTCATTGGATTAACATTTAGGTCATTTTCGTCCTTCCTAGTCATATTCTTGTCCAATTAGGGTTTTTAACCAATCTTGTGCTTCCAATAGGTGTGTTTGTGACATTGGATGATCAATTAGGTCATTTTCGTCCTCCCTAAGCTTATTCTAGTCCAATTAGGGTTTTTAACCAATGTTGTGCATCCAATAGGTGTGTTTGTGTCATTGGATTAACATTTAGGTCATTTTCGTCCTCCCTAGGCTTGTTCTTGTCCAATTAGGGTTTTTAACCAATCTTGTGCATCCAATAGGTGTGTTTGTGTCATTGGATGATCAATTAGGTCATTTTCGTCCTCCCTAGGCTTATTCTTGTCCAATTAGGGTTTTTAACCAATCTTGTGCATCCAATAAGTTTGTTTGTGTCATTGGATTAACATTTAGGTCATTTTCATCCTCCCTAGGCATATTCTTGTCCAATTAGGGTTTTTAACCAATCTTGTGCATCCAATAGGTGTGTTTGTGTCATTGGATGATCAATTAGGTCATTTTCGTCCTCCCTAGGCTTATTCTTGTCCAATTAGGGTTTTTAACCAATCTTGTGCATCCAATAATTTTGTTTGTGTCGTTGAATTTATATTTAGGTCATTTTCGTCCTCCCTAGGCATATTCTTGTCCAATTAGGGTTTTTAACCAATCTTGTGCATCCAATAGGTGTGTTTGTGTCATTGGATGATCAATTAGGTCATTTTCGTCCTCCCTAGGCATATTCTAGTCTAATTAGGGTTTTTAACCAATCTTGTACATCCAATAGGTGTGGTTGTGGCAATGGATGATCAATTAGGTCATTTTCGTCCTCCCTAGGCTTTTTCTTGTCCAATTAGGGTTTTTAACCAATCTTGTGCATCCAATAGGTGTGTTTGTGTCATTGGATGATCAATTAGGTCATTTTCGTCCTCCCTAGGCTTATTCTTGTCCAATTAGGGTTTTTAACCAATCTTGTGCATCCAATAACTTTGTTTGTGTCATTGAATTAATATTAATGTCATTTTCGTCCTCCCTAGGCATATTCTTGTCCAATTAGAGTTTTTAACCAATCTTGTGCATCCAATAAGTTGAGTTGTGTCATTGGATTAACATTTAGGTCATTTTCGTCCTCCCTAGGCATATTCTTGTCCAATTAGGGTTTTTAACCAATCTTGTGCATCCAATAGGTGTGTTTGTGTCATTGGATGATCAATTAGGTCATTTTCGTCCTCCCTAGGCTTATTCTTGTCCAATTAGGGTTTTTAACCAATCTTGTGCATCCAATAGGTGTGTTTGTGTCATTGGATGATCAATTAGGTCATTTTCGTCCTCCCTAGGCTTATTCTTGTCCAATTAGGGTTTTTAACCATTCTTGTGCATCCAATAGGTGTGTTTGTGTCATTGGATGATCAATTAGGTCATTGTTGTCCTCCCTAGGCTTATTCTTGTCCAATTAGGGTTTTTAACCAATCTTGTGCATCCAATAGGTGTGTTTGTGTCATTGGATGATCAATTAGGTCATTTTCGTCCTCCCTAGGCTTATTCTTGTCCAATTAGGGTTTTTAACCAATCTTGTGCATCCAATAGGTGTGTTTGTGTCATTGGATGATCAATTAGGTCATTTATCGTCCTCCCTAGGCTTATTCTTGTCCAATTAGGGTTTTTAACCAATCTTGTGCATCCAATAGGTTGAGTTGTGTCATTGGATTAACATTTAGGTCATTTTCGTCCTCCCTAGGCATATTCTTGTCCAATTAGGGTTTTTAACCAATCTTGTGCATCCAATAGGTGTGTTTGTGTCATTGGATGATCAATTAGGTCATTTTCGTCCTCCCTAGGCTTATTCTTGTCCAATTAGGGTTTTTAACCAATCTTTGCATCCAATAACTTTGTTTGTGTCATTGAATTAATATTTAGGTCATTTTCGTCCTCCCTAGGCATATTCTTGTCCAATTAGGGTTTTTAACCAATCTTGTGCATCCAATAGGTGTGTTTGTGTCATTGGATATTCAATTAGGTCATTTTCGTCCTCCCTAGGCATATTCTTATCCAATTAGGGTTTTTAACCTATCTTGTGCATCCAATAGGTGTGTTTGTGTCATTGGATGATATATTAGGTCATTTTCGTCTTTTCTATGCTTATTCTTGTCCAATTAGGGTTTTTAACCAATCTTGTGCATCGAATAAGTTCATTTGTGTCATTGGATTAACATTTAGGTCATTTTCGTCCTCCCTAGGCTTACTCTTGTCCAATTAGGGTTTTTAACCAATGTTGTGCATCGAATAAGTTCATTTGTGTCATTGGATTAACATTTAGGTCATTTTCGTCCTCCCTAGGCATATTCTTGTCCAATTAGGGTTTTTAACCAATCTTGTGCATCCAATAGGTGTGTTTGTGTCATTGGATGATCAATTAGGTCATTTTCGTCCTCCCTAGGCTTATTCTTGTCCAATTAGGGTTTTTAACCAATCTTGTGCATCCAATAACTTTGTTTGTGTCATTGAATTAATATTTAGGTCATTTTCGTCCTCCCTAGGCATATTCTTGTCCAATTAGGGTTTTTAACCAATCTTGTGCATCCAATAGGTGTGTTTGTGTCATTGGATGATCAATTAGGTCATTTTCGTTCCCCCTAGGCTTATTCTTGTCCAATTAGGGTTTTTCACCAATCTTGTGCATCCAATAACTTTGTTTGTGTCATTGAATTAATATTTAGGTCATTTTCGTCCTCCCTAGGCATATTCTTGTCCAATTAGGGTTTTTAACCAATCTTGTGCATCCAATAGGTGTGTTTGTGTCATTGGATGATCAATTAGGTCATTTTCGTCCTCCCTAGGCTTATTCTTGTCCAATTAGGGTTTTTAACCAATCTTGTGCATCCAATAACTTTGTTTGTGTCATTGAATTAATATTTAGGTCATTTTCGTCCTCCCTAGGCATATTCTTGTCCAATTAGGGTTTTTAACCAATCTTGTGCATCCAATAGGTGTGTTTGTGTCATTGGATGATCAATTAGGTCATTTTCGTCCTCCCTAGGCTTATTCTTGTCCAATTAGGGTTTTTAACCAATCTTGTTCATCCAATAGGTGTGTTTGTGTCAATGGATGATCAATTAGGTCGTTTTCGTCGTCCCTAGGCTTATTCATGTCCAATTAGGGTTTTTAACCAATCTTGTGCATCCAATAGGTGTGTTTGTGTCATTGGATGATCAATTAGGTCATTTTCGTCCTACCTAGACTTATTCTTGTCAAATTAGGGTTTTTAATCAATCTTGTGCATCCAATAACTTTGTTTGTGTCATTGAATTAATATTTAGGTCATTTTCGTCCTCCCTAGGCATATTCTTGTCCAATTAGGGTTTTTAACCAATCTTGTGCATCCAATAGGTGTGTTTGTGTCATTGGATGATCAATTAGGTCATTTTCGTCCTCCCTAGGCTTATTCTTGTCCAATTAGGGTTTTTAACCAATCTTGTGCATCCAATAACTTTGTTTGTGTCGTTGAATTAATATTTAGGTCATTTTCGTCCTCCCTAGGCTTATTCTTGTCCAATTAAGGTTTTTAACCAATCTTGAGCATCCAATAACTTTGTTTGTGTCATTGAATTAATATTTAGGTCATTTTCGTCCTCCCTAGGCATATTCTTGTCCAATTAGGGTTTTTAACCAATCTTGTGCATCCAATAGGTGTGTTTGTGTCATTGGATGATCAATTAGGTCATTTTCGTCCTCCCTAGGCATATTCTTGTCCAATTAGGGTTTTTAACCAATCTTGTGCATCCAATAGGTGTGTTTGTGTCATTGGATGATCAATTAGGTCATTTTCGTCCTCCCTATGCATATTCTTGTCCAATTAGGGTTTTTAACCAATCTTGTGCATCCAATAGGTGTGTTTGAGTCATTGGATGATCAATTAGGTCATTTTCGTCCTCCCTAGGCTTATTCTTGTCAAATTAAGGTTTTTAACCAATCTTGTGCCTCCAATAAGTTGAGTTGTGTCATTGGATTAACAATTAGGTCATTTTCGTCCTCCCTAGGCTTATTCTTGTCCAATTAGGGTTTTTAACCGATCTTGTGCATCCAATAAGTTCATTTGTGTCATTGGATTAACATTTAGGTCATTTTCGTCCTCCCTAGGCATATTCTTGGCCAATTAGAGTTTTAGACCAATCTTGTGCATCCAATAGGTGTGTTTGTGTCACTGGATGATCAATTAGGTTATTTTCGTCCTCCCTAGGCTTATTCTTGTCCAATTAGGGTTTTTAACTAATCTTGTGCATCCAATAAGTTCATTTGTGTCATTGGATGATCAATTAGGTCATTTTCGTCCTCCCTAGGCATATTCTTGTCCGATTAGGGTTTTTAACCAATCTTGTGCATCCAATAGGTGTGCTTGTGTCATTGGATGATCAATTAGGTCATTTTCGTCCTCCTTAGGCATATTCTTGTCCAATTAGGATTTTTAACCAATCTTGTGCATCCAATAGGTGTGTTTGTGTCATTGGATGATCAATTAGGTCATTTTCGTCCTCCCTATGCATATTCTTGTCCGATTAGGGTTTTTAACCAATCTTGTGCATCCAATAGGTGTGTTTGTGTCATTGGATGATCAATTAGGTCATTTTCGTCCTCCCTAGGCTTATTCTTGTCCAATTAGGGTTTTTAACCAATCTTGTGCATCCAATAAGTTGAGTTGTGTCATTGGATTAACTTTTAGGTCATTTTCGTCCTCCCTAGGCTTATTCTTGTCCAATTAGGGTTTTTAACCAATCTTGTGCATCCAATAAGGTCATTTGTGTCATTGGATTTACATTTAGGTCATTTTCTTCCTCCCTAGGCATATTCTTGTCCAATTAGGGTTTATAACCAATCTTGTGCATCCAATAGGTGTGTTTGTGTCATTGGATGATCAATTAGGTCATTTTCGTCATCCCAAGGCTTATTCTTGTCCAATTAGGGTTTTTTACCAATCTTGTGCATCCAATAACTTTGTTTGTGTCATTGAATTAATATTTAGGTCATTTTCGTCCTCCTTAGGCATATTCTTGTCGAATTAGGGTTTTTAACCAATCTTGTGCATCCAATAGGTGTGTTTGTGTCATTGGATGATCAATTAGGTCATTTTCGTCCTCCCTAGGCTTATTCTTGTCCAATTAGGGTTTTTAACCAATCTTGTGCATCCAATAAGTCCGTTTGTGTCATTGGATTAACATTTAGGTCATTTTCGTCCTCCCTAGGCATATTCTTGTCCAATTAGGGTTTTTAACCAATCTTGTGCATCCAATAGGTGTGTTTGTGTCATTGGATGATCAATTAGGTCATTTTCGTCCTCCCTAGGCTTATTCTTGTCCAATTAGGGTTTTTAACCAATCTTGTGCATCCAATAAGTCCGTTTGTGTCATTGGATTAACATTTAGGTCATTTTCGTCCTCCCTATGCATATTCTTGTCCAATTAGAGTTTTAGACCAATCTTGTGCATCCTATAGGGGTGTTTGTGTCATTGGATGATCAATTAGGTTATTTTCGTCCTCCCTAGGCTTATTCTTGTCCAATTAGGGTTTTTAACTAATCTTGTGCATCCAATAATTTCATTTGTGTCATTGGATGATCAATTAGGTCATTTTCGTCCTCCCTAGGCATATTCTTGTCCAATTAGGGTTTTTAACCAATCTTGTGCATCCAATAGGTGTGTTTGTGTCATTGGATGATCAATTAGGTCATTTTCGTCCTCCCTAGGCATATTCTTGTCCAATTAGGGTTTTTAACCGATCTTGTGCATCCAAAAGGTGTGTTTGTGTCATTGGATGATCAATTAGGTCATTTTCGTCCTCCATAGGCATATTCTTGTCCAATTAGGGTTTTTAACCAATCTTGTGCATCCAATAGGTGTGTTTGTGTCATTGGATGACTAATTAGGTCATTTTCGTCCTCCCTAGGCTTATTCTTGTCCAATTAGGGTTTTTAACCAATCTTGTGCATCCAATAGGTGTGTTTGTGTCATTGGATGATCAATTAGGTCATTTTCGTCCTCCCTAGGCTTATTCTTGTCCAATTAGGGTTTTTAACCAATCTTGTGCATCCGATAAGTTTGTTTGTGTCATTGAATTAATATTTAGGTCATTTTCGTCCTCCCTAGCCATATTCTTGTCCAATTAGGGTTTTTAACCAATTTTGTGCATCCAATAGGTGTGTTTGTGTCATTGGATGATCAATTAGGTCATTTTCGTCCTCCCTAGGCTTATTCTTGTCCAATTAGGGTTTTTAACTAATCTTGTGCATCCAATAAGTTCATTTGTGTCATTGGATGAACATTTAGGTCATTTTCGTCCTCCCTAGGCATATTCTTGTCCAATTAGGGTTTTTAACCAATCTTGTGCATCCAATAGGTGTGTTTGTGTCATTGGATTAACATTTAGGTCATTTTCGTGGTCCCTAGTCTTATTCTTGTCCAATTATGGTTTTAAGCAATCTTGTGCATCCAATAAGTTCATTTGTGTCATTGGATGAACATTTAGGTCATTTTCGTCCTTCCAAGGCTTATTCTTGTCCAATTAGGGTTTTTAACCAATCTTGTGCATCCAATAAGTTCATTTGTGTCATTGGATGAACATTTAGGTCATTTTCGTCCTCCCAAGGCTTATTCTTGTCCAATTAGGGTTTTTAACCAATCTTGTGCATCCAATAAGTTCATTTGTGTCATTGGATGAACATTTAGGTCAATTTCATCCTCCCTAGGCTTATTCTTGTCCAGTTAGGGTTTTTAACCAATCATGTGCATCCAATAGGTGTGCTTGTGTGGTTGGATGAACATTTAGGTCAATTTCGTCTTCCTTAGGCTTATTCTTGTCCAATTAGGGTTTTTAGCAAATCTTGTGCATCCAATAAGTTCATTTGTGTCATTGAATAAACATTTAGGTCATTTTGGTCCTCCTTAGGCTTATTCTTGTCCAGTTAGGGTTTTTAACCAATCATGTGCATCCAATAGGTGTGTTTGTGTGGTTGGATGAACATTTAGGTCACTTTCGTCTTCCTTAGGCTTATTCTTGTCCAATTAGGGTTTTTAGCAAATCTTGTGCATCCAATAAGTTCATTTGTGTCATTGAATGAACATTTAGGTCATTTTGGTCCTCCCTAGGCTTATTCTTGTCCAATTAGGGTTTTTAAACAATCTTGTGCATCCAATAGGTGTGTTTGTGTCATTGGATGAACATTTAGGGCATTTTCGTCCTCCAAAGGCTTATTCTTGTCCAATTATGGTTTTTAACCAATGTTGTGCATCCGATCGGTGTGTTTGTGTCATTGGATTAACATTTAGGTCATTTTTGTCCTCCTTAGGCTTATTCTTGTCCAATTAGTGTTTTTAACCAATCTTGTGCATCCAATAAGTTCATTTGTGTCATTGGATAAACATTTAGGTCTATTTCGCCCTCCCTAGGCTTATTCTTGTCCAATTAGGGTTTTTAACCAATCTTGTGCATCCAATAGGTGTGTTGGCGTCATTGGATGTACATTTAGGTCATTTTCGTCCTCCCTAGGGTTAATCATGTCCAATTAGGGTTTTTAACCAATCTTGTGCATCCAATAAGTTCATTTGTGTCATTGAATGAACATTTAGTTCATTTTGGTCCTCCCTAGGCTTATTCTTGTCAAATTAGGGTTTTTAAACAATCTTGTGCATCCAATAGGTGTGTTTGTGTTATTGGATGAACATTTAGGGCATTTTCGTCCTCCCAAGACATGTTCTTGTCCAATTAGGGTTTTTAACCAATCTTGTGCATCCAATAAGTTAATTTGTGTCATTGGATGAACATTTAGGTCATTTTCGTCCTCCCTAGGCTTATTCTTGTCCAATTAGGGTTTTTAACAAATCTTGTGCATCCAATAAGTTCATTTGTGTCATTGGATGAACATTTAGGTCATTTTCGTCCTCCCTAGGCTTATTCTTGTCCAATTAGGGTTTTTAACCAATCTTGTGCATCCAACAAGTTCATTTGTGTCATTGGATGAACATTTAGGTCATTTTCGTCCTCCCTAGGCTTATTCTTGTCCAATTAGGGTTTTTAACAAATCTTGTGCATCCAATAAGTTCATTTGTGTCATTGGATGAACATTTAGGTCATTTTCGTCCTCCCTAGGCTTATTCTTGTCCAATTAGGGTTTTTAACCTATCTTGTGCATCCAATAAGTTCATTTGTGTCATTGGATGAACATTTAGGTCATTTTCGTCCTCCCTAGTCTTATTCTTGTCCAATTAGGGTTTTAAGCAATCTTGTTCATCCAATATGTGTGTTGGTGTCATTGGACGAACATTTAGGTCATTTTCGTCCTCCCTAGGCTTATTCTTGTCCAATTAGGGTTTTTAACCAATCTTGTGCATCCAATAAGTTTATTTGTGTCATTGGATGAACATTTAGGTCATTTAAGTCCTCCCTAGGCTTATTGTTGTTCAATTAGGGTTTTCAACCAATCTTGTGCATCCAATAAGTTCATTTGTGTCATTGGATGAACATTTAGGTCATTTTCGTCCTCCCTAGGCTTATTCTTGTCCAATTAGGGTTTTTAACCAATCTTGTGCATCCAATAGGTGTGTTTGTATCATTGGATTAACATTTAGGGCATTTTCGTCCTCCCTAGGCTTATTCTTGTCCAATTAGGGTTTTTAACCAATCTTGTGCATCCAATAGGTGTGTTGGCGTCATTGGATGTACATTTAGGTCATTTTCGTCCTCCCTAGGGTTAATCATGTCCAATTAGGGTTTTTAACCAATCTTGTGCTTCCTATAGGTGTGTTTGTGTCATTGGATGAACATTTAGGTCATTTCTATCCACCCTAGGCTTATTCTTGCCCATTTAGGGTTTTTAACCAATCTTGTGCATCCAATAGGTATGTTTGTGTCATTGGATGAACATTTAGGTCATTTTCGTCCACCCAAGGCATATTCTTGTCCAATTACGGTTTTTAACCAATCTTGTGCATCCAATAGGTTTGTTTCTGTCATTGGATGAACATTTAGGTCATTTTCGTCTTCCTTAGGCTTATTCTTGTCCAATTAGGGTTTTTACAAATCTTGTGCATCCAATAAGTTCATTTGTGTCATTGAATGAACATTTAGTTCATTTTGGTCCTCCCTAGGCTTATTCTTGTCAAATTAGGGTTTTTAAACAATCTTGTGCATCCAATAGGTGTGTTTGTGTCATTGGATGAACATTTAGGGCATTTTCGTCCTCCCAAGACATGTTCTTGTCCAATTAGGGTTTTTAACCAATCTTGTGCATCCAATAAGTTAATTTGTGTCATTGGATGAACATTTAGGTCATTTTCGTCCTCCCAAGGCTTATTCTAGTCCAATTAGGGTTTTTAACCAATCTTGTGCATCCAATAAGTTCCTTTGTGTCATTGGATGAACATTTAGGTCATTTTCGTCCTCCCTAGGCTTATTCTTGTCCAATTAGGGTTTTTAACAAATCTTGTGCATCCAATAAGTTCATTTGAGTCATTGGATGAACATTTAGGTCATTTTCGTCCTCCCTAGGCTTATTCTTGTCCAATTAGGGTTTTTAACCAATCATGTGCATCCAATAGGTGTGTTTGTATCATTGGATTAACATTTAGGGCATTTTCGTCCTCCCTAGGCTTATTCTTGTCCAATTAGGGTTTTTAACCAATCTTGTGCATCCAATAGGTGTGTTGGCGTCATTGGATGTACATTTAGGTCATTTTCGTCCTCCCTAGGGTTAATCATGTCCAATTAGGGTTTTAACCAATCTTGTGCTTCCTATTGGTGTGTTTGTTTCATTGGATGAACATTTAGGTAATTTTCGTCCACCCTAAGCTTATTCTTGCCCAATTAGGGTTCTTATCCAATCTTGTACATCCAATAGGTGTGTTTGTGTCATTGGATGAACATTTAGGTCATTTTCGTCCAGCCAAGGCATATTCTTTTCCAATTAGGGTTTTTAACCAATCTTGTGCATCCAATAGGTGTGTTTGTGTCATTGGATGAACATTTAGGTTATTTTCGTCCTCCTTAGGCTTATTCTTGTCCAATTATGGTTTTTAACCAATGTTGTGCATCCGATAGGTGTGTTTGTGTCATTGGATTAACATTTAGGTCATTTTTGTCCTCCTTAGGCTTATTCTTGTCCAATTAGGGTTTTTAACCAATCTTGTGCATCCAATAAGTTCATTTGTGTCATTGGATGAACATTTAGGTCATTTTCGTCCTCCCAAGGCTTATTCTTGTCCAATTAGGGTTTTTAACCAATGTTGTGCATCCAATAAGTTCCTTTGTATCATTGGATGAACATTTATGTCATTTTCGTGCTCCCTAGGCTTATTCTTGTCCAATTATGGTTTTTAACCAATCTTGTACATCCAATAAGGTCATTTGTGTCATTGGATCAACATTTAGGTCATTTTCGTCCTCCCTAGGGTTATTCTTGTCCAATTAGGGTGTTTAACCAATCTTGTACATCCAATGAGTTCATTTGTGTCATTGGTTGAACATTTAGGTCATTTTCGTCCTCCCTAGCCTTATTCTTGTCCAATTAGGGTTTTTAACCAATCTTGTGCATCCAATAGGTGTGTTTGTGTCATTGGATTATCATTTAGGGCATTTTCGTCCTCCCTTGGCTTATTCTTGTCCAATTAGGGGTTTTAACCAATCTTGTGCATCCAATAGGCGTGTTTGTGTCATTGGATTAACATTTAGGTCATCTTCGTCCTCCCAAGGCTTATTCTTGTCCAATTAGGGGTTTTAACCAATATTGTGCATCCTATAGGTGTGTTTGTGTCATTGGATTAACATTTAGGTCATTTTCGTCCTCCTTAGGCTTATTGTTGTCCAATTAGGGTTTTTAACCAATCTTGTGCATCCAATAGGTGTGTTTGTGTCATTGGATTAACATTTAGGTCATCTTCGTCCTCCCAAGGTATATTCATGTCCAATTAGGGTTTTTATCCAATCTTATGCATCCAATAAGTTCATTTTGTCATTGGATGAACATTTAGGTCATTTCCGTCCTACCTAGGCTTAATCATATCCAATTAGGGTTTTTAACCAATCTTGTGCATCCAATAGGTATGTTTGTGTCATTGGATGGACAATTAGGTCATTTTCGTCCTCCCAAGGGTTAATCTTGTCCAATTAGGGTTTTTAACCAATCTTGTGCATCCGATAAGTTCATTTATGTCATTGGATGAACATTTAGGTCATTTTCGTCCTCCCTAGGCTTAATCATGTCCAATTAGGGTTTTTAACCAATCTTGTGCATCCAATAGGTATGTTTGTGTCATTGGATGAACAATTAGGTCATTTTCGTCTTCCTTAGGCACCTTCTTGTCCAATTAGGGTTTTTAACCAATCTTGTGCATCCAATAGGTGTGTTTGTGTCATTGGATGAACATTTAGGTCATTTTCGTCCTCCTTAGGCTTATTCTTGTCCAATTAGGGTTTTCAGCAAATCTTGTGCATCCAATAAGTTCATTTGTGTCATTGAATGAACATTTAGGTCATTTTGGTCCTCCCTAGGCTTATTCTTGTCCAATTAGGGTTTTTAAACAATCTTGTGCATCCAATAGGTGTGTTTGTGTCATTGGATGAACATTTAGGGCATTTTCGTCCTCCAAAGGCTTATTCTTGTCCAATTATGGTTTTTAACCAATGTTGTGCTTCCGATCGGTGTGTTTGTGTCATTGGATTAACATTTAGGTCATTTTTGTCCTCCATAGGCTTATTCTTGTCCAATTAGTGTTTTTAACCAATCTTGTGCATCCAATAAGTTCATTTGTGTCATTGGATGAACATTTAGGTCTATTTCGCCCTCCCTAGGCTTATTCTTGTCCAATTAGGGTTTTTAACCAATCTTGTGCATCCAATAGGTGTGTTGGCGTCATTGGATGTACATTTAGGTCATTTTCGTCCTCCCTAGGGTTAATCATGTCCAATTAGGGTTTTTAACCAATCTTGTGCATCCAATAAGTTCATTTGTGTCATTGAATGAACATTTAGTTCATTTTGGTCCTCCCTAGGCTTATTCTTGTCAAATTAGGGTTTTTAAACAATCTTGTGCATCCAATAGGTGTGTTTGTGTTATTGGATGAACATTTAGGGCATTTTCGTCCTCCCAAGACATGTTCTTGTCCAATTAGGGTTTTTAACCAATCTTGTGCATCCAATAAGTTAATTTGTGTCATTGGATGAACATTTAGGTCATTTTCGTCCTCCCTAGGCTTATTCTTGTCCAATTAGGGTTTTTAACAAATCTTGTGCATCCAATAAGTTCATTTGTGTCATTGGATGAACATTTAGGTCATTTTCGTCCTCCCTAGGCTTATTCTTGTCCAATTAGGGTTTTTAACCAATCTTGTGCATCCAACAAGTTCATTTGTGTCATTGGATGAACATTTAGGTCATTTTCGTCCTCCCTAGGCTTATTCTTGTCCAATTAGGGTTTTTAACAAATCTTGTGCATCCAATAAGTTCATTTGTGTCATTGGATGAACATTTAGGTCATTTTCGTCCTCCCTAGGCTTATTCTTGTCCAATTAGGGTTTTTAACCTATCTTGTGCATCCAATAAGTTCATTTGTGTCATTGGATGAACATTTAGGTCATTTTCGTCCTCCCTAGTCTTATTCTTGTCCAATTAGGGTTTTAAGCAATCTTGTTCATCCAATATGTGTGTTGGTGTCATTGGACGAACATTTAGGTCATTTTCGTCCTCCCTAGGCTTATTCTTGTCCAATTAGGGTTTTTAACCAATCTTGTGCATCCAATAAGTTCATTTGTGTCATTGGATGAACATTAAGGTCATTTTCGTCCTCCCTAGGCTTATTCTTGTCCAATTAGGGTTTTCAACCAATCTTGTGCATCCAATAAGTTCATTTGTGTCATTGGATGAACATTTAGGTCATTTTCGTCCTCCCAAGGCTTATTCTTGTCCAATTATGGTTTTTAACCAATCTTGTGCATCCAATAAGTTCATTTGTGTCATTGGATGAACATTTAGGTCATTTTCGTCCTCCCTAGTCTTATTCTTGTCCAATTAGGGTTTTAAGCAATATTGTGCATCCAATATGTGTGTTTGTGTCATTGGATGAACATTTAGGTAATTTTCGTCCTCCCTATGCTTATTCTTGTCCAATTAGGGTTTTTAACCAATATTGTGCTTTCAATAAGTTCATTTGTGTCATTGGATGAACATTTAGGTCATTTTCGTCCTCCCTAGGCTTATTCTTGTCCAATTAGGGTTTTTAACCAATCTTGTGCATCCAATAAGTTCATTTGTGTCATTGGATGAACATTTAGGTCATTTTCGTCCTCCCTACGCTTATTCTTGTCCAATTAGGGTTTTTAACCAATCTTGTGCATCCAATAAGTTCATTTGTGTCATTGGATGTACATTTAGGTCATTTACGTCCTCCCTAGGCTTATTCTTGTCCAATTAGGGTTTTTATGCAATCTTGTGCATCCAATAGGTGTGTTTGTGTCATTGGACGAACATTTAGGTCATTTTCGTCCTCCATAGGCTTATTCTTGTCCAATTAGGGTTTTTATGCAATCCTGTGCATCCAATAGGTGTGTTTGTGTCATTGGACGAACATTTAGGTCATTTTCGTCCTCCCTAGGCTTATTCTTGTCCAATTAGGGTTTTTAACAAATCTTGTGCATCCAATAAGTTCATTTGTGTCATTGGATGAACATTTAGGTCATTTTCGTCCTCCCTAGGCTTATTCTTGTCCAATTAGGGTTTTTAACCAATCTTGTGCATCCAATAAGTTCATTTGTGTCATTGGATGAACATTTAGGTCATTTTCGTCCTCCCTAGTCTTATTCTTGTCCAATTAGGGTTTTTATGCAATCTTATGCCTCCAATAGGTGTGTTTGTGTTATTGTAGGAACGTTTAGGTCATTTTCGTCCTCCCTAGTTTTATTCTTGTCCAATTAGGGTTTTTATGCAATCTTGTGCATCCAATAGGTTTGTTTGTGTCATTGGACGAACATTTAGGTCATTTTGGTCCTCCCTAGGCTTATTCTTGTCCAATTAGGGTTTTTAACAACTCTTGTGCATCCAATAAGTTCATTTGTGTCATTGGATGAACATTTAGGTCATTTTCGTCATCCCTAGTCTTATTCTTGTCCAATTAGGGTTTTAAGCAATCTTGTGCATCCAATATGTGTGTTTGTGTCATTGGATGAACATTTAGGTCATTTTCGTCCTCCCTATGCTTATTCTTGTCCAATTAGGGTTTTTAACAAATCTTGTGCATCCAATAAGTTCATTTGTGTCATTGGATGAACATTTAGGTCATTTTCGTCCTCCCTAGGCTTATTCTTGTCCAATTAGGGTTTTTAACCAATCATGTGCATCCAATAGGTGTGTTTGTATCATTGGATTAACATTTAGGGCATTTTCGTCCTCCCTAGGCTTATTCTTGTCCAATTAGGGTTTTTAACCAATCTTGTGCATCCAATAGGTGTGTTGGCGTCATTGGATGTACATTTAGGTCATTTTCGTCCTCCCTAGGGTTAATCATGTCCAATTAGGGTTTTAACCAATCTTGTGCTTCCTATTGGTGTGTTTGTTTCATTGGATGAACATTTAGGTAATTTTCGTCCACCCTAAGCTTATTCTTGCCCAATTAGGGTTCTTATCCAATCTTGTACATCCAATAGGTGTGTTTGTGTCATTGGATGAACATTTAGGTCATTTTCGTCCAGCCAAGGCATATTCTTTTCCAATTAGGGTTTTTAACCAATCTTGTGCATCCAATAGGTGTGTTTGTGTCATTGGATGAACATTTAGGTTATTTTCGTCCTCCTTAGGCTTATTCTTGTCCAATTATGGTTTTTAACCAATGTTGTGCATCCGATAGGTGTGTTTGTGTCATTGGATTAACATTTAGGTCATTTTTGTCCTCCTTAGGCTTATTCTTGTCCAATTAGGGTTTTTAACCAATCTTGTGCATCCAATAAGTTCATTTGTGTCATTGGATGAACATTTAGGTCATTTTCGTCCTCCCAAGGCTTATTCTTGTCCAATTAGGGTTTTTAACCAATGTTGTGCATCCAATAAGTTCCTTTGTATCATTGGATGAACATTTATGTCATTTTCGTGCTCCCTAGGCTTATTCTTGTCCAATTATGGTTTTTAACCAATCTTGTACATCCAATAAGGTCATTTGTGTCATTGGATCAACATTTAGGTCATTTTCGTCCTCCCTAGGGTTATTCTTGTCCAATTAGGGTGTTTAACCAATCTTGTACATCCAATGAGTTCATTTGTGTCATTGGTTGAACATTTAGGTCATTTTCGTCCTCCCTAGCCTTATTCTTGTCCAATTAGGGTTTTTAACCAATCTTGTGCATCCAATAGGTGTGTTTGTGTCATTGGATTATCATTTAGGGCATTTTCGTCCTCCCTTGGCTTATTCTTGTCCAATTAGGGGTTTTAACCAATCTTGTGCATCCAATAGGCGTGTTTGTGTCATTGGATTAACATTTAGGTCATCTTCGTCCTCCCAAGGCTTATTCTTGTCCAATTAGGGGTTTTAACCAATATTGTGCATCCTATAGGTGTGTTTGTGTCATTGGATTAACATTTAGGTCATTTTCGTCCTCCTTAGGCTTATTGTTGTCCAATTAGGGTTTTTAACCAATCTTGTGCATCCAATAGGTGTGTTTGTGTCATTGGATTAACATTTAGGTCATCTTCGTCCTCCAAAGGCTTATTCATGTCCAATTAGGGTTTTTAACCAATCTTGTGCTTCCTATAGGTGTGTTTGTGTCATTGGATGAACATTTAGGTCATTTCTGTCCTCCCTAGGCTTATTCTTGCCCATTTAGGGTTTTTAACCAATCTTGTGCATCCAATAGGTATGTTTGTGTCCTTGGATGGACAATTAGGTCATTTTCGTCCTCCCAAGGGTTAATCTTGTCCAATTAGGGTTTTTAACCAATCTTGTGCATCCGATAAGTTCATTTGTGTCATTGGATGAACATTTAGGTCATTTTCGTCCTCCCTAGGCTTAATCATGTCCAATTAGGGTTTTTAACCAATCTTGTGCATCCAATAGGTGTGTTTGTGTCATTGGATGAACATTTAGGTCATTTTCGTCCTCCTTAGGCTTATTCTTGTCCAATTAGGGTTTTTAACAAATCTTGTGCATCCAATAAGTTCATTTGTATCATTGAATGAACATTTAGGTTATTTTGGTCCTCCCTAGGCTTATTCTTGTCCAATTAGGGTTTTTAAACAATCTTGTGCATCCAATAGGTGTGTTTGTGTCGTTGGATGAACATTTAGGTCATTTTCGTCCTCCAAAGGCTTATTCTTGTCCAATTAGGGTTTTTAACAAATATTGTGCATCTGATAGGTGTGTTTGTGTCATTGGATTAACATTTAGGTCATTTTTGTCCTCCTTAGGCTTATTCTTGTCCAATTAGGGTTTTTAACCAATCTTGTGCATCCAATAAGTTCATTTGTGTCATTGGATGAACATTTAGGTCTATTTCGCCCTCCCTAGGCTTATTCTTGTCCAATTAGGGTTTTTAACCAATCTTGTGCATCCAATAGGTGTGTTGGCATCATTGGATGTACATTTAGGTCATTTTCGTCCTCCCTAGTGTTAATCATGTCCAATTAGGGTTTTTAACCAATCTTGTGCTTCCTATAGGTGTGTTTGTGTCATTGGATGAACATTTAGGTCATTTCTGTCCACCCTAGGCTTATTCTTGCCCATTTAGGGTTTTTAACCAATCTTGTGCATCCAATAGGTATGTTTGTGTCATTGGATGAACATTTAGGTCATTTTCGTCCACCCAAGGCATATTCTTGTGCAATTATGGTTTTTAACCAATCTTGTGCATCCAATAGGTTTGTTTCTGTCATTGGATGAACATTTAGGTCATTTTCGTCTTCCTTAGGCTTATTCTTGTCCAATTAGGGTTTTTACAAATCTTGTGCATCCAATAAGTTCATTTGTGTCATTGAATGAACATTTAGTTCATTTTGGTCCTCCCTAGGCTTATTCTTGTCAAATTAGGGTTTTTAAACAATCTTGTGCATCCAATAGGTGTGTTTGTGTCATTGGATGAACATTTAGGGCATTTTCGTCCTCCCAAGACATGTTCTTGTCCAATTAGGGTTTTTAACCAATCTTGTGCATCCAATAAGTTAATTTGTGTCATTGGATGAACATTTAGGTCATTTTCGTCCTCCCAAGGCTTATTCTAGTCCAATTAGGGTTTTTAACCAATCTTGTGCATCCAATAAGTTCCTTTATGTCATTGGATGAACATTTAGGTCATTTTCGTCCTCCCTAGGCTTATTCTTGTCCAATTAGGGTTTTTAACAAATCTTGTGCATCCAATAAGTTCATTTGTGTCATTGGATGAACATTTAGGTCATTTTCGTCCTCCCTAGGCTTATTCTTGTCCAATTAGGGTTTTTAACCAATCATGTGCATCCAATAGGTGTGTTTGTATCATTGGATTAACATTTAGGGCATTTTCGTCCTCCCTAGGCTTTTTCTTGTCCAATTAGGGTTTTTAACCAATCATGTGCATCCAATAGGTGTGTTTGTATCATTGGATTAACATTTAGGGCATTTTCGTCCTCCCTAGGCTTATTCTTGTCCAATTAGGGTTTTTAACCAATCTTGTGCATCCAATAGGTGTGTTGGCGTCATTGGATGTACATTTAGGTCATTTTCGTCCTCCCTAGGGTTAATCATGTCCAATTAGGGTTTTAACCAATCTTGTGCTTCCTATTGGTGTGTTTGTTTCATTGGATGAACATTTAGGTAATTTTCGTCCACCCTAAGCTTATTCTTGCCCAATTAGGGTTCTTATCCAATCTTGTACATCCAATAGGTGTGTTTGTGTCATTGGATGAACATTTAGGTCATTTTCGTCCAGCCAAGGCATATTCTTTTCCAATTAGGGTTTTTAACCAATCTTGTGCATCCAATAGGTGTGTTTGTGTCATTGGATGAACATTTAGGTTATTTTCGTCCTCCTTAGGCTTATTCTTGTCCAATTAGGGTTTTTAACAAATCTTGTGCATCCAATAAGTTCATTTGTGTCATTGAATGAACATTTAGGTCATTTTGGTCCTACCTAGGCTTATTCTTGTCCAATTAGGGTTTTTAACAAATCTTGTGCATCCAATAAGTTCATTTGTGTCATTGAATGAACATTTAGGTCATTTTGGTCCTCCCTATGCTTATTCTTGTCCAATTAGGGTTTTTAAACAATCTTGTGCATCCAATAGGTGTGTTTGTGTAATTGGATGAACATTTAGGTCATTTTCGTCCTCCCAAGGCTTATTCTTGTCCAATTAGGGTTTTTAACCTATATTGTGCATCCAATAGGTGTGTTTGTGTCATTGGATTAACATTTAAGTAATTTTCGTCCACCAATAGTTGTGGGGGCGTCATTGGATGTACATTTAGGTCATTTTCGTCCTCCCTAGGGTTAATCATGTCCAATTAGGGTTTTAACCAATCTTGTGCTTCCTATAGGTGTGTTTGTGACATTAAATGAACATTTAGGTAATTTTCGTCCACCCTAGGCTTATTCTTGCCCAATTAGGGTTTTTAACCAATCTTGTACATCCAATAGGTGTGTTTGTGTCATTGGATGAACATTTAGGTCATTTTCGTCTAGCCAAGGCATATTCTTTTCCAATTAGGGTTTTTAACCAATCTTGTGCATCCAATAGGTGTGTTTGTGTCATTGGATGAACATTTAGGTAATTTTCGTCCTCCCAAGGCTTATTCTTGTCCAATTAGGGTTTTTAACAAATCTTGTGCATCCAATAAGTTCATTTGTGTCATTGGATGAACATTTAGGTCATTTTCGTCCACCCAAGGCATATTCTTGTCCAATTAGGGTTTTTAGCAAATCTTGTGCATCCAATAAGTTCATTTGTGTCATTGGGTGAACATTTAGGTCATTTTCGTCCTCCCTAGGCTTATTCTTGTCCAATTAGGGTTTTTAACCAATCATGTGCATCCAATAGGTGTGTTTGTATCATTGGATTAACATTTAGGGCATTTTCGTCCTCCCTAGGCTTATTCTTGTCCAATTAGGGTTTTTAACCAATCTTGTGCATCCAATAGGTGTGTTTGTGTCATTGGATTAACATTTAGGTCATTTTCGTCCTCCTTAGGCTTATTCTTGTCCAATTAGGGTTTTTAACAAATCTTGTGCATCCAATAAGTTCATTTGTGTCATTGAATGAACATTTAGGTCATTTTCGTCCTCCCTAGGCTTATTCTTGTCCAATTAGGGTTTTTAACCAATCTTGTGCATCCAATAAGTTCATTTGTGTCATTGGATGAACATTTAGGTCATTTTCGTCCTCCCTAAGCTTATTCTTTTCCAATCAGGGTTTCTAACCAATCTTGTGCATCCAATAGGTGTGTTTGTGTCATTGGATGAACATTTAGGTCATTTTCGTCCTCCCTAGTCTTATTCTTGTCCAATTAGGGTTTTAAGCAATCTTGTGCATCCAATAAGTTCATTTGTGTCATTGATTTAAATTTAGGTCATTTTCGTCCTCCCAATGCTTATTTTTGTGCAATTAGGGTTTTTAACCAATCTTGTGCATCCAATAGGTGTGTTTGTGTCATTAGATGAACATTTAGGTCATTTTCATCCTCCCTAGGCTTATTGTTGTCCAATTAGGGTTTTTAACCAATCTTGTGCATCCAATAGGTGTGTTTGTGTCATTGGATGAACATTTAGGTCATTTTCGTCCTCCCTAGGCTTATTCTTGTCCAATTAGAGGTTCTAACCAATCTTGTGCATCCAATAGGTGTATTTGTGTCATTGGATGAACATTTAGGTCATTTTCGTCCTCCCTAGGGTTATTCTTGTCTAATTAGGATTTTTAAGCAATCTCGTGCATCCAATAAGTTCATTTGTGTAATTGGATGAACATTTAGGTTATTTTCGTCCTCACTAGGCTTAGTTTTGTGCAATTAGGGTTTTTAACCAATCTTGTGCATCCAATAGGTGTGTTTGTGTCATTAGATGAACATTTAGGTCATTTTCATCCTCCCTAGGCTTATTGTTGTCCAATTAGGGTTTTTAACCAATCTTGTGCATCCAATAGGTGTGTTTGTGTCATTGGATGAACATTTAGGTCATTTTCGTCCTCCCTAGTCTTATTCTTGTCCAATTAGGGTTTTAAGCAATCTTGTGCATCCAATAAGTTCATTTGTGTCATTGGATTAAGATTTAAGTCATTTTCGTCCTCCCTAGGCTTATTCTTGTTCAATTAGGGTTTCTAACCAATCTTGTGCATCCAATAGGGATGTTAGTGTCATTGGATGAACATTTAGGTCATTTTCATCCTCCCTAGTCTTATTCTTGTCTAATTAGGGTTTTAAGCAATCTTGTGCATCCAATAAGTTCATTTGTGTCATTGGATGAACATTTAGGTCATTTTCGTCCTCCCTAGGCTTATTCTTGTCCAATTAGGATTTTTAACCAATCTTGTGCATCCAATAAGTTCAATTGTGTCATTGGATGAACATTTAGGTCATTTTCGTCCTCCCTAGGCTTATTCTTGTCCAATTTGGGTTTCTAACCAATCTTGTGCATCCAATAAGTTCATTTGTGTCGTTGGATGAACATTTAGGTCATTTTCGTCCTCCCTAGGCTTATTCTTGTCCAATTAGGGTTTTTAACCAATCTTGTGCATCCAATAGGTGTGTTAGCGTCATTGGATGTACATTTAGGTCATTTTTGTCCTCCCTAGACTTATTCTTGTCCAATTAGGGTTTTAAACAATCTTGTGCATCCAATAAGTTCTTTTGTGTCATTGGATGTACATTTAGGTCATTTTCGTCCTCCTTAGGCTTATTCTTGCCCAATTAGGGTTTTTAACAAATCTTGTGCATCCAATAAGTTCATTTGTGTTGTTGGACGAACATTTAGGTCATTTTCGTCCTCCTTAGGCTTATTCTTGCCCAATTTGGGTTTTTAACAAATCTTGTGCATCCAATAAGTTCATTTGTGTCGTTGGATGAACAATTAGGTCATTTTCGTCTTCCCAAGGCTTATTCTTATCCAATTAGGGTTTTAACCAATCTTGTGCATACAATAAGTTCATTTTTGTCATTGGATGAACATTTAGGTCATTTTCGTCTTCCCTAGATTTATTCTTGTCCAATTAGGGTTTTAAACAATCTTGTGCATTCAATAAGTTCTTTTGTGTCATTGGATATACATTTAGGTCATTTTCGTCCTCCTTAGGCTTATTCTTGCCCAATCAGGGTTTTTAACAAATCTTGTGCATCCAATAAGTTCATTTGTGTCGTTGGATGAACATTTGAGTCATTTTCGTCCTCCCTAGGCTTATTCTTGTCCAATTAGGGTTTTTAACCAATCTTGTGCATCCAATAGGTGTGTTGGCGTCATTGGATGTACATTTAGGTCATTTTCGTCCTCCCTAGGGTTAATCATGTCCAATTAGGGTTTTTAACCAATCTTGTGCTTCCTATAGGTGTTTGTTTGTGTCATTGGATGAACATTTAGGTCATTTCCGTCCACCCTAAGCTTATTCTTGCCCAATTAGGGTTTTTAACCAATCTTGTGCATCCAATAGGTATGTTTGTGTCATTGGATGTACATTTAGGTCATTTTCGTCCTCCCTAGGCTTATTCTTGTCCAATTAGGGTTTTTAACCAATCTTGTGCATCCAATAGGTGTGTTGGCGTCATTGGATGTACATTTAGGTCATTTTCGTCCTCCCTAGGGTTAATCATGTCCAAATAGGGTTTTAACCTATCTTGTGCTTCCTATTGGTGTGTTTGTTTCATTGGATGAACATTTAGGTAATTTTCGTCCACCCTAACCTTATTCTTGCCCAATTAGGGTTGTTATACAATCTTGTACATCCAATAGGTGTGTTTGTGTCACTGGATGAACATTTAGGTCATTTTCGTCCAGCCAAGGCATATTCTTTTCCAATTAGGGTTTTTAACCAATCTTGTGCATCCAATAGGTGTGTTTGTGTCATTGGATGAACATTTAGGTTATTTTCGTCCTCCTTAGGCTTATTCTTGTCCAATTAGGGTTTTTAACCAATCTTGTGCATCCAATAGGTGTGTTTGTGTCATTGGATGAACATTTAGGGCATTTTCGTCCTCCCAAGGCTTATTGTTGTCCAATTAGGGTTTTTAACCAATCTTGTGCATCCAATAGGTGTGTTGGCGTCATTGGATGTACATTTAGGTCATTTTCGTCCTCCCTAGGGTTAATCATGTCCAATAAGGGTTTTAACCAATCTTGTGCTTCTTATAGGTGTGTTTGTGTCATTGGATGAACATTTAGGTAATTTTCGTCCACCCAAGGCATATTCTTTTCCAATTAGGGGTTTTAACCAATCTTGTGCATCCAATAGGTGTGTTTGTGTCATTGGATGAACATTTAGGTCATTTTCGTCCTCCCAAGGCTTATTCTTGTCCAATTAGGGTTTTTAACCAATCTTGTGCATCCAATAAGTTAATTTGTGTCATTGGATGAACATTTAGGTCATTTTCGTCCTCCCAAGGCTTATTCTTGTCTAATTAGGGTTTTTAACCAATGTTGTCCATCCAATAAGTTCCTTTGTATCATTGGATGAACATTTATGTCATTTTCGTGCTCCCTAGGCTTATTCTTGTCCAATTATGGTTTTTAACCAATCTTGTACATCCAATAAGGTCATTTGTGTCATTGGATCAACATTTAGGTCATTTTTGTCCTCCATAGGCTTATTCTTGTCCAATTAGGGTGTTTAACCAATCTTGTACATCCAATGAGTTCATTTGTGTCATTGGATGAACATTTAGGTCATTTTCGTCCTCCCTAGCCTTATTCTTGTCCAATTAGGGTTTTTAACCAATCTTGTGCATCCAATAGGTGTGTTTGTGTCATTGGATTATCATTTAGGGCATTTTCGTCCTCCCTTGGCTTATTGTTGTCCAATTAGGGTTTTTAACCAATCTTGTGCATCCAATAGGTGTGTTTGTGTCATTGGATTAACATTTAGGTCATCTTCGTCCTCCCAAGGCTTATTCATGTCCAATTAGGGTTTTTATCCAATCTTGTGCATCCAATAAGTTCATTTTGTCATTGGATGAACATTTAGGTCATTTTCGTCCTACCTAGGCTTAATCATATCCAATTAGGGTTTTTAACCAATCTTGTGCATCCAATAGGTATGTTTGTGTCCTTGGATGGACAATTAGGTCATTTTCGTCCTCCCAAGGGTTAATCTTGTCCAATTAGGGTTTTTAACCAATCTTGTGCATCCGATAAGTTCATTTGTGTCATTGGATGAACATTTAGGTCATTTTCGTCCTCCCTAGGCTTAATCATGTCCAATTAGGGTTTTTAACCAATCTTGTGCATCCAATAGGTATGTTTGTGTCATTGGATGAACATTTAGGTCATTTTCGTCTTCCTTAGGCACCTTCTTGTCCAATTAGGGTTTTTAACCAATCTTGTGCATCCAATAGGTGTGTTTGTGTCATTGGATGAACATTTAGGTCATTTTCGTCCTCCTTAGGCTTATTCTTGTCCAATTAGGGTTTTTAACAAATCTTGTGCATCCAATAAGTTCATTTGGGTCATTGAATGAACATTTAGGTCATTTTGGTCCTCCCTAGGCTTATTCTTGTCCAATTAGGGTTTTTAAACAATCTTGTGCATCCAATAGGTGTGTTTGTGTCATTGGATGAACATTTAGGGCATTTTCGTCCTCCAAAGGCTTATTCTTGTCCAATTATGGTTTTTAACCAATGTTGTGCTTCCGATCGGTGTGTTTGTGTCATTGGATTAACATTTAGGTCATTTTTGTCCTCCATAGGCTTATTCTTGTCCAATTAGTGTTTTTAACCAATCTTGTGCATCCAATAAGTTCATTTGTGTCATTGGATGAACATTTAGGTCTATTTCGCCCTCCCTAGGCTTATTCTTGTCCAATTAGGGTTTTTAACCAATCTTGTGCATCCAATAGGTGTGTTGGCGTCATTGGATGTACATTTAGGTCATTTTCGTCCTCCCTAGGGTTAATCATGTCCAATTAGGGTTTTTAACCAATCTTGTGCATCCAATAAGTTCATTTGTGTCATTGAATGAACATTTAGTTCATTTTGGTCCTCCCTAGGCTTATTCTTGTCAAATTAGGGTTTTTAAACAATCTTGTGCATCCAATAGGTGTGTTTGTGTTATTGGATGAACATTTAGGGCATTTTCGTCCTCCCAAGACATGTTCTTGTCCAATTAGGGTTTTTAACCAATCTTGTGCATCCAATAAGTTAATTTGTGTCATTGGATGAACATTTAGGTCATTTTCGTCCTCCCTAGGCTTATTCTTGTCCAATTAGGGTTTTTAACAAATCTTGTGCATCCAATAAGTTCATTTGTGTCATTGGATGAACATTTAGGTCATTTTCGTCCTCCCTAGGCTTATTCTTGTCCAATTAGGGTTTTTAACCAATCTTGTGCATCCAACAAGTTCATTTGTGTCATTGGATGAACATTTAGGTCATTTTCGTCCTCCCTAGGCTTATTCTTGTCCAATTAGGGTTTTTAACAAATCTTGTGCATCCAATAAGTTCATTTGTGTCATTGGATGAACATTTAGGTCATTTTCTTCCTCCCTTGGCTTATTCTTGTCCAATTAGGGTTTTTAAGCAATCTTGTGCATCCAATAAGTTCATTTGTGTCATTGGATGAACATTTAGGTCATTTTCGTCCTCCCTAGGCTTATTCTTGTCCAATTAGGGTTTTTAACCAACCTTGTGCATCCAATAGGAGTGTTTGTGTCATTGGATGAACATTTAGGTCATTTTCGTCCTCCCTAGGCTTATTCTTGTCCAATTAGGGTTTTTAACCAATCTTGTGCATCCAATAAGTTCATTTGTGTCATTGGATGAACATTTAGGTCATTTTCGTCCTCCCAAGGCTTTTTCTTCTCCAATTAGGGTTTCTAACCAATCTTGTGCATCCAATAGGTGTGTTTGTGTCATTGGATGAACATTTAGGTCATTTTCGTCCTCCCTAGTCTTATTCTTGTCCAATTAGGGTTTTAAGCAATCTTGTGCATCCAATAAGTTCATTTGTGCCATTGGATGAACATTTAGGTTATTTTCGTCCTCACTAGGCTTAGTTTTGTGCAATTAGGGTTTTAAACCATTCTTGTGCATCCAATAGGTGTGTTTGTGTCATTAGATGAACATTTAGGTCATTTTCATCCTCCCTAGGCTTATTGTTGTCCAATTAGGGTTTTTAACCAATCTTGTGCATCCAATAGGTGTGTTTGTGTCATTGGATGAACATTTAGGTCATTTTCGTCCTCCCTAGGCTTATTCTTGTCCAATTAGGGATTTTAAGCAATCTTGTGTATCCAATAAGTTCATTTGTGTCATTGGATGAACATTTAGGTCATTTTCGTCCTCCCTAGGCTTATTCTTGTCCAATTAGGGTTTTTAACCAATCTTGTGCATCCAATAGGTGTGTTTGTGTCATTGGATGAACATTTAGGTCATTTTCGTCCTCCCTAGGCTTATTCTTGACCAATTAGGGTTTTTAACAAATCTTGTGCATCCAATAGGTGTATTTGTCTCATTGGATGAACATTTAGGTCATTTTCGTCTTCCCTAGGCTTATTCTTGTCCAATTAGGGTTTTTAAGCAATCTTGTGCATCCAATAAGTTCATTTGTGTCATTGGTTGAACATTTTGGTCATTTTCGTCCTCCCTAGGCTTATTCTTGTCCAATTAGGGTTTTTAACCAATCTTGTGCATCCAATAAGTTCATTTGTGTCATTGGATGAACATTTAGGTCATTTTCGTCCTCCCTAGGCATATTCTTGTCGAATTAGGCTTTTTAACCAATCTTGTGCATCCAATAGGTGTGTTTGTGTCATTGGATGAAAATTTAGTTCATTTTCGTCCTCCCTAGGCTTATTCTTGTCCAAGTAGGGTTTCTAACCAATCTTGTGCATCCAATAGGTGTATTTGTGTCATTGGATGAACATTTAGGTCATTTTCGTCCTCCCTAGGCTTATTCTTGTCCAATTAGAGTTTTTAAGCAATCTTGTGCATCCAATAAGTTCATTTGTGTCATTGGATGAACATTTAGGTCATTTTCGTCCTCCCTAGGCTTATTCTTGTCCAATTAGGGTTTTTAAGCAATCTTGTGCATCCAATAAGTTCATTTGTGTCATTGGATGAACATTTAGGTCATTTTCATCCTCCCTAGGCATATTCTTGTCCAATTAGGGTTTTTAACCAATCTTGTGCATCCAATAGGTGTGTTTGTGTCATTGGATGAACGTTTAGGTCATTTTCGTCCTCCCTAGGCTTATTCTTTTCCAATTAGGGTTTTTAACCAATCTTGTGCATCCAATAAGTTCATTTGTGTCATTCGATGAACATTTAGGTCATTTTCGTCCTCCTTAGGCTTATTCTTGTCCAATTAGGGTTTTTAACCAATCTTGTGCATCCAATAAGTTCATTTGTGTCATTGGATGAACATTTAGGTCATTTTCGTCCTCCATAGGCTTATTCTTGTCCAATTAGGGTTTTTAACCAATCATGTGCATCCAATAGGTGTGTTTGTATCATTGGATTAACATTTAGGGCATTTTCGTCCTCCCTAGGCTTATTCTTGTCCAATTAGGGTTTTTAACCAATCATGTGCATCCAATAGGTGTGTTTGTATCATTGGATTAACATTTAGGGCATTTTCGTCCTCCCTAGGCTTATTCTTGTCCAATTAGGGTTTTTAACCAATCTTGTGCATCCAATAGGTGTGTTGGCGTCATTGGATGTACATTTAGGTCATTTTCGTCCTCCCTAGGGTTAATCATGTCCAATTAGGGTTTTAACCAATCTTGTGCTTCCTATTGGTGTGTTTGTTTCATTGGATGAACATTTAGGTAATTTTCGTCCACCCTAAGCTTATTCTTGCCCAATTAGGGTTCTTATCCAATCTTGTACATCCAATAGGTGTGTTTGTGTCATTGGATGAACATTTAGGTCATTTTCGTCCAGCCAAGGCATATTCTTTTCCAATTAGGGTTTTTAACCAATCTTGTGCATCCAATAGGTGTGTTTGTGTCATTGGATGAACATTTAGGTTATTTTCGTCCTCCTTAGGCTTATTCTTGTCCAATTATGGTTTTTAACCAATGTTGTGCATCCGATAGGTGTGTTTGTGTCATTGGATTAACATTTAGGTCATTTTTGTCCTCCTTAGGCTTATTCTTGTCCAATTAGTGTTTTTAACCAATCTTGTGCATCCAATAAGTTCATTTGTGTCATTGGATGAACATTTAGGTCTATTTCGCCCTCCCTAGGCTTATTTTTGTCCAATTAGGGTTTTTAACCAATCTTGTGCATCCAATAGGTGTGTTGGCGTCATTGGATGTACATTTAGGTCATTTTCGTCCTCCCTAGGGTTAATCATGTCCAATTAGGGTTTTTAACCAATCTTGTGCTTCCTATAGGTGTGTTTGTGTCATTGGATGAACATTTAGATCATTTCTATCCACCCTAGGCTTATTCTTGCCCATTTAGGGTTTTTAACCAATCTTGTGCATCCAATAGGTATGTTTGTGTCATTGGATGAACATTTAGGTCATTTTCGTCCACCCAAGACATATTCTTGTCCAATTAGGGTTTTTAACCAATCTTGTGCATCCAATAGGTTTGTTTCTGTCATTGGATGAACATTTAGGTCATTTTCATCCTCCTTAGGCTTATTCTTGTCCAATTAGGGTTTTTACAAATCTTGTGCATCCAATAAGTTCATTTGTGTCATTGAATGAACATTTAGTTCATTTTGGTCCTCCCTAGGCTTATTCTTGTCAAATTAGGGTTTTTAAACAATCTTGTGCATCCAATAGGTGTGTTTGTGTCATTGGATGAACATTTAGGGCATTTTCGTCCTCCCAAGACATGTTCTTGTCCAATTAGGGTTTTTAACCAATCTTGTGCATCCAATAAGTTAATTTGTGTCATTGGATGAACATTTAGGTCATTTTCGTCCTCCCAAGGCTTATTCTAGTCCAATTAGGGTTTTTAACCAATCTTGTGCATCCAATAAGTTCCTTTGTGTCATTGGATGAACATTTAGGTCATTTTCGTCCTCCCTAGGCTTATTCTTGTCCAATTAGGGTTTTTAACAAATCTTGTGCATCCAATAAGTTCATTTGAGTCATTGGATGAACATTTAGGTCATTTTCGTCCTCCCTAGGCTTATTCTTGTCCAATTAGGGTTTTTAACCAATCATGTGCATCCAATAGGTGTGTTTGTATCATTGGATTAACATTTAGGGCATTTTCGTCCTCCCTAGGCTTATTCTTGTCCAATTAGGGTTTTTAACCAATCTTGTGCATCCAATAGGTGTGTTGGCGTCATTGGATGTACATTTAGGTCATTTTCGTCCTCCCTAGGGTTAATCATGTCCAATTAGGGTTTTAACCAATCTTGTGCTTCCTATTGGTGTGTTTGTTTCATTGGATGAACATTTAGGTAATTTTCGTCCACCCTAAGCTTATTCTTGCCCAATTAGGGTTCTTATCCAATCTTGTACATCCAATAGGTGTGTTTGTGTCATTGGATGAACATTTAGGTCATTTTCGTCCAGCCAAGGCATATTCTTTTCCAATTAGGGTTTTTAACCAATCTTGTGCATCCAATAGGTGTGTTTGTGTCATTGGATGAACATTTAGGTTATTTTCGTCCTCCTTAGGCTTATTCTTGTCCAATTATGGTTTTTAACCAATGTTGTGCATCCGATAGGTGTGTTTGTGTCATTGGATTAACATTTAGGTCATTTTTGTCCTCCTTAGGCTTATTCTTGTCCAATTAGGGTTTTTAACCAATCTTGTGCATCCAATAAGTTCATTTGTGTCATTGGATGAACATTTAGGTCATTTTCGTCCTCCCAAGGCTTATTCTTGTCCAATTAGGGTTTTTAACCAATGTTGTGCATCCAATAAGTTCCTTTGTATCATTGGATGAACATTTATGTCATTTTCGTGCTCCCTAGGCTTATTCTTGTCCAATTATGGTTTTTAACCAATCTTGTACATCCAATAAGGTCATTTGTGTCATTGGATCAACATTTAGGTCATTTTCGTCCTCCCTAGGGTTATTCTTGTCCAATTAGGGTGTTTAACCAATCTTGTACATCCAATGAGTTCATTTGTGTCATTGGTTGAACATTTAGGTCATTTTCGTCCTCCCTAGCCTTATTCTTGTCCAATTAGGGTTTTTAACCAATCTTGTGCATCCAATAGGTGTGTTTGTGTCATTGGATTATCATTTAGGGCATTTTCGTCCTCCCTTGGCTTATTCTTGTCCAATTAGGGGTTTTAACCAATCTTGTGCATCCAATAGGCGTGTTTGTGTCATTGGATTAACATTTAGGTCATCTTCGTCCTCCCAAGGCTTATTCTTGTCCAATTAGGGGTTTTAACCAATATTGTGCATCCTATAGGTGTGTTTGTGTCATTGGATTAACATTTAGGTCATTTTCGTCCTCCTTAGGCTTATTGTTGTCCAATTAGGGTTTTTAACCAATCTTGTGCATCCAATAGGTGTGTTTGTGTCATTGGATTAACATTTAGGTCATCTTCGTCCTCCCAAGGTATATTCATGTCCAATTAGGGTTTTTATCCAATCTTATGCATCCAATAAGTTCATTTTGTCATTGGATGAACATTTAGGTCATTTCCGTCCTACCTAGGCTTAATCATATCCAATTAGGGTTTTTAACCAATCTTGTGCATCCAATAGGTATGTTTGTGTCATTGGATGGACAATTAGGTCATTTTCGTCCTCCCAAGGGTTAATCTTGTCCAATTAGGGTTTTTAACCAATCTTGTGCATCCGATAAGTTCATTTATGTCATTGGATGAACATTTAGGTCATTTTCGTCCTCCCTAGGCTTAATCATGTCCAATTAGGGTTTTTAACCAATCTTGTGCATCCAATAGGTATGTTTGTGTCATTGGATGAACAATTAGGTCATTTTCGTCTTCCTTAGGCACCTTCTTGTCCAATTAGGGTTTTTAACCAATCTTGTGCATCCAATAGGTGTGTTTGTGTCATTGGATGAACATTTAGGTCATTTTCGTCCTCCTTAGGCTTATTCTTGTCCAATTAGGGTTTTTAACAAATCTTGTGCATCCAATAAGTTCATTTGTATCATTGAATGAACATTTAGGTTATTTTGGTCCTCCCTAGGCTTATTCTTGTCCAATTAGGGTTTTTAAACAATCTTGTGCATCCAATAGGTGTGTTTGTGTCGTTGGATGAACATTTAGGTCATTTTCGTCCTCCAAAGGCTTATTCTTGTCCAATTAGGGTTTTTAACAAATATTGTGCATCTGATAGGTGTGTTTGTGTCATTGGATTAACATTTAGGTCATTTTTGTCCTCCTTAGGCTTATTCTTGTCCAATTAGGGTTTTTAACCAATCTTGTGCATCCAATAAGTTCATTTGTGTCATTGGATGAACATTTAGGTCTATTTCGCCCTCCCTAGGCTTATTCTTGTCCAATTAGGGTTTTTAACCAATCTTGTGCATCCAATAGGTGTGTTGGCATCATTGGATGTACATTTAGGTCATTTTCGTCCTCCCTAGGGTTAATCATGTCCAATTTAGGTTTTAACCAATCTTGTACATCCAATAGGTGTGTTTGTGTCATTGGATGAACATTTAGGTCATTTTCGTCCAGCCAAGGCATATTCTTTTCCAATTAGGGTTTTTAACCAATCTTGTGCATCCAATAGGTGTGTTTGTGTCATTGGATGAACATTTAGGTTATTTTCGTCCTCCTTAGGCTTATTCTTGTCCAATTAGGGTTTTTAACCAATCTTGTGCATCCAATAGGCGTGTTTGTGTCATTGGATTAACATTTAGGTCATCTTCGTCCTCCCAAGGCTTATTCTTGTCCAATTAGGGGTTTTAACCAATATTGTGCATCCTATAGGTGTGTTTGTGTCATTGGATTAACATTTAGGTCATTTTCGTCCTCCCTAGGCTTATTCTTGTCCAATTAGGGTTTTTAACCAATCTTGTGCATCCAATAGGTGTGTTTGTGTCATTGGATGAACATTTAGGTCATTTTCGTCCTCTCTAGGCTTATTCTTGTACAATTAGGGTTTTTAACCAATCTTGTGGATCCAATAGGTGTGTTTGTGTCATTGGATGAACATTTAGGTCATTTTCGTCCTCCCTAGGCTTATTCTTGTCCAATTAGGGTTTTTAACCAATCTTGTGCATCCAATAAGTTCATTTGTGTCATTGGATGAACATTTAGGTCATTTTCGTCCTCCCTAGGCTTATTCTTGTCCAATTAGGGTTTTTAACCAATCTTGTGCGTCCAATAAGTTCATTTGTGTCATTGGATGAACATTTATGTCATTTTCGTCCTCCCAAGGCTTATTCTTGTCCAATTAGGGTTTCTAACCAATCTTGTGCATCCAATAGGTGTGTTTGTGTCATTGGATGAACATTTAGGTCATTTTCGTCCTCCCTAGTCTTATTCTTGTCCAATTAGGGTTTTAAGCTATCTTGTGCATCCAATAAGTTCATTTGTGTCATTGGATGAATAGTTAGGTCATTTTCGTCCTCTCTAGGCTTATTCTTGTCCAATTAGGGTTTCTAACCATTCTTGTGCATCGAATAGGTGTGTTTAGTCATTTGATGAACATTTAGGTTATTTTCGTCCTCCCTAGGCTTATTCTTGTCCAATTAGGGTTTTTAACCAATCTTGTGCATCCAATAAGTTCATTTGTGTCATTGGGTGAACATTTAGGTCATTTTCGTCCTCCCTAGGCTTATTCTTGTCCAATTAGGGTTTCTACCCAATCTTGTGCATCCAATAGGTGTGTTTAGTCATTTGATGAACATTTAGGTCATTTTCGTCCTCCCTAGGCTTATTCTTGTCCAATTAGGGTTTTTAACCAATCTTGTGCATCCAATAAGTTCATTTGTGTCATTGGATGAACATTTAGGTCATTTTCGTCCTCCCTAGGCTTATTCTTGTCCAATTAGTGTTTTAAACCAATCTTGTGCATCCAATAAGTTCATTTGTGTAATTGGATTAACATTTAGGTCATTTCCGTCCTCCCTAGGCTTATTCTTGTCCAATTAGGGTTTTTAACCAATCTTGTGCGTCCAATAAGTTCATTTGTGTCATTGGATTAACATTTAGGTCATTTTCGTCCTCCCTAGGCTTATTCTTGTCCAATTAGGGTTTTTAACCAATCTTGTGCATCCAATAAGTTCATTTGTGTCATTGGATGAACATTTAGGTCATTTTCGTCCTCCCTAGGCTTATTCTTGTCCAATTAGGGTTTTTAACCAATCTTGTGCATCCAATAAGTTCATTTGTGTCATTTGATGAACATTTTGGTCATTTTCGTCCTCCCTAGGCTTATTCTTGTCCAATTAGGGTTTTTAACCAATCTTGTGCATCCAATAAGTTCATTTGTGTCATTGGATGAACATTTAGGTCATTTTCGTCCTCCCTAGGCTTATTCTTGTCCAATTAGGGTTTTTAACCAATCTTGTGCATCCAATAAGTTAATTTGTGTCATTGGATGAACATTTCAGTCATTTTCGTCCTCCCTAGGCTTATTCTTGTCCAATTAGGGTTTTTAACCAATCTTGTGCATCCAATAAGTTCATTTGTGTCATTGGATGAACATTTAGGTCATTTTCGTCCTCCCTAGGCTTATTCTTGTCCAATTAGGGTTTTTAACCAATCTTGTGCATCCAATAAGTTCATTTGTGTCATTGGATGAACATTTAGGTCATTTTCGTCCTCCCTAGGCTTATTCTTGTCCAGTTAGGGTTTTTATGCAATCTTGTGCATCCAATAGGTGTGTTTGTGTCATTGGAGGAACATTTAGGTCATTTTCGTCCTCCCTAGTCTTATTCTTGTCCAATTAGGGTTTTTATGCAATCTTGTGCATCCAATAGGTGTGTTTGTGTCATTGGACGAACATTTAGGTCATTTTCGTCCTCCCTAGGCTTATTCTTGTCCGATTAGGGTTTTTAACCAAACTTGTGCATCCAATAAGTTCATTTGTGTCATTGGATGAACATTTAGGTCATTTTCGTCCTCCCTAGTCTTATTCTTGTCCAATTAGGGTTTTAAGCAATCTTGTGCATCCAATATGTGGGTTTGTGTCATTGGATGAACATTTAGGTCATTTTCGTCCTACCTATGCTTATTCTTGTCCAATTAGGGTTTTTAACCAATCTTGTGCATCCAATAAGTTCATTTGTGTCATTGGATGAACATTTAGGTCATTTTCGTCCTCCCTATTCTTATTCTTGTCCAATTAGGGTTTTTATGCAATCTTGTGCATCCAATAGGTGTGTTTGTGTCATTGGACGAACATTTAGGTCATTTTCGTCCTCCCTAGGCTTATTCTTGTCTAGTTAGGGTTTTTAACCAATCTTGTGCATCCAATTAGTTCATTTGTGTCATTCGATGAACATATAGGTCATTTTCGTCCTCCCTAGGCTTATTCTTGTCCAATTAGGGTTTTTAACCAATCTTGTGCATCCAATAAGTTCATTTGTGTCATTGGATGAACATTTAGGTCATTTTCGTCCTCCCTAGGCTTATTCTTGTCCAATTAGGGTTTTTAACCAATCTTGTGCATCCAATAAGTTCATTTGTGTCATTGGATGAACATTTAGGTCATTTTCGTCCTCCCTAGGCTTATTCTTGTCCAATTAGGGTTTTTAACCAATCTTGTGCATCCAATATGTGTCATTTGATTAACATTTAGGTCATTTTCGTCCTCCCTAGGCTTATTCTTGTCCAATTAGGGTTTTTAACCAATCTTGTGCATCCAATAAGTTCATTTGTGGCATTGGACGAACATTTAGGTCATTTTCGTCCTCCCTAGGCTTATTCTTGTCCAATTAGGGTTTTTAACCAATCTTGTGCATCCAATAAGTTCATTTGTGTCATTGGATGGACATTTAGGTCATTTTTGTCCTCCCTACGCTTATTCTTGTCCAATTAGGGTTTCTAACCTATCTTGGGCATCCAATAGGTGTGTTTGTGTCATTGGATTAACATTTAGGTCATTTTCGTCCTCCCTAGGCTTATTCTTGTCCAATTAGGGTTTTTAACCAATCTTGTGCATCCAATAAGTTCATTTGTGTCATTGGATGAACATTTAGGTCATTTTCGTCCTCCCTAGGCTTATTCTTGTCCAATTAGGGTTTTTAACCAATCTTGTGCATCCAATAAGTTCATTTGTGTCATTGGATTAACATTTAGGTCATTTTCGTCCTCCCTAGGCTTAATCTTGTCCAATTAGGGTTTTTAACCAATCTTGTGCATCCAATAGGTGTGTTTGTGTCGTTGGATGAACATTTAGGTCATTTTCGTCCTCCCTAGGCTTATTCTTGTCCAATTAGGGTTTTTAACCAATCTTGTGCATCCAATAAGTTCATTTGTGTCATTGGGTGAACATTTAGGTCATTTTCGTCCTCCCTAGGCTTATTCTTGTCCAATTAGGGTTTCTAACCAATCTTGTGGATCCAATAGGTGTGTTTAGTCATTTGATGAACATTTAGGTCATTTTCGTCCTCCCTAGGCTTATTCTTGTCCAATTAGGGTTTTTAACCAATCTTGTGCATCCAATAAGTTCATTTGTGTCATTGGATGAACATTTAGGTCATTTTCGTCCTCCCTAGGCTTATTCTTGTCCAATTAGGGTTTTTAACCAATCTTGTGCATCCAATAGGTGTGTTTGTGTCATTAGATTAACATTTAGGTCATTTTCATCCTCCTTAGGCTTATTGTTGTCCAATTAGGGTTTTTAACCAATCTTGTGCATCCAATAGGTGTGTTTGTGTCATTGGATGAACATTTAGGTCATTTTCGTCCACCCTAGGCTTATTCTTGTCCAATTAGGGTTTTTAACCAATCTTGTGCATCCAATAAGTTAATTTGTGTCATTGGATGAACATTTAGGTCATTTTCGTCCTCCCAAGGCTTATTCTTGTCCAATTAGGGTTTTTCACCAATGTTGTGCATCAAATAAGTTCCTTTGTATCATTGGATGAACATTTATGTCATTTTCGTGCTCCCTAGGCTTATTCTTGTCCAATTATGGTTTTTAACCAATCTTGTACATCCAATAAGGTCATTTGTGTCATTGGATCAACATTTAGGTCATTTTTGTCCTCCATAGGCTTATTCTTGTCCAATTAAGGTGTTTAACTAATCTTGTACATCCAATGAGTTCATTTGTGTCATTGGATGAACATTTAGGTCATTTTCGTCCTCCCTAGCCTTATTCTTGTCCAATTAGGGTTTTTAACCAATCTTGTGCATCCAATAGGTGTGTTTGTGTCATTGGATTATCATTTAGGGCATTTTCGTCCTCCCTTGGCTTATTGTTGTCCAATTAGGGTTTTTAACCAATCTTGTGCATCCAATAGGTGTGTTTGTGTCATTGGATTAACATTTAGGTCATCTTCGTCCTCCCAAGGCTTATTCATGTCCAATTAGGGTTTTTATCCAATCTTGTGCATCCAATAAGTTCATTTTGTCATTGGATGAACATTTAGGTCATTTTCGTCCTACCTAGGCTTAATCATATCCAATTAGGGTTTTTAACCAATCTTGTGCATCCAATAGGTATGTTTGTGTCCTTGGATGGACAATTAGGTCATTCTCGTCCTCCCAAGGGTTAATCTTGTCCAATTAGGGTTTTTAACCAATCTTGTGCATCCGATAAGTTCATTTGTGTCATTGGATGAACATTTAGGTCATTTTCGTCCTCCCTAGGCTTAATCATGTCCAATTAGGGTTTTCAACCAATCTTGTGCATCCAATAGGTATGTTTGTGTCATTTGATGAACATTTAGGTCATTTTCGTCTTCCTTAGGCACCTTCTTGTCCAATTAGGGTTTTTAAACAATCTTGTGCATCCAATAGGTGTGTTGGCGTCATTGGATGTACATTTAGGTCATTTTCGTCCTCCCTAGGGTAAATCATGTCCAATAAGGGTTTTAACCAATCTTGTGCTTCTTATAGGTGTGTTTGTGTCATTGGATGAACATTTAGGTAATTTTCGTCCACCCAAGGCATATTCTTTTCCAATTAGGGGTTTTAACCAATCTTGTGCATCCAATAGGTGTGTTTGTGTCATTGGATGAACATTTAGGTCATTTTCGTCCTCCCAAGGCTTATTCTTGTCCAATTAGGGTTTTTAACCAATCTTGTGCATCCAATAAGTTTATTTGTGTCATTGGATGAACATTTAAGTCATTTTCGTCCTCCCTAGGCTTATTCTTGTCCAATTAGGGTTTTTAACCAATCATGTGCATCCAATAGGTGTGTTTGTGTCATTGGAAGATCATTTAGGTCATTTTCGTCCTCCCAAGGCTTATTCTTCTCCAAATAGGGTTTTTATCCAATCTTGTGCATCCAATAAGTTCATTTGTGTCATTGGATGAACATTTAGGTCATTTTCGTCTTCCTTAGGCAACTTCTTGTCCAATTAGGGTTTTTAACCAATCTTGTGCCTCCAATAGGTGTGTTTTTGTCATTGGATGAACATTGAGGTCATTTTCGTCCTCATTAGGCTTATTCTTGTCCAATTAGGGTTTTTAACAAATCTTGTGCATCCCATAAGTTCATTTGTGTCATTGAATGAACATTGAGGTCATTTTGGTCCTCCCTAGGCTTATTCTTGTCAAATTAGGGTTTTTAAACAATCTTGTGCATACAATAGGTGTGTTTGTGTCATTGGATGAACATTTAGGGCATTTTCGTCCTCTCAAGGCTTATTCTTGTCCAATTAGGGTTTTTAACCAATCTTGTGCATCCAATAAGTTAATTTGTGTCATTGGATGAACATTTAGGTCATTTTCGTCCTCCCAAGGCTTATTCTTGTCCAATTAGGGTTTTTAACCAATGTTGTGCATCCAATAAGTTCCTTTGTATCATTGGATAAACATTTATGTCATTTTCAAGCTCCCTAGCCTTATTCTTGTCCAATTATGGTTTTTAACCAATCTTGTACATCCAATAAGGTCATTTGTGTCATTGGATCAACATTTAGGTCATTTTTGTCCTCCATAGGCTTATTCTTGTCCAATTAGGGTGTTTAACCAATCTTGTACATCCAATGAGTTCATTTGTGTCATTGGATGAACATTTAGGTCATTTTCGTCCTCCCTAGCCTTATTCTTGTCCAATTAGGGTTTTTAACCAATCTTGTGCATCCAATAGGTGTGTTTGTGTCATTGGATGAACATTTAGGTCATTTTCGTCCTCCCTAGGCTTATTCTTGTCCAATTAGGGTTTCTAACGAATCTTGTACATCCAATAGGTGTGTTTGTTTCATTGGATGAACAATTAGGTCATTTTCGTCCTCCCTATGCTTATTGTTGTCCAATTAGGGTTTTTAACCAATCTTGTGCATCCAATAGGTGTGTTTGTGTCATTGGATGAACATTTAGGTCATTTTCGTCCTCCCTAGGCTTATTCTTGTCCAATTAGGGTTTTTAACCAATCTTGTGCATCCAATAAGTTCATTTGTGTCATTGGATGAACATTTAGGTCATTTTCGTCCTCCCTAGGCTTATTCTTGTCCAATTAGGGTTTCTAACCAATCTTGTGCATCCAATAGGTGTGTTTAGTCATTTGATGAACATTTAGGTTATTTTCGTCCTCCCTAGGCTTATTCTTGTCCAATTAGGGTTTTTAACTAATCATGTGCATCCAATAAGTTCATTTGTGTCATTGGATTAACATTTAGGTCATTTTCGTCCTCCCATGGCTTATTCTTGTCCAATTAGGGTTTCTAACCAATCTTGTGCATCCAATAGGTGTGTTTGTGTCATTGGATGAACATTTAGGTCATTTTCGTCCTCCCTAGGCTTATTCTTGTCCAATTAGGGTTTCTAACCAATCTTGTGCATCTAATAGGTGTATTTGTGTCATTGGATGAACATTTAGGTCATTTTCGTCCTCCCTAGGCTTATTCTTGTCCAATTAGGGTTTTTAAGCAATCTTGTGCATCCAATAAGTTCATTTGTGTCATTGGATGAACATTTAGGTCATTTTCGTCCTCCATAGGCTTATTCTTGTCCAATTAGGGTTTTTAACCAATCTTGTGCATCCAATATGTTCATTTATGTCATTGGATGAACATTTAGGTCATTTTCGTCCTCCCTAGGCTTATTCTTGTCCAATTAGGGTTTTTAACCAATCTTGTGCATCCAATAAGTTCATTTGTGTCATTGGATGAACATTTAGGTCATTTTCGTCCTCCCTAGGCTTATTCTTGTCCAGTTAGGGTTTTTAACCAACCTTGTGCATCCAATAAGTTCATTTGTGTCATTGGAGGAACATTTAGGTCATTTTTCGTCCTCCCTAGTCTTATTCTTGTCCAATTCGGGTTTTTATGCAATCTTGTACATCCATTAGGTGTGTTTGTGTCATTGGACGAACATTTAGGTCATTTTCGTCCTCCCTAGGCTTATTCTTGTCCAATTAGGGTTTTTAACCAATCTTGTGCATCCAATAAGTTCATTTGTGTCATTGGATGAACATTTAGGTCATTTTCGTCCTCCCTAGGCTTATTCTTGTCCAATTAGGGTTTTCAACCCATCTTGTGCATCCAATAAGTTCATTTGTGTCATTGGATGAACATTTAGGTCATTTTCGTCCTCCCTAGGCTTATTCTTGTCCAATTAGGGTTTTTAACCAATCTTGTGCATCCAATAAGTTCATTTGTGTCATTGGATGAACATTTAGGTCATTTTCGTCCTCCCTAGGCTTATTCTTGTCCAATTCGGGTTTTTAGCCAATCTTGTGCATCCAATAAGTTCATTTGTGTCATTGGAGGAACATTTAGGTCATTTTCGTCCTCCCTAGTCTTATTCTTGTCCAATTAGGGTTTTTATGCAATCTTGTGCATCCAATAGGTGTGTTTGTGTCATTGGACGAACCTTTAGGTCATTTTCGTCTTCCCTAGGCTTATTCTTTTCCAATTAGGGATTTTAACCAATCTTGTGCATCCAATAAGTTCATTTGTGTCATTGGATGAACATTTAGGTCATTTTCGTCCTCCCTAGGCTTATTCTTGTCCAATTAGGGTTTTTAACCAATCTTGTGCATCCAATAAGTTCATTTGTGTCATTGGATGAACATTTAGGTCATTTTCGTCCTCCCTAGGCTTATTCTTGTCCAATTAGGGTTTTTAACCAATCTTGTGCATCCAATAAGGTCATTTGTGTCATTGGATGAACATTTAGGTCATTTTCGACCTCATTAGGCTTATTCTTGTCCAGTTAGGGTTTTTAACCATTCTTGTGCATCCAATAGGCGTATTTGTGTCACTGGATGAACATTTAGGTCATTTTCGTCCTCCCAAGGCTTATTCTTGTCCAATTAGGGTTTTTAACCAATCTTGTGCATCCAATAAGTTAATTTGTGTCATTGGATGAACATTTAGGTCATTTTCGTCCTCCCAAGGCTTATTCTTGTCCAATTAGGGTTTTTAACCAATCTTGAGCATCCAATAGGTGTGTTTGTGTCATTGGATGAACATTTAGGTCATTTTCGTCCACCCTAGGCTTATTCTTGTCCAATTAGGGTTTTTAACCAATCTTGTGCATCCAATAAGGTCATTTGTGTCATTGGATGAACATTTAGATCATTTTCGACCTCATTAGGCTTATTCTTGTCCAGTTAGGGTTTTTAACCATTCTTGTGCATCCAATAGGCGTATTTGTGTCACTGGATGAACATTTAGGTCATTTTCGTCCTCCCAAGGCTTATTCTTGTCCAATTAGGGTTTTTAACCAATCTTGTGCATCCAATAAGTTAATTTGTGTCATTGGATGAACATTTAGGTCATTTTCGTCCTCCCAAGGCTTATTCTTGTCCAATTAGGGTTTTTAACCAATCTTGAGCATCCAATAGGTGTGTTTGTGTCATTGGATGAACATTTAGGTCATTTTCGTCCTCCCTAGTCTTATTCTTGTCCAATTAGGGTTTTAAGCAATCTTGTGCATCCAATAAGTTCATTTGTGTCATTGGATTAAGAATTAAGTCATTTTCATCCTCCCTAGGCTTATTCTTGTTCAATTAGGGTTTCTAACCAATCTTGTGCATCCAATAGGTGTGTTTGTGTCATTGGATGAACATTTAGGTCATTTTCGTCCTCCCTAGTCTTATTCTTGTCCAATTAGGGTTTTAAGCTATCTTGTGCATCCAATAAGTTCATTTGTGTCATTGGATGAACATTTAGGTCATTTTCATCCTCCCTAGGCTTATTCTTGTCCAATTAGGGTTTTTAACCAATCTTGTGCAGCCAATAGGTGTGTTTGTGTCATTGGATGAACATTTAGGTCATTTTCGTCCACCCTAGGCTTATTCTTGTCCAATTAGGGTTTTTAACCAATCTTGTGCATCCAATAAGGTCATTTGTGTCATTGGATGAACATTTAGGTCATTTTCGACCTCATTAGGCTTATTCTTGTCCAGTTAGGGTTTTTAACCATTCTTGTGCATCCAATAGGCGTATTTGTGTCATTGGATGAACATTTAGGTCATTTTCGTCCTCCCAAGGCTTATTCTTGTCCAATTAGGGTTTTTAACCAATCTTGTGCATCCAATAAGTTAATTTGTGTCATTGGATGAACATTTAGGTCATTTTCGTCCTCCCAAGGCTTATTCTTGTCCAATTAGGGTTTTTCACCAATGTTGTGCATCAAATAAGTTCCTTTGTATCATTGGATGAACATTTATGTCATTTTCGTGCTCCCTAGGCTTATTCTTGTCCAATTATGGTTTTTAACCAATCTTGTACATCCAATAAGGTCATTTGTGTCATTGGATCAACATTTAGGTCATTTTTGTCCTCCATAGGCTTATTCTTGTCCAATTAGGGTGTTTAACCAATCTTGTACATCCAATGAGTTCATTTGTGTCATTGGATGAACATTTAGGTCATTTTCGTCCTCCCTAGCCTTATTCTTGTCCAATTAGGGTTTTTAACCAATCTTGTGCATCCAATAGGTGTGTTTGTGTCATTGGATTATCATTTAGGGCATTTTCGTCCTCCCTTGGCTTATTGTTGTCCAATTAGGGTTTTTAACCAATCTTGTGCATCCAATAGGTGTGTTTGTGTCATTGGATTAACATTTAGGTCATCTTCGTCCTCCCAAGGCTTATTCATGTCCAATTAGGGTTTTTATCCAATCTTGTGCATCCAATAAGTTCATTTTGTCATTGGATGAACATTTAGGTCATTTTCGTCCTACCTAGGCTTAATCATATCCAATTAGGGTTTTTAACCAATCTTGTGCATCCAATAGGTATGTTTGTGTCCTTGGATGGACAACTAGGTCATTCTCGTCCTCCCAAGGGTTAATCTTGTCCAATTAGGGTTTTTAACCAATCTTGTGCATCCGATAAGTTCATTTGTGTCATTGGATGAACATTTAGGTCATTTTCGTCCTCCCTAGGCTTAATCATGTCCAATTAGGGTTTTCAACCAATCTTGTGCATCCAATAGGTATGTTTGTGTCATTGGATGAACATTTAGGTCATTTTCGTCTTCCTTAGGCACCTTCTTGTCCAATTAGGGTTTTTAACCAATCTTGTGCATCCAATAGGTGTGTTTGTGTCATTGGATGAACATTTAGGTCATTTTCGTCCTCCTTAGGCTTATTCTTGTTTAATTAGGGTTTTTAACAAATCTTGTGCATCCAATAAGTTCATTTGTGTCATTGAATGAACATTTAGGTCATTTTGGTCCTCCCTAGGCTTATTCTTGTCCAATTAGGGTTTTTAGACAATCTTGTGCATCCAATAGGTGTGTTTGTGTCATTGGATGAACATTTAGGGCATTTTCGTCCTCCAAAGGCTTATTCTTGTCCAATTAGGGTTTTTAACCAATATTGTGCATCCGATAGGTGTGTTTGTGTCATTGGATTAACATTTAGGTCATTTTTGTCATCCTTAGGCTTATTCTTGTCCAATTAGGGTTTTTAACGAATCTTGTGCATCCACTAAGTTCATTTGTGTCATTGGATGAACATTTAGGTCTATTTCGCCCTCCCTAGGCTTATTCTTGTCCAATTAGGGTTTTTAACCAATATTGTGCATCCGATAGGTGTGTTTGTGTCATTGGATTAACATTTAGGTCATTTTTGTCCTCCTTAGGCTTATTCTTGTCCCATTAGGGTTTTTAACGATTCTTGTGCATCCACTAAGTTCATTTGTGTCATTGGATGAACATTTAGGTCTATTTCGCCCTCCCTAGGCTTATTCTTGTCCAATTAGGGTTTTTAACCAATCTTGTGCTTCCAATAGGTGTGTTGGCGTCATTGAATGTACATTTAGGTCATTTTCGTCCTCCCTAGGGTTAATCATGTCCAATTAGGGTTTTTAACCAATCTTGTGCTTCCTATAGGTGTGTTAGTGTCATTGGATGAACATTTAGGTCATTTCTGTCCACCCTAGGCTTATTCTTGCCCATTTAGGGTTTTTAACCAATCTTGTGCATCCAATAGGTATGTTTGTGTCATTGGATGAACATTTAGGTCATTTTCGTCCACCCAAGGCATATTCTTGTCCAATTAGGGTTTTTAACCAATCTTGTGCATCCAATAGGTTTGTTTCTGTCATTGGATGAACATTTAGGTCATTTTCGTCCTTCTTAGGCTTATTCTTGTCCAATTAGGGTTTTTACAAATCTTGTGCATCCAATAAGTTCATTTGTGTCATGGAATGAACATTTAGTTTATTTTGGTCCTCCCTAGGCTTATTCTTGTTCAATTAGGGTTTTTAAACAATCTTGTGCATCCAATAGGTGTGTTTGTGTCATTGGATGAACATTTAGGGCATTTTTGTCCTCCCAAGACATGTTCTTGTCCAATTAGGGTTTTTAACCAATCTTGTGCATCCAATAAGATAATTTGTGTCATTAGATGAACATTTAGGTCATTTTCGTCCTCCCAAGGCTTATTCTTGTCCAATTAGGGTTATTAACCAGTCTTGTGCATCCAATAAGTTCCTTTGTGTCATTGGATGAACATTTAGGTCATTTTCGTCCTCCCTAGGCTTATTCTTGTCCAATTAGGGTTTTTAACCAATCATGTGCATCCAATAGGTGTGTTTGTATCATTGGATTAACATTTAGGGCATTTTCGTCCTCCCTAGGCTTTTTCTTGTCCAATTAGGGTTTTTAACCAATCATGTGCATCCAATAGGTGTGTTTGTATCATTGGATTAACATTTAGGGCATTTTCGTCCTCCCTAGGCTTATTCTTGTCCAATTAGGGTTTTTAACCAATATTGTGCATCTGATAGGTGTGTTTGTGTCATTGGATTAACATTTAGGTCATTTTTGTCCTCCTTAGGCTTATTCTTGTCCAATTAGGGTTTTTAACGAATCTTGTGCATCCACTAAGTTCATTTGTGTCATTGGATGAACATTTAGGTCTATTTCGCCCTCCCTAGGCTTATTCTTGTCCAATTAGGGTTTTTAACCAATCTTGTGCATCCAATAGGTGTGTTGGCGTCATTGAATGTACATTTAGGTCATTTTCGTCCTCCCTAGGGTTAATCATGTCCAATTAGGGTTTTTAACCAATCTTGTGCTTCCTATAGGTGTGTTAGTGTCATTGGATGAACATTTAGGTCATTTCTGTCCATCCTAGGCTTATTCTTGCCCATTTAGGGTTTTTAACCAATCTTGTGCATCCAATAGGTATGTTTGTGTCATTGGATGAACATTTAGGTCATTTTCGTCCACCCAAGGCATATTCTTGTCTAATTAGGGTTTTTAATCAATCTTGTGCATCCAATAGGTTTGTTTCTGTCATTGGATGAACATATAGGTCATTTTCGTCCTCCTTAGGCTTATTCTTGTCCAATTAGGGTTTTTACAAATCTTGTGCATCCAATAAGTTCATTTGTGTCATTGAATGAACATTTAGTTTATTTTGGTCCTCCCTAGGCTTATTCTTGTTCAATTAGGGTTTTTAAACAATCTTGTGCATCCAATAGGTGTGTTTGTGTCATTGGATGAACATTTAGGGCATTTTCGTCCTCCCAAGACATGTTCTTGTCCAATTAGGGTTTTTAACCAATCTTGTGCATCCAATAAGTTAATTTGTGTCATTGGATGAACATTTAGGTCATTTTCGTCCTCCCAAGGCTTATTCTTGTCCAATTAGGGTTATTAACCAGTCTTGTGCATCCAATAAGTTCCTTTGTGTCATTGGATGAACATTTAGGTCATTTTCGTCCTCCCTAGGCTTATTCTTGTCCAATTAGGGTTTTTAACCAATCATGTGCATCCAATAGGTGTGTTTGTATCATTGGATTAACATTTAGGGCATTTTCGTCCTCCCTAGGCTTTTTCTTGTCCAATTAGGGTTTTTAACCAATCATGTGCATCCAATAGGTGTGTTTGTATCATTGGATTAACATTTAGGGCATTTTCGTCCTCCCTAGGCTTATTCTTGTCCAATTAGGGTTTTTAACCAATATTGTGCATCCAATAGGTGTGTTGGCGTCATTGGATGTACATTTAGGTCATTTTCGTCCTCCCTACGGTTAATCATGTCCAATTAGGTTTTAACCAATCTCGTGCTTCCTATTGGTGTGTTTGTTTCATTGGATGAACATTTAGGTAATTTTCGTCCACCCTAGGCTTATTCTTGCCCAATTAGGGTTTTTAACCAATCTTGTGCATCCAATAGGTGTGTTTGTGTCATTGGATGAACATTTAGGTTATTTTCGTCCTCCTTAGGCTTATTCTTGTCCAATTAGGGTTTTTAACAAATCTTGTGCATCCAATAAGTTCATTTGTGTCATTGAATGAACATTTAGGTCATTTTGGTCCTACCTAGGCTTATTCTTGTCCAATTAGGGTTTTTAACAAATCTTGTGCATCCAATAAGTTCATTTGTGTCATTGAATGAACATTTAGGTCATTTTGGTCCTCCCTATGCTTATTCTTGTCCAATTAGGGTTTTTAAACAATCTTGTGCATCCAATAGGTGTGTTTGTGTAATTGGATGAACATTTAGGTCATTTTCGTCCTCCCAAGGCTTATTCTTGTCCAATTAGGGTTTTTAACCTATATTGTGCATCCAATAGGTGTGTTTGTGTCATTGGATTAACATTTAAGTAATTTTCGTCCACCAATAGTTGTGGGGGCGTCATTGGATGTACATTTAGGTCATTTTCGTCCTCCCTAGGGTTAATCATGTCCAATTAGGGTTTTAACCAATCTTGTGCTTCCTATAGGTGTGTTTGTGACATTAAATGAACATTTAGGTAATTTTCGTCCACCCTAGGCTTATTCTTGCCCAATTAGGGTTTTTAACCAATCTTGTACATCCAATAGGTGTGTTTGTGTCATTGGATGAACATTTAGGTCATTTTCGTCTAGCCAAGGCATATTCTTTTCCAATTAGGGTTTTTAACCAATCTTGTGCATCCAATAGGTGTGTTTGTGTCATTGGATGAACATTTAGGTAATTTTCGTCCTCCCAAGGCTTATTCTTGTCCAATTAGGGTTTTTAACAAATCTTGTGCATCCAATAAGTTCATTTGTGTCATTGGATGAACATTTAGGTCATTTTCGTCCACCCAAGGCATATTCTTGTCCAATTAGGGTTTTTAGCAAATCTTGTGCATCCAATAAGTTCATTTGTGTCATTGGGTGAACATTTAGGTCATTTTCGTCCTCCCTAGGCTTATTCTTGTCCAATTAGGGTTTTTAACCAATCATGTGCATCCAATAGGTGTGTTTGTATCATTGGATTAACATTTAGGGCATTTTCGTCCTCCCTAGGCTTATTCTTGTCCAATTAGGGTTTTTAACCAATCTTGTGCATCCAATAGGTGTGTTTGTGTCATTGGATTAACATTTAGGTCATTTTCGTCCTCCTTAGGCTTATTCTTGTCCAATTAGGGTTTTTAACCAATCTTGTGCATCCAATAAGTTCATTTGTGTCATTGGATGAACATTTAGGTCATTTTCGTCCTCCCTAGTCTTATTCTTGTCCAATTAGGGTTTTTATGCAATCTTGTGCATCCAATAGGTATGTTTGTGTCATTGGATGAACATTTAGGTCATTTTCGTCCTCCCTAGGCTTATTCTTGTCCAATTAGGGTTTTTAACCAATCTTGTGCATCCAATAAGTTCATTTGTGTCATTGGATGAACATTTAGGTCATTTTCGTCCTCCCTAGGCTTATTCTTGTCCAATTAGGGTTTTTAACCAATCTTGTGCATCCAATAAGTTCATTTGTGTCATAAGACGAACATTTAGGTCATTTTCGTCCTCCCTAGGCTTATTCTTGTCCAATTAGGGTTTTTAACCAATCTTGTGCATCCAATAAGTTCATTTGTGTCATTGGATGAACATTTAGGTCATTTTCGTCCTCCCTAGGCTTATTCTTGTCCAACTAGGGTTTTTAACCAATCATGTGCAACCAAAAAGTTGATTTGTGTCATTGGATGAACATTTAGGTCATTTTCGTCCTCCCTAGGCTTATTCTTGTCCAATTAGGGTTTTTAACCAATCTTGTGCATCCAATAAGTTCATTTGTGTCATTGGATGAACATTTAGGTCATTTTCGTCCTCCCTAGGCTTATTCTTGTCCAATTAGGGTTTTTAACCAAGCTTGTGTATCCAATAAGTTCATTTGTGTCATTGGATTAACAATTAGGTGATTTTTGTCCTCCCTAGGCTTATTCTTGTCCAATTAGGGTTTTTAACCAATCTTGTGCATCCAATAGGTGTGTTTGTGTCATTGGATGAACATTTAGGTCATTTTCATCCTCCCTAGGCTTATTCTTGTCCAATTAGGGTTTTTAACCAATCATGTGCATCCAATAGGTGTGTTTGTATCATTGGATTAACATTTAGGGCATTTTCGTCCTCCCTAGGCTTATTCTTGTCCAATTAGGGTTTTTAACCAATCTTGTGCATCCAATAGGTGTGTTGGCGTCATTGGATATACATTTAGGTCATTTTCGTCCTCCCTAGGGTTAATCATGTCCAAATAGGGTTTTAACCAATCTTGTGCTTCCTATTGGTGTGTTTGTTTCATTGGATGAACATTTAGGTAATTTTCGTCCACCCTAGGCTTATTCTTGCCCAATTAGGGTTGTTATCCAATCTTGTACATCCAATAGGTGTGTTTGTGTCATTGGATGAACATTTAGGTCATTTTCGTCCAGCCAAGGCATATTCTTTTCCAATTAGGGTTTTTAACCAATCTTGTGCATCCAATAGGTGTGTTTGTGTCATTGGATGAACATTTAGGTTATTTTCGTCCTCCTTAGGCTTATTCTTGTCCAATTAGGGTTTTTAACCAATCTTGTGCATCCAATAGGTGTGTTTGTGTCATTGGATGAACATTTAGGGCATTTTCGTCCTCCCAAGGCTTATTCTTGTCCAATTAGGGTTTTTAACCAATCTTGTGCATCCAATAGGTGTGTTGGCGTCATTGGATGTACATTTAGGTCATTTTCGTCCTCCCTAGGGTTAATCATGTCCAATAAGGGGTTTAACCAATCTTGTGCTTCTTATAGGTGTGTTTGTGTCATTGGATGAACATTTAGGTAATTTTCGTCCACCCAAGGCATATTCTTTTCCAATTAGGGGTTTTAACCAATCTTGTGCATCCAATAGGTGTGTTTGTGTCATTGGATGAACATTTAGGTCATTTTCGTCCTCCCAAGGCTTATTCTTGTCCAATTAGGGTTTTTAACCAATCTTGTGCATCCAATAAGTTCGTTTGTGTCATTGGATGAACATTTAGGTCATTTTCGTCCTCCCTAGGCTTATTCTTGTCCAATTAGGGTTTTTAACCAATCATGTGCATCCAATAGGTGTGTTTGTATCATTGGATTAACATTTAGGGCATTTTCGTCCTCCCTAGGCTTATTCTTGTCCAATTAGGGTTTTTAACCAATATTGTGCATCCTATAGGTGTGTGTGTGTCATTGGATGAACATTTAGGTCATTTTCGTCCTCCTTAGGCTTATTCTTGTCCAATTAGGGTTTTTAACCAATCTTGTGCATCCAATAAGTTCATTTGTGTCATTGGATGAACATTTAGGTCATTTTCGTCCTCCATAGGCTTATTCTTGTCCAATTAGGGTTTTTAACCAATCATGTGCATCCAATAGGTGTGTTTGTATCATTGGATTAACATTTAGGGCATTTTCGTCCTCCCTAGGCTTATTCTTGTCCAATTAGGGTTTTTAACCAATCATGTGCATCCAATAGGTGTGTTTGTATCATTGGATTAACATTTAGGGCATTTTCGTCCTCCCTAGGCTTATTCTTGTCCAATTAGGGTTTTTAACCAATATTGTGCATCCAATAGGTGTGTTGGCGTCATTGGATGTACATTTAGGTCATTTTCGTCCTCCCTAGGGTTAATCATGTCCAATTAGGGTTTTAACCAATCTCGTGCTTCCTATTGGTGTGTTTGTTTCATTGGATGAACATTTAGGTAATTTTCGTCCACCCTAGGCTTATTCTTGCCCAATTAGGGTTTTTAACCAATCTTGTGCATCCAATAGGTGTGTTTGTGTCATTGGATGAACATTTAGGTTATTTTCGTCCTCCTTAGGCTTATTCTTGTCCAATTAGGGTTTTTAACAAATCTTGTGCATCCAATAAGTTCATTTGTGTCATTGAATGAACATTTAGGTCATTTTGGTCCTACCTAGGCTTATTCTTGTCCAATTAGGGTTTTTAACAAATCTTGTGCATCCAATAAGTTCATTTGTGTCATTGAATGAACATTTAGGTCATTTTGGTCCTCCCTATGCTTATTCTTGTCCAATTAGGGTTTTTAAACAATCTTGTGCATCCAATTGGTGTGTTTGTGTCATTGGATGGACATTTAGGTCATTTTCGTCTTCCTTAGGCTTCTTCTTGTCCAATTAGGGTTTTTAACCAATCTTGTGCATCCAATAAGTTCATTTGTGTCATTGAATGAACATTTATGTCATTTTGGTCCTCCCTAGCCTTATTCTTGTCCAATTAGGGTTTTTGAACAATCCTGTGCATCCAATAGGTGTGTTTGTGTCATTGGATGAACATTTAGGTTATTTTCGTCCTCCCTTGGCTTTTACTTGTCCAATTAGGGTTTTTAAACAATCTTGTGCATCCAATAAGTTCATTTGTGTCATTTGATGAACATTTAGGACATTTTCGTACTCCCAATGCTTATTCTTGTCCAATTAGGGTTTTTAACCAAACTTGTGCATCCAATAAGTTCATTTGTGTCATTGAATGAACATTTAGGTCATTTTGGTCCTCCCTAGACTTATTCTTGTCCAATTAGGGTTTTTAAACAATCTTGTGCATCCAATAGGTGTGTTTGTGTCATTGGATGAACATTTAGGTCATTTTCGTCTTCCTTAGGCATCTTCTTGTCCAATTAGGGTTTTTAACCAATCTTGTGCATCCAATAGGTGTGTTTGTGTCACTGGATGAACATTTAGGTTATTTTCGTCCTCCTTAGGCTTATTCTTGTCCAATTAGTGTTTTTAACAAATATTGTGCATCCAATAAGTTCATTTGTGTCTTTGAATGAACATTTAGGTCATTTTGGTCCTCCCTAGGCTTATTCTTGTCCAATTAGGGTTTTTAAACAATCTTGTGCATCCAATAGGTGTGTTTGTGTCATTGGATGAACATTTAGGGCATTTTCGTCCTCCCAAGGCTTATTCTTGTCCAATTAGGGTTTTTAACCAATATTGTGCATCCTATAGGTGTGTTTGTGTGATTGGATTAACATTTAGGTCATTTTCGTCCTCCTTAGTCTTATTCTTGTCCAATTAGGGTTTTTCACCAATGTTGTGCATCAAATAAGTTCCTTTGTATCATTGGATGAACATTTATGTCATTTTCGTGCTCCCTAGGCTTATTCTTGTCCAATTATGGTTTTTAACCAATCTTGTACATCCAATAAGGTCATTTGTGTCATTGGATCAACATTTAGGTCATTTTTGTCCTCCATAGGCTTATTCTTGTCCAATTAGGGTGTTTAACCAATCTTGTACATCCAATGAGTTCATTTGTGTCATTGGATGAACATTTAGGTCATTTTCGTCCTCCCTAGCCTTATTCTTGTCCAATTAGGGTTTTTAACCAATCTTGTGCATCCAATAGGTGTGTTTGTGTCATTGGATTATCATTTAGGGCATTTTCGTCCTCCCTTGGCTTATTGTTGTCCAATTAGGGTTTTTAACCAATCTTGTGCATCCAATAGGTGTGTCCAATTAGGGTTTTTATCCAATCTTGTGCATCCAATAAGTTCATTTTGTCATTGGATGAACATTTAGGTCATTTTCGTCCTACCTAGGCTTAATCATATCCAATTAGGGTTTTTAACCAATCTTGTGCATCCAATAGGTATGTTTGTGTCCTTGGATGGACAATTAGGTCATTCTCGTCCTCCCAAGGGTTAATCTTGTCCAATTAGGGTTTTTAACCAATCTTGTGCATCCGATAAGTTCATTTGTGTCATTGGATGAACATTTAGGTCATTTTCGTCCTCCCTAGGCTTAATCATGTCCAATTAGGGTTTTCAACCAATCTTGTGCATCCAATAGGTATGTTTGTGTCACTGGATGAACATTTAGGTCATTTTCGTCTTCCTTAGGCACCTTCTTGTCCAATTAGGGTTTTTAACCAATCTTGTGCATCCAATAGGTGTGTTTGTGTCATTGGATGAACATTTAGGTCATTTTCGTCCTCCTTAGGCTTATTCTTGTTTAATTAGGGTTTTTAACAAATCTTGTGCATCCAATAAGTTCATTTGTGTCATTGAATGAACATTTAGGTCATTTTGGTCCTCCCTAGGCTTATTCTTGTCCAATTAGGGTTTTTAAACAATCTTGTGCATCCAATAGGTGTGTTTGTGTCATTGGATGAACATTTAGGGCATTTTCGTCCTCCAAAGGCTTATTCTTGTCCAATTAGGGTTTTTAACCAATATTGTGCATCCGATAGGTGTGTTTGTGTCATTGGATTAACATTTAGGTCATTTTTGTCCTCCTTAGGCTTATTCTTGTCCAATTAGGGTTTTTAACGAATCTTGTGCATCCACTAAGTTCATTTGTGTCATTGGATGAACATTTAGGTCTATTTCGCCCTCCCTAGGCTTATTCTTGTCCAATTAGGGTTTTAAACCAATATTGTGCATCCGATAGGTGTGTTTGTGTCATTGGATTAACATTTAGGTCATTTTTGTCCTCCTTAGGCTTATTCTTGTCCCATTAGGGTTTTTAACGAATCTTGTGCATCCACTAAGTTCATTTGTGTCATTGGATGAACATTTAGGTCTATTTCGCCCTCCCTAGGCTTATTCTTGTCCAATTAGGGTTTTTAACCAATCTTGTGCTTCCAATAGGTGTGTTGGCGTCATTGAATGTACATTTAGGTCATTTTCGTCCTCCCTAAGGTTAATCATGTCCAATTAGGGTTTTTAACCAATCTTGTGCTTCCTATAGGTGTGTTAGTGTCATTGGATGAACATTTAGGTCATTTCTGTCCACCCTAGGCTTATTCTTGCCCATTTAGGGTTTTTAACCAATCTTGTGCATCCAATAGGTATGTTTGTGTCATTGGATGAACATTTAGGTCATTTTCGTCCACCCAAGGCATATTCTTGTCCAATTAGGGTTTTTAACCAATCTTGTGCATCCAATAGGTTGGTTTCTGTCATTGGATGAACATTTAGGTCATTTTCGTCCTTCTTAGGCTTATTCTTGTCCAATTAGGGTTTTTACAAATCTTGTGCATCCAATAAGTTCATTTGTGTCATGGAATGAACATTTAGTTTATTTTGGTCCTCCCTAGGCTTATTCTTGTTCAATTAGGGTTTTTAAACAATCTTGTGCATCCAATAGGTGTGTTTGTGTCATTGGATGAACATTTAGGGCATTTTTGTCCTCCCAAGACATGTTCTTGTCCAATTAGGGTTTTTAACCAATCTTGTGCATCCAATAAGATAATTTGTGTCATTGGATGAACATTTAGGTCATTTTCGTCCTCCCAAGGCTTATTCTTGTCCAATTAGGGTTATTAACCAGTCTTGTGCATCTAATAAGTTCCTTTGTGTCATTGGATGAACATTTAGGTCATTTTCGTCCTCCCTAGGCTTATTCTTGTCCAATTAGGGTTTTTAACCAATCATGTGCATCCAATAGGTGTGTTTGTATCATTGGATTAACATTTAGGGCATTTTCGTCCTCCCTAGGCTTTTTCTTGTCCAATTAGGGTTTTTAACCAATCATGTGCATCCAATAGGTGTGTTTGTATCATTGGATTAACATTTAGGGCATTTTCGTCCTCCCTAGGCTTATTCTTGTACAATTAGGGTTTTTAACCAATATTGTGCATCTGATAGGTGTGTTTGTGTCATTGGATTAACATTTAGGTCATTTTTGTCCTCCTTAGGCTTATTCTTGTCCAATTAGGGTTTTTAACGAATCTTGTGCATCCACTAAGTTCATTTGTGTCATTGGATGAACATTTAGGTCTATTTCGCCCTCCCTAGGCTTATTCTTGTCCAATTAGGGTTTTTAACCAATCTTGTGCATCCAATAAGTGTGTTGGCGTCATTGAATGTACATTTAGGTCATTTTCGTCCTCCCTAGGGTTAATCATGTCCAATTAGGGTTTTTAACCAATCTTGTGCTTCCTATAGGTGTGTTAGTGTCATTGGATGAACATTTAGGACATTTCTGTCCACCCTAGGCTTATTCTTGCCCATTTAAGGTTTTTAACCAATCTTGTGCATCCAATAGGTATGTTTGTGTCATTGGATGAAAATTTAGGTCATTTTCGTCCACCCAAGGCATATTCTTGTCCAATTAGGGTTTTTAATCAATCTTGTGCATCCAATAGGTTTGTTTCTGTCATTGGATGAACATATAGGTCATTTTCGTCCTCCTTAGGCTTATTCTTGTCCAATTAGGGTTTTTACAAATCTTGTGCATCCAATAAGTTCATTTGTGTCATTGAATGAACATTTAGTTTATTTTGGTCCTCCCTAGGCTTATTCTTGTTCAATTAGGGTTTTTAAACAATCTTGTGCATCCAATAGGTGTGTTTGTGTCATTGGATGAACATTTAGGGCATTTTCGTCCTCCCAAGACATGTTCTTGTCCAATTAGGGTTTTTAACCAATCTTGTGCATCCAATAAGTTAATTTGTGTCATTGGATGAACATTTAGGTCATTTTCGTCCTCCCAAGGCTTATTCTTGTCCAATTAGGGTTATTAACCAGTCTTGTGCATCCAATAAGTTCCTTTGTGTCATTGGATGAACATTTAGGTCATTTTCGTCCTCCCTAGGCTTATTCTTGTCCAATTAGGGTTTTTAACCAATCATGTGCATCCAATAGGTGTGTTTGTATCATTGGATTAACATTTAGGGCATTTTCGTCCTCCCTAGGCTTTTTCTTGTCCAATTAGGGTTTTTAACCAATCATGTGCATCCAATAGGTGTGTTTGTATCATTGGATTAACATTTAGGGCATTTTCGTCCTCCCTAGGCTTATTCTTGTCCAATTAGGGTTTTTAACCAATATTGTGCATCCAATAGGTGTGTTGGCGTCATTGGATGTACATTTAGGTCATTTTCGTCCTCCCTACGGTTAATCATGTCCAATTAGGTTTTAACCAATCTCGTGCTTCCTATTGGTGTGTTTGTTTCATTGGATGAACATTTAGGTAATTTTCGTCCACCCTAGGCTTATTCTTGCCCAATTAGGGTTTTTAACCAATCTTGTGCATCCAATAGGTGTGTTTGTGTCATTGGATGAACATTTAGGTTATTTTCGTCCTCCTTAGGCTTATTCTTGTCCAATTAGGGTTTTTAACAAATCTTGTGCATCCAATAAGTTCATTTGTGTCATTGAATGAACATTTAGGTCATTTTGGTCCTACCTAGGCTTATTCTTGTCCAATTAGGGTTTTTAACAAATCTTGTGCATCCAATAAGTTCATTTGTGTCATTGAATGAACATTTAGGTCATTTTGGTCCTCCCTATGCTTATTCTTGTCCAATTAGGGTTTTTAAACAATCTTGTGCATCCAATAGGTGTGTTTGTGTAATTGGATGAACATTTAGGTCATTTTCGTCCTCCCAAGGCTTATTCTTGTCCAATTAGGGTTTTTAACCTATATTGTGCATCCAATAGGTGTGTTTGTGTCATTGGATTAACATTTAAGTAATTTTCGTCCACCAATAGTTGTGGGGGCGTCATTGGATGTACATTTAGGTCATTTTCGTCCTCCCTAGGGTTAATCATGTCCAATTAGGGTTTTAACCAATCTTGTGCTTCCTATAGGTGTGTTTGTGACATTGAATGAACATTTAGGTAATTTTCGTCCACCCTAGGCTTATTCTTGCCCAATTAGGGTTTTTAACCAATCTTGTACATCCAATAGGTGTGTTTGTGTCATTGGATGAACATTTAGGTCATTTTCGTCCAGCCAAGGCATATTCTTTTCCAATTAGGGTTTTTAACCAATCTTGTGCATCCAATAGGTGTGTTTGTGTCATTGGATGAACATTTAGGTTATTTTCGTCCTCCTTAGGCTTATTCTTGTCCAATTAGGGTTTTTAACCAATCTTGTGCATCCAATAGGCGTGTTTGTGTCATTGGATTAACATTTAGGTCATCTTCGTCCTCCCAAGGCTTATTCTTGTCCAATTAGGGGTTTTAACCAATATTGTGCATCCTATAGGTGTGTTTGTGTCATTGGATTAACATTTAGGTCATTTTCGTCCTCCTTAGGCTTATTGATGTCCAATTAGGGTTTTTAACCAATCTTGTGCATCCAATAGGTGTGTTTGTGTCATTGGATTAACATTTAGGTCATCTTCGTCCTCCCAAGGCTTATTCATGTCCAATTAGGGTTTTTATCCAATCTTGTGCATCCAATAAGTTCATTTTGTCATTGGATGAACATTTAGGTCATTTTCGTCCTACCTAGGCTTAATCATATCCAATTAGGGTTTTTAACCAATCTTGTGCATCCAATAGGTATGTTTGTGTCCTTGGATGGACAATTAGGTCATTTTCGTCCTCCCAAGGGTTAATCTTGTCCAATTAGGGTTTTTAACCAATCTTGTGCATCCGATAAGTTCATTTGTGTCATTGGATGAACATTTAGGTCATTTTCGTCCTCCCTAGGCTTATTCTTGTCCAATTAGGGTTTTTAACCAATCTTGTGCATCCAATAGGTGTGTTTGTGTCATTGGATGAACATTTAGGTCATTTTCGTCCTCCCTAGGCTTATTCTTGTCCAATTAGGGTTTTTAACCAATCATGTGCATCCAATAGGTGTGTTTGTATCATTGGATTAACATTTAGGGCATTTTCGTCCTCCCTAGGCTTTTTCTTGTCCAATTAGGGTTTTTAACCAATCATGTGCATCCAATAGGTGTGTTTGTATCATTGGATTAACATTTAGGGCATTTTCGTCCTCCCTAGGCTTATTCTTGTCCAATTAGGGTTTTTAACCAATATTGTGCATCCAATAGGTGTGTTGGCGTCATTGGATGTACATTTAGGTCATTTTCGTCCTCCCTACGGTTAATCATGTCCAATTAGGTTTTAACCAATCTCGTGCTTCCTATTGGTGTGTTTGTTTCATTGGATGAACATTTAGGTAATTTTCGTCCACCCTAGGCTTATTCTTGCCCAATTAGGGTTTTTAACCAATCTTGTGCATCCAATAGGTGTGTTTGTGTCATTGGATGAACATTTAGGTTATTTTCGTCCTCCTTAGGCTTATTCTTGTCCAATTAGGGTTTTTAACAAATCTTGTGCATCCAATAAGTTCATTTGTGTCATTGAATGAACATTTAGGTCATTTTGGTCCTACCTAGGCTTATTCTTGTCCAATTAGGGTTTTTAACAAATCTTGTGCATCCAATAAGTTCATTTGTGTCATTGAATGAACATTTAGGTCATTTTGGTCCTCCCTATGCTTATTCTTGTCCAATTAGGGTTTTTAAACAATCTTGTGCATCCAATAGGTGTGTTTGTGTAATTGGATGAACATTTAGGTCATTTTCGTCCTCCCAAGGCTTATTCTTGTCCAATTAGGGTTTTTAACCTATATTGTGCATCCAATAGGTGTGTTTGTGTCATTGGATTAACATTTAAGTAATTTTCGTCCACCAATAGTTGTGGGGGCGTCATTGGATGTACATTTAGGTCATTTTCGTCCTCCCTAGGGTTAATCATGTCCAATTAGGGTTTTAACCAATCTTGTGCTTCCTATAGGTGTGTTTGTGACATTGAATGAACATTTAGGTAATTTTCGTCCACCCTAGGCTTATTCTTGCCCAATTAGGGTTTTTAACCAATCTTGTACATCCAATAGGTGTGTTTGTGTCATTGGATGAACATTTAGGTCATTTTCGTCCAGCCAAGGCATATTCTTTTCCAATTAGGGTTTTTAACCAATCTTGTGCATCCAATAGGTGTGTTTGTGTCATTGGATGAACATTTAGGTTATTTTCGTCCTCCTTAGGCTTATTCTTGTCCAATTAGGGTTTTTAACCAATCTTGTGCATCCAATAGGCGTGTTTGTGTCATTGGATTAACATTTAGGTCATCTTCGTCCTCCCAAGGCTTATTCTTGTCCAATTAGGGGTTTTAACCAATATTGTGCATCCTATAGGTGTGTTTGTGTCATTGGATTAACATTTAGGTCATTTTCGTCCTCCTTAGGCTTATTGATGTCCAATTAGGGTTTTTAACCAATCTTGTGCATCCAATAGGTGTGTTTGTGTCATTGGATTAACATTTAGGTCATCTTCGTCCTCCCAAGGCTTATTCATGTCCAATTAGGGTTTTTATCCAATCTTGTGCATCCAATAAGTTCATTTTGTCATTGGATGAACATTTAGGTCATTTTCGTCCTACCTAGGCTTAATCATATCCAATTAGGGTTTTTAACCAATCTTGTGCATCCAATAGGTATGTTTGTGTCCTTGGATGGACAATTAGGTCATTTTCGTCCTCCCAAGGGTTAATCTTGTCCAATTAGGGTTTTTAACCAATCTTGTGCATCCGATAAGTTCATTTGTGTCATTGGATGAACATTTAGGTCATTTTCGTCCTCCCTAGGCTTAATCATGTCCAATTAGGGTTTTTAACCAATCTTGTGCATCCAATAGGTATGTTTGTGTCATTGGATGAACATTTAGGTCATTTTCGTCTTCCTTAGGCACCTTCTTGTCCAATTAGGGTTTTTAACCAATCTTGTGCATCCAATAGGTGTGTTTGTGTCATTGGATGAACATTTAGGTCATTTTCGTCCTCCTTAGGCTTATTCTTGTCCAATTAGGGTTTTTAACAAATCTTGTGCATCCAATAAGTTCATTTGTGTCATTGAATGAACATTTAGGTCATTTTGGTCCTCCCTAGACTTATTCTTGTCCAATTAGGGTTTTTAACCAATCATGTGCATCCAATAGGTGTGTTTGTATCATTGGATTAACATTTAGGGCATTTTCGTCCTCCCTAGGCTTATTCTTGTCCAATTAGGGTTTTTAACCAATATTGTGCATCCTATAGGTGTGTGTGTGTCATTGGATGAACATTTAGGTCATTTTCGTCCTCCTTAGGCTTATTCTTGTCCAATTAGGGTTTTTAACCAATCTTGTGCATCCAATAAGTTCATTTGTGTCATTGGATGAACATTTAGGTCATTTTCGTCCTCCCTAGGCTTATTCTTGTCCAATTAGGGTTTTTAAGCAATCTTCTGCATCCAATAAGTTCATTTGTGTCATTGGATGAACATTTAGGTCATTTTCGTCCTCCCTAGGCTTATTCTTGTCCAATTAGGGTTTTTAACCAATCTTGTGCATCCAATAGGTGTATTTGTGTCATTGGATGAACATTTAGGTCATTTTCGTCCTCCCTAGGCTTATTCTTGTCCAATTAGGGTTTTTAAGCAATCTTGTGCAACCAATAAGTTCATTTGTGTCATTGGATGAACATTTAGGTCATTTTCGTCCTCCCTAGGCATATTCTGGTCCAAATAGGGTTTTTAACCAATCTTGTGCATCCAATAGGTGTGTTTGTGTCATTGGATGAACATTTAGATCATTTTCGTCCTCCCTAGGCTTATTCTTGTCCAATTAGGGTTTTTAACCAATCTTGTGCATCCAATAAGTTCATTTGTGTCATTGGATAAACATTTAGGTCATTTTCGTCCACCCTAGGCTTATTCTTGTCTAATTAGGGTTTTTAACCAATCTTGTGCATCCAATAAGTTCATTTGTGTCATTGGATGAACATTTAGGTCATGTTCGTCCTCCCTAGGCTTATTCTTGTCCAATTAGGGTTTTTAACCAATCTTGTGCATCCAATAAGTTCATTTGTGTCATTGGATGAACATTTAGGTCATTTTCGTCCTCCCTAGGCTTATTCTTGTCCAATTAGGGTTTTTAAGCAATCTTGTGCATCCAATAAGTTCATTTGTGTCATTGGATGAATATTTAGGTCATTTTCGTCCTCCCTAGGCTTATTCTTGTCCAATTAAAGTTGTTAACCAATCTTGTGCATCCAATAAGTTCATTTGTGTCATTGGATGAACATTTAGGTCATTTTCGTCCTCCCTAGGCTTATTCTTGTCCAATTAGGGTTTTTAACCAATCTTGTGCATCCAATAGGTGTGTTTGTGTCATTGGATGAACATTTAGGTTATTTTCGTCCTCCTTAGGCTTATTCTTGTCCAATTAGGGTTTTTAACAAATCTTGTGCATCCAATAAGTTCATTTGTGTCATTGAATGAACATTTAGGTCATTTTGGTCCTACCTAGGCTTATTCTTGTCCAATTAGGGTTTTTAACAAATCTTGTGCATCCAATAAGTTCATTTGTGTCATTGAATGAACATTTAGGTCATTTTGGTCCTCCCTATGCTTATTCTTGTCCAATTAGGGTTTTTAAACAATCTTGTGCATCCAATAGGTGTGTTTGTGTCATTGGATGGACATTTAGGTCATTTTCGTCTTCCTTAGGCTTCTTCTTGTCCAATTAGGGTTTTTAACCAATCTTGTGCATCCAATAAGTTCATTTGTGTCATTGAATGAACATTTATGTCATTTTGGTCCTCCCTAGCCTTATTCTTGTCCAATTAGGGTTTTTAAACAATCCTGTGCATCCAATAGGTGTGTTTGTGTCATTGGATGAACATTTAGGTTATTTTCGTCCTCCCTTGGCTTTTACTTGTCCAATTAGGGTTTTTAAACAATCTTGTGCATCCAATAAGTTCATTTGTGTCATTTGATGAACATTTAGGACATTTTCGTACTCCCAAGGCTTATTCTTGTCCAATTAGGGTTTTTAACCAAACTTGTGCATCCAATAAGTTCATTTGTGTCATTGAATGAACATTTAGGTCATTTTGGTCCTCCCTAGACTTATTCTTGTCCAATTAGGGTTTTTAAACAATCTTGTGCATCCAATAGGTGTGTTTGTGTCATTGGATGAACATTTAGGTCATTTTCGTCTTCCTTAGGCATCTTCTTGTCCAATTAGGGTTTTTAACCAATCTTGTGCATCCAATAGGTGTGTTTGTGTCACTGGATGAACATTTAGGTTATTTTCGTCCTCCTTAGGCTTATTCTTGTCCAATTAGTGTTGTTAACAAATATTGTGCATCCAATAAGTTCATTTGTGTCTTTGAATGAACATTTAGGTCATTTTGGTCCTCCCTAGGCTTATTCTTGTCCAATTAGGGTTTTTAAACAATCTTGTGCATCCAATAGGTGTGTTTGTGTGATTGGATTAACATTTAGGTCATTTTCGTCCTCCTTAGTCTTATTCATGTCCAATTAGGGTATTTAACCAATCTTGTGCATCCAATAGGTGTGTTGGCATCATTGGATGTACATTTATGTCATTTTCGTCCTCCCTAGGGTTAATCATGTCCAATTAGGGTTTTAACCAATCTTGTGCTTCTTATAGGTGTGTTTGTGTCATTGGATGAACATTTAGGTAATTTTCGTCCACCCTAGGCTTATTCTTGCCCAATTAGGGTTTTTAACCAATCTTGTACATCCAATAGGTATGTTTGTGTCATTGGATGATCATTTAGGTCATTTTCGTCCACCCAAGGCATATTCTTTTCCAATTAGGGTTTTTAACCAATCTTGTGCATCCAATAGGTGTGTTTGTGTCATTGGATGAACATTTAGGTCATTTTCGTCCTCCCAAGGCTTATTCTTGTCCAATTAGGGTTTTTAACCAATCTTGTGCATCCAATAAGTTAATTTGTGTCATTGGATGAACATTTAGTTCATTTTCGTCCTCCCAAGGCTTATTCTTGTCCAATTAGGGTTTTTAATCAATGTTGCGCATCCAATAAGTTCCTTTGTATCATTGGATGAACATTTATGTCATTTTCGTGCTCCCTAGGCTTATTCTTGTCCAATTATGGTTTTTAACCAATCTTGTACATCCAATAAGGTCATTTGTGTCATTGGATCAACATTTAGGTCATTTTTGTCCTCCATAGGCTTATTCTTGTCCAATTAGGGTGTTTAACCAATCTTGTACATCCAATGAGTTCATTTGTTTCATTGGATGAACATTTAGGACATTTTCGTCCTCCCTAGCCTTATTCTTGTCCAATTAGGGTTTTTAACCAATCTTGTGCATCCAATAGGTGTGTTTGTGTCATTGGATTATCATTTAGGGTATTTTCGTCCTCCCTTGGCTTATTCTTGTCCAATTAGGGATTTTAACCAATCTTGTGCATCCAATAGGCGTGTTTGTGTCATTGGATTAACATTTAGGTCATCTTCGTCCTCCCAAGGCTTATTCTTGTCCAATTAGGGGTTTTAACCAATATTGTGCATCCTATAGGTGTGTTTGTGTCATTGGATTAACATTTAGGTCATTTTCGTCCTCCTTAGGCTTATTGTTGTCCAATTAGGATTTTTAACCAATCTTGTGCATCCAATAGGTGTGTTTGTGTCATTGGATGAACATTTAGGTCATTTTGGTCCTCCTTAGGCTTATTCTTGTCCAATTAGGGTTTTTAACAAATCTTGTGCATCCAATAAGTTCATTTGTGTCATTGAATGAACATTTAGGTCATTTTGGTCCTCCCTAGGTTTATTCTTGTCCAATTAGGGTTTTTAAACAATCTTGTGCATCCAATAGGTGTGTTTGTGTCATTGGATGAACATTTAGGGCATTTTCGTCCTCCAAAGGCTTATTCTTGTCCAATTAGGGTTTTTAACCAATATTGAGCATCCGATAGGTGTGTTTGTGTCATTGGATTAACATTTAGGTCATTTTTGTCCTCCTTAGGCTTATTCTTGTCCAATTAGGGTTTTTAACCAATCTTGTGCATCAAATACGTTCATTTGTGTCATTGGAGGATCATTTAGGTCTATTTCGCCCTCCCTAGGCTTATTCTTGTCCAATTAGGGTTTTTAACCAATCTTGTGCATCCAATAGGTGTGTTTGTGTCATTGGATGTACATTTAGGTCATTTTCGTCCTCCCTAGGGTTAATCATGTCCAATTAGGGTTTTTAACCAATCTTGTGCATCCTATAGGTATGTTTCTGTCATTGGATGAACATTTAGGTCATTTTCGTCCTCCTTAGGCTTATTCTTGTCCAATTAGGGTTTTTACAAATCTTGTGCATCCAATAAGTTCATTTGTGTCATTGAATGAACATTTAGTTCATTTTGGTCCTCCCTAGGCTTATTCTTGTCCAATTAGGGTTTTTAAACAATCTTGTGCATCCAATAGGTGTGTTTGTGTCATTGGATGAACATTTAGGGCATTTTCGTCCTCCCAAGACATGTTCTTGTCCAATTAGGGTTTTTAACTAATCTTGTGCATCCAATAAGTTAATTTGTGTCATTGGATGAACATTTAGGTCATTTTCGTCCTCCCAAGGCTTATTCTTGTCCAATTAGGGTTTTTAACCAATCTTGTGTATCCAATAAATTCCTTTGTGTCATTGGATGAACATTTAGGTCATTTTCGTCCTCCCTAGGCTTATTCTTGTCCAATTAGGGTTTTTAACCAATCTTGAACATCCAATAAGTTCATTTGTGTCATTGGGTGAACATTTAGGTCATTTTCGTCCTCCCTAGGCTTATTCTTGTCCAATTAGGGTTTTTAACCAATCATGTGCATCCAATAGGAGTGTTTGTATCATTGTATTAACATTTATGGAATTTTCGTCCTCCCTAGGCTTATTCTTGTCCAATTAGGGTTTTTAACCAATCATGTGCATCCAATAGGTGTGTTTGTATCATTGGATTAACATTTAGGGCATTTTCGTCCTCCCTAGGCTTATTCTTGTCCAATTAGGGTTTTTAACCAATATTGTGCATCCAATAGGTGTGTTGGCGTCATTGGATGTACATTTAGGTCATTGGATGAACATTTAGGTCATTTTCGTCCTCCCAAGGCTTATTCTTGTCCAATTATGGTTTTTAACCTATATTGTGCATCCAATAGGTGTGTTTGTGTCATTGGATTAACATTTAGGTAATTTTCGTCCACCAATAGGTGTGGTGGCGTCATAGGATGTACATTTAGGTCATTTTCGTCCTCCCTAGGGTTAACCATGTCCAATTAGGGTTTTAACCAACCTTGTGCTTCCTATAGGTGTGTTTGTGACATTGGATGAACATTTAGGTAATTTTCGTCCACCCTAGGCTTATTCTTGCCCAATTAGGGTTTTTAACCAATCTTGTACATCCAATAGGTGTGTTTGTGTCATTGGATGAACATTTAGGTCATTTTCGTCCAGCCAAGGCATATTCTTTTCCAATTAGGGTTTTTAACCAATCTTGTGCATCCAATAGGTGTGTTGGTGTCATTGGATGAACATTTAGGTTATTTTCGTCCTCCTTAGGCTTATTCTTGTCCAATTAGGGTTTTTAACAAATCTTGTGCATCCAATAAGTTCATTTTTGTCATTGAATGAACATTTAGGTCATTTTGGCCCTACCTAGGCTTATTCTTGTCCAATTAGGGTTTTTAACAAATCTTGTGCATCCAATAAGTTCATTTGTGTCATTGAATGAACATTTAGGTCATTTTGGTCCTCCGTAGGCTTATTCTTGTCCAATTAGGGTTTTTAAACAATCATGTGCATCCAATAGGTGTGTTTGTATCATTGGATTAACATTTAGGGCATTTTCGTCCTCCCTAGGCTTTTTCTTGTCCAATTAGGGTTTTTAACCAATCATGGGCATCCAATAGGTGTGTTTGTATCATTGGATTAACATTTAGGGCATTTTCGTCCTCCCTAGGCTTATTCTTGTCCAATTAGGGTTTTTAACCAATATTGTGCATCCAATAGGTGTGTTGGCGTCATTGGATGTACATTTAGGTCATATTCGTCCTCCCTAGGGTTAATCATGTCCAATTAGGGTTTTAACCAATCTTGTGCTTCCTATTGGTGTGTTTGTTTCATTGGATGAACATTTAGGTAATTTTCGTCCACCCTAGGCTTATTCTTGCCCAATTAGGGTTTTTACCCAATCTTGTGCATCCAATAGGTGTGTTTGTGTCATTGGATGAACATTTAGGTTATTTTCGTCCTCCTTAGGCTTATTCTTGTCCAATTAGGGTTTTTAACAAATCTTGTGCATCCAATAAGTTCATTTGTGTCATTGAATGAACATTTAGGTCATTTTGGTCGTACCTAGGCTTATTCTTGTCCAATTAGGGTTTTTAACAAATCTTGTGCATCCAATAAGTTCATTTGTGTCATTGAATGAACATTTAGGTCATTTTGGTCCTCCCTATGCTTATTCTTGTCCAATTAGGGTTTTTAAACAATCTTGTGCATCCAATAGGTGTGTTTGTGTCATTGGATGGACATTTAGGTCATTTTCGTCTTCCTTAGGCTTCTTCTTGTCCAATTAGGGTTTTTAACCAATCTTGTGCATCCAATAAGTTCATTTGTGTCATTGAATGAACATTTATGTCATTTTGGTCCTCCCTAGCCTTATTCTTGTCCAATTAGGGTTTTTAAACAATCCTGTGCATCCAATAGGTGTGTTTGTGTCATTGGATGAACATTTAGGTTATTTTCGTCCTCCCTTGGCTTTTACTTGTCCAATTGGGGTTTTTAAACAATCTTGTGCATCCAATAAGTTCATTTGTGTCATTTGATGAACATTTAAGACATTTTCGTCCTCCCAAGGCTTATTCTTGTCCAACTAGGGTTTTTAACCAAACTTGTGCATCCAATAAGTTCATTTGTGTCATTGAATGAACATTTAGGTCATTTTGGTCCTCCCTAGACTTATTCTTGTCCAATTAGGGTTTTTAAACAATCTTGTGCATCCAATAGGTGTGTTTGTGTCATTGGATGAACATTTAGGTCATTTTCGTCTTCCCTAGGCATCTTCTTGTCCAATTAGGGTTTTTAACCAATCTTGTGCATCCAATAGGTGTGTTTGTGTCACTGGATGAACATTTAGGTTATTTTCGTCCTCCTTAGGCTTAATCTTGTCCAATTAGTGTTTTTAACAAATATTATGCATCCAATAAGTTCATTTGTGTCTTTGAATGAACATTTAGGTCATTTTGGTCCTCCCTAGGCTTATTCTTGTCCAATTAGGGTTTTTAAACAATCTTGTGCATCCAATAGGTGTGTTTGTGTCAATGGATGAACATTTAGGGGATTTTCGTCCTCCCAAGGCTTATTCTTGTCCAATTAGGGTTTTTAACCAATATTGTGCATCCTATAGGTGTGTTTGTGTGATTGGATTAACATTTAGGTCATTTTCGTCCTCCTTAGGCTTATTCTTGTCCAATTAGGGTATTTAACCAATCTTGTGCATCCAATAGGTGTGTTGGCGTCATTGGATGTACATTTATGTCATTTTCGTCCTCCCTAGGGTTAATCATGTCCAATTAGGGTTTTAACCAATCTTGTGCTTCTTATAGGTGTGTTTGTGTCATTGGATGAACATTTAGGTAATTTTTGTCCACCCTAGGCTTATTCTTGCCCAATTAGGGTTTTTAACCAATCTTGTACATCCAATAGGTATGTTTGTGTCATTGGATGATCATTTAGGTCATTTTCGTCCACCCAAGGCATATTCTTTTCCAATTAGGGTTTTTAACCAATCTTGTGCATCCAATAGGTGTGTTTGTGTCATTGGATGAACATTTAGGTCATTTTCGTCCTCCCAAGGCTTATTCTTGTCCAATTAGGGTTTTTAACCAATCTTGTGCATCCAATAAGTTAATTTGTGTCATTGGATGAACATTTAGTTCATTTTCGTCCTCCCAAGGCTTTTTCTTGTCCAATTAGGGTTTTTAATCAATGTTGTGCATCCAATAAGTTCCTTTGTATCATTGGATGAACATTTATGTCATTTTCGTGCTCCCTAGGCTTATTCTTGTCCAATTATGGTTTTTAACCAATCTTGTACATCCAATAAGGTCATTTGTGTCATTGGATCAACATTTAGGTCATTTTTGTCCTCCATAGGCTTATTCTTGTCCAATTAGGGTGTTTAACCAATCTTGTACCTCCAATGAGTTCATTTGTGTCATTGGATGAACATTTAGGACATTTTCGTCCTCCCTAGCCTTATTCTTGTCCAATTAGGGTTTTTAACCAATCTTGTGCATCCAATAGGTGTGTTTGTGTCATTGGATTATCATTTAGGGTATTTTCGTCCTCCCTTGGCTTATTCTTGTCCAATTAGGGATTTTAACCAATCTTGTGCATCCAATAGGCGTGTTTGTGTCATTGGATTAACATTTAGGTCATCTTCGTCCTCCCAAGGCTTATTCTTGTCCAATTAGGGGTTTTAACCAATATTGTGCATCCTATAGGTGTGTTTGTGTCATTGGATTAACATTTAGGTCATTTTCGTCCTCCTTAGGCTTATTGTTGTCCAATTAGGATTTTTAACCAATCTTGTGCATCCAATAGGTGTGTTTGTGTCATTGGATGAACATTTAGGTCATTTTGGTCCTCCTTAGGCTTATTCTTGTCCAATTAGGGTTTTTAACTAATCTTGTGCATCCAATAAGTTCATTTGTGTCATTGAATTAACATTTAGGTCATTTTGGTCCTCCCTAGACTTTTTCTTGCCCAATTAGGGTTTTTAAACAATCTTGTGCATCCAATAGGTGTGTTTGTGTCATTGGATGAACATTTAGGGCATTTTCGTCCTCCAAAGGCTTATTCTTGTCCAATTATGGTTTTTAACCAATATTGTGCATCCGATAGGTGTGTTTGTGTCATTGGATTAACATTTAGGTCATTTTTTTCCTCCTTAGGCTTATTCTTGTCCAATTAGGGTTTTTAACCAATCTTGTGCATCAAATACGTTCATTTGTGTCATTGGATGAACATTTAGGTCTATTTCGCCCTCCCTAGGCTTATTCTTGTCCAATTAGGGTTTTTAACCAATCTTGTGCATCCAATAGGTGTGTTTGTGTCATTGGATGTACATTTAGGTCATTTTCGTCCTCCCTAGGGTTAATCATGTCCAATTAGGGTTTTTAACCAATCTTGTGCATCCAATAGGTATGTTTCTGTCATTGGATGAACATTTAGGTCATTTTCGTCCTCCTTAGGCTTATTCTTGTCCAATTAGGGTTTTTACAAATCTTGTGCATCCAATAAGTTCATTTGTGTCATTGAATGAACATTTAGTTCATTTTGGTCCTCCCTAGGCTTATTCTTGTCCAATTAGGGTTTTTAAACAATCTTGTGCATCCAATAGGTGTGTTTGTGTCATTGGATGAACATTTATGGCATTTTCGTCCTCCCAAGACATGTTCTTGTCCAATTAGGGTTTTTAACCAATCTTGTGCATCCAATAAGTTAATTTGTGTCATTGGATGAACATTTAGGTCATTTTCGTCCTCCCTAGGCTTATTCTTGTCCAATTAGGGTTTTTAACCTATATTGTGCATCCTATAGGTGTGTTTGTGTCATTGGATTAACATTTAGGTCATTTTCGTCCTCCTTAGGCTTATTCTTGTCCAATTAGGGTTTTTAACCAATCTTGTGCATCCAATAAGTTAATTTGTGTCATTGGATGAACATTTAGGTCATTTTTGTGCTCCCTAGGCTTATTCTTGTCCAATTAGGGTTTTTAAACAATCTTGGGCATCCAATAGGTGTGTTTGTGTCATTGGATGAACATTTAGGTTATTTTCGTGCTCCCTTGGCTTATACTTGTCCAATTAGGGTTTTTAAAAAATCTTGTGCATCCAATAAGTTCATTTGTGTCATTGGATGAACATTTAGGCCATTTTCGTCCTCCCAAGGCTTATTCTTGTCCAATTAGGGTTTTTAACCAATCTTGTGCATCCAATAGGTGTGTTTGTGTCATTGGATGAACATTTAGGTTATTTTCGTCCTCCTTAGGCTTATTCTTGTCCAATTAGTGTTTTTAACAAATCTTGTGCATCCAATAAGTTCATTTGTGTCATTGAATGAACATTTAGGTCATTTTGGTCCTACCTAGGCTTATTCTTGTCCAATTAGGGTTTTTAACAAATCTTGTGCATCCAATAAGATCATTTGTGTCATTGAATGAACATTTAGGTCATTTTGGTCCTCCATAGGCTTATTCTTGTCCAATTAGGGTTTTTAAACAATCTTGTGCATCCAATAGGTGTGTTTTTGTCATTGGATGAACATTTAGGACATTTTCGTCCCCCCAAGAATTATTCTTGTCCAATTAGGGTTTTTAACCAATCTTGTGCATCCAATAGGTTAATTTGTGTCATTGGATGAACATTTTGGTCATTTTCTTCCTCCCAAGGTTTATTCTTGTCCAATTAGGGTTTTTAACCAATCTTGTGCATCCAATTAGTTCCTTTGTGTCAATGTATGAACATTTAGGTCATTATCGTCCACCCTAGGCTTATTCTTGTCCAATTAGGGTTTTTAACAAATTTTGTACATCCAATAAGTTCATTTGTGTCATTGGATGAACATTTAGGTCATTTTCGTCCTCCTTAGCCGTATTCATGTCCAATTAGTGTTTTTAACCAATCTTGTGCATCCAATAGGTGTGTTTGTGTCATTGGATTAACATTTAGGTAATTTTCGTCCACCAATAGGTGTGGTGGCGTCATTGGATGTACATTTAGGTCATTTTCGTCCTCCCTAGGGTTAATCATGTCCAATTAGGGTTTTAACCAATCTTGTGCTTCCTATAGGTGTGTTTGTGACATTGGATGAACATTTAGGTAATTTTCGTCCACCCTAGGCTTATTCTTGCCCAATTAGGGTTTTTAACCAATCTTGTACATCCAATAGGTGTGTTTGTGTCATTGGATGAACATTTAGGTCATTTTCGTCCAGCCAAGGCATATTCTTTTCCAATTAGGGTTTTTAACCAATCTTGTGCATCCAATAGGTGTGTTTGTGTCATTGGATGAACATTTAGGTTATTTTCGTCCTCCTTAGGCTTATTCTTGTCCAATTAGGGTTTTTAACAAATCTTGGGCATCCAATAAGTTCATTTGTGTCATTGGATGAACATTTAGGTCATTTTCGTCCTCCCTAGGGTTAATCATGTCCAATTAGGGTTTTAAGCAATCTTGTGCTTCCTATAGGTGTGTTTGTGACATTGGATGAACATTTAGGTAATTTTCGTCCACCCTAGGCTTATTCTTGCCCAATTAGGGTTTTTAACCAATCTTGTACATCCAATAGGTGTGTTTGTGTCATTGGATGAACATTTAGGTCATTTTCGTCCAGCCAAGGCATATTCTTTTCCAATTAGGGTTTTTAACCAATCTTGTGCATCCAATAGGTGTGTTTGTGTCATTGGATGAACATTTAGGTCATTTTCATCCTCCCAAGGCTTATTCTTGTCCAATTAGGGTTTTTAACAAATCTTGTGTATCCTATAAGTTCATTTGTGTCATTGGATGAACATTTAGGTCATTTTCGTCCACCCAAGGCATATTCTTGTCCAATTAGGGTTTTTAACAAATCTTGTGCATCCAATAAGTTCATTTGTGTCATTGGGTGAACAATTAGATCATTTTCGTCCTCCCTAGGCTTATTCTTGTCCAATTAGGGTTTTTAACCAATCATGTGCATCCATTAGGTGTGTTTGTATCATTGGATTAACATTTAGGGCATTTTCGTCCTCCCTAGGCTTATTCTTGTCCAATTAGGTTTTTAACCAATCTTGTGCTTCCTATAGGTGTGTTTGTGTCATTGGATGAACATTTAGGTAATTTTCGTCCACCCTAGGCTTATTCTTGCCCAATTAGGGTTTTTAACCAATCTTGTACATCCAATAGGTGTGTTTGTGTCATTGGATGAACATTTAGGTCATTTTCGTCCAGCCAAGGCATATTCTTTTCCAATTAGGGTTTTTAACCAATCTTGTGCATCCAATAGGTGTGTTTGTGTCATTGGATGAACATTTAGGTCATTTTCATCCTCCCAAGGCTTATTCTTGTCCAATTAGGGTTTTTAACCAATCTTGAACATCCAATAAGTTCATTTGTGTCATTGGGTGAACATTTAGGTCATTTTCGTCCTCCCTAGGCTTATTCTTGTCCAATTAGGGTTTTTAACCAATCATGTGCATCCAATAGGTGTGTTTGTATCATTGGATTAACATTTATGGAATTTTCGTTCTCCCTAGGCTTATTCTTGTCCAATTAGGGTTTTTAACCAATCATGTGCATCCAATAGGTGTGTTTGTATCATTGGATTAACATTTATGGAATTTTCGTCCTCCCTAGGCTTATTCTTGTCCAATTAGGGTTTTTAACCAATATTGTGCATCCAATAGGTGTGTTGGCGTCATTGGATGTACATTTAGGTCATTGGATGAACATTTAGGTCATTTTCGTCCTCCCAAGGCTTATTCTTGTCCAATTATGGTTTTTAACCTATATTGTGCATCCAATAGGTGTGTTTGTGTCATTGGATTAACATTTAGGTAATTTTCGTCCACCAATAGGTGTGGTGGCGTCATAGGATGTACATTTAGGTCATTTTCGTCCTCCCTAGGGTTAATCATGTCCAATTAGGGTTTTAACCAATCTTGTGCTTCCTATAGGTGTGTTTGTGACATTGGATGAACATTTAGGTAATTTTCGTCCACCCTAGGCTTATTCTTGCCCAATTAGGGTTTTTAACCAATCTTGTACATCCAATAGGTGTGTTTGTGTCATTGGATGAACATTTAGGTCATTTTCGTCCAGCCAAGGCATATTCTTTTCCAATTAGGGTTTTTAACCAATCTTGTGCATCCAATAGGTGTGTTTGTGTCATTGGATGAACATTTAGGTTATTTTCGTCCTCCTTAGGCTTATTCTTGTCCAATTAGGGTTTTTAACAAATCTTGTGCATCCAATAAGTTCATTTTTGTCATTGAATGAACATTTAGGTCATTTTGGCCCTACCTAGGCTTATTCTTGTCCAATTAGGGTTTTTAACAAATCTTGTGCATCCAATAAGTTCATTTGTGTCATTGAATGAACATTTAGGTCATTTTGGTCCTCCGTAGGCTTATTCTTGTGCAATTAGGGTTTTTAAACAATCTTGTGCATCCAATAGGTGTGTTTGTGTCATTGGATGAACATTTAGGACATTTTCGTCCCCCCAAGACTTATTCTTGTCCAATTAGGGTTTTTAACCAATCTTGTGCATCCAATAAGTTAATTTGTGTCATTGGATGAACATTTAGGTCATTTTCGTCCTCCCAAGGTTTATTCTTGTACAAATAGGGTTTTTAACCAATCTTGTGCATCCAATTAGTTCGTTTGTGTCAATGGATGAACATTTAGGTCATTTTCGTCCTCCCTAGGCTTATTCTTGTCCAATTAGGGTTTTTAACAAATCTTGTACATCCAATAAGTTCATTTGTGTCATTGGATGAACATTTAGGTCATTTTCGTCCTCCTTAGCCGTATTCATGTCCAATTAGTTTTTTTAACCAATCTTGTGCATCCAATAGGTGTGTTTGTGTCATTGGATTAACATTTAGGTAATTTTCGTCCACCAATAGGTGTGGTGGCATCATTGGATGTACATTTAGGTCATTTTCGTCCTCCCTAGGGTTAATCATGTCCAATTAGGGTTTTAACCAATCTTGTGCTTCCTATAGGTGTGTTTGTGACATTGGATGAACATTTAGGTAATTTTCGTCCACCCTATGCTTATTCTTGCCCAATTAGGGTTTTTAACCAATCCTGTACATCCAATAGGTGTGTTTGTGTCATTGGATGAACATTTAGGTCATTTTCGTCCAGCCAAGGCATATTCTTTTCCAATTAGGGTTTTTAACCAATCTTGTGCATCCAATAGGTGTGTTTGTGTCATTGGATGAACATTTAGGTTATTTTCGTCCTCCTTAGGCTTATTCTTGTCCAATTAGGGTTTTTAACAAATCTTGGGCATCCAATAAGTTCATTTGTGTCATTGGATGAACATTTAGGTCATTTTCGTCCTCCCTAGGGTTAATCATGTCCAATTAGGGTTTTTAAACAATCTTGTGCATCCAATAGGTGTGTTTGTGTCATTGGATGAACATTTAGGACATTTTCGTCCCCCCAAGACTTATTCTTGTCCAATTAGGGTTTTTAACCAATCTTGTGCATCCAATAGGTGTGTTTGTATCATTGGATGAACATTTAGGTCATTTTCGTCCTCCCAAGGTTTATTCTTGTCCAATTAGGGTTTTTAACCAATCTTGTGCATCCAATTAGTTCCTTTGTGTCAATGTATGAACATTTAGGTCATTATCGTCCTCCCTAGGCTTATTCTTGTCCAATTAGGGTTTTTAACAAATCTTGTACATCCAATAAGTTCATTTGTGTCATTGGATGAACATTTAGCTCATTTTCGTCCTCCTTAGCCGTATTCATGTCCAATTAGTGTTTTTAACCAATCTTGTGCATCCAATAGGTGTGTTTGTGTCATTGGATTAACATTTAGGTAATTTTCGTCCACCAATAGGTGTGGTGGCGTCATTGGATGTACATTTAGGTCATTTTCGTCCTCCCTAGGGTTAATCATGTCCAATTAGGGTTTTAACCAATCTTGTGCTTCCTATAGGTGTGTTTGTGACATTGGATGAACATTTAGGTAATTTTCGTCCACCCTAGGCTTATTCTTGCCCAATTAGGGTTTTTAACCAATCTTGTACATCCAATAGGTGTGTTTGTGTCATTGGATGAACATTTAGGTCATTTTCGTCCAGCCAAGGCATATTCTTTTCCAATTAGGGTTTTTAACCAATCTTGTGCATCCAATAGGTGTGTTTGTGTCATTGGATGAACATTTAGGTTATTTTCGTTCTCCTTAGGCTTATTCTTGTCCAATTAGGGTTTTTAACAAATCTTGTGCATCCAATAAGTTCATTTGTGTCATTGGATGAACATTTAGGTCATTTTCGTCCTCCCTAGGGTTAATCATGTCCAATTAGGGTTTTAACCAATCTTGTGCTTCCTATAGGTGTGTTTGTGACATTGGATGAACATTTAGGTAATTTTCGTCCACCCTAGGCTTATTCTTGCCCAATTAGGGTTTTTAACCAATCTTGTACATCCAATAGGTGTGTTTGTGTCATTGGATGAACATTTAGGTCATTTTCGTCCAGCCAAGGCATATTCTTTTCCAATTAGGGTTTTTAACCAATCTTGTGCATCCAATAGGTGTGTTTGTGTCATTGGATGAACATTTAGGTCATTTTCGTCCTCCAAAGGCTTATTCTTGTCCAATTAGGGTTTTTAACAAATCTTGTGCATCCAATAAGTTCATTTGTGTCATTGGATGAACATTTAGGTCATTTTCGTCCACCCAAGGCATATTCTTTTCCAATTAGGGTTTTTAACCAATCCTGTGCATCCAATAGGTGTGTTTGTTTTATTGGATGAACATTTAGGTTATTTTCGTCCTCCTTAGGCTTATTCTTGTCCAATTAGGGTTTTTAACCTATCTTGTGCATCCAATAGGTGTGTTTGTGTCATTAGATGAACATTTAGGTTATTTTCGTCCTCCTTAGGCTTATTCTTGTCCAATTAGGGTTTTTAACAAATCTTGTGCATCCAATAAGTTCATTTTTGTCATTGAATGAACATTTAGGTCATTTTGGTCCTACCTAGGCTTATTCTTGTCCAATTAGGGTTTTTAACAAATCTTGTGCATCCAATAAGTTCATTTGTGTCATTGAATGAACATTTAGGTCATTTTGTTCCTCCCTATGCTTATTCTTGTCCAATTAGGGTTTTTAAACAATCTTGTGCATCCAATAGGTGTGTTTGTGTCACTGGATGAACATTTAGGTCATTTTCGTACTCCCAAGGCTTATTCTTGTCCAATTAGGGTTTTTAACCTATATTGTGCATCTAATTGGTGTGTTTGTGTCATTGGATTAACATTTAGGTAATTTTCGTCCACCAATAGGTGTGGTGGCGTCATTGGATGTACATTTAGGTCATTTTCGTCCTCCCTAGGGTTAATCATGTCCAATTAGGGTTTTTAACCAATCTTGTGCAACCAATAAGTTAATTTGTGTCATTGGATGAACATTTAGGTCATTTTTGTGCTCCCTAGGCTTATTCTTGTCCAATTAGGGTTTTTAAACAATCTTGGGCATCCAATAGGTGTGTTTGTGTCATTGGATGAACATTTAGGTTATTTTCGTGCTCCCTTGGCTTATACTTGTCCAATTAGGGTTTTTAAAAAATCTTGTGCATCCAATAAGTTCATTTGTGTCATTGGATGAACATTTAGGCCATTTTCGTCCTCCCAAGGCTTATTCTTGTCCAATTAGGGTTTTTAACCAATCTTGTGCATCCAATAGGTGTGTTTGTGTCATTGGATGAACATTTAGGTTATTTTCGTCCTCCTTACGCTTATTCTTGTCCAATTAGGGTTTTTAACAAATCTTGTGCATCCAATAAGTTCATTTGTGTCATTGAATGAACATTTAGGTCATTTTGGTCCTACCTAGGCTTATTCTTGTCCAATTAGGGTTTTTAACAAATCTTGTGCATCCAATAAGATCATTTGTGTCATTGAATGAACATTTAGGTCATTTTGGTCCTCCATAGGCTTATTCTTGTCCAATTAGGGTTTTTAACCAATCTTGTGCATCCAATAGGTTAATTTGTGTCATTGGATGAACATTTAGGTCATTTTCTTCCTCCCAAGGTTTATTCTTGTCCAATTAGGGTTTTTAACCAATCTTGTGCATCCAATTAGTTCCTTTGTGTCAATGTATGAACATTTAGGTCATTATCGTCCACCCTAGGCTTATTCTTGTCCAATTAGGGTTTTTAACAAATCTTGTACATCCAATAAGTTCATTTGTGTCATTGGATGAACATTTAGGTCATTTTCGTCCTCCTTAGCCGTATTCATGTCCAATTAGTGTTTTTAACCAATCTTGTGCATCCAATAGGTGTGTTTGTGTCATTGGATTAACATTTAGGTAATTTTCGTCCACCAATAGGTGTGGTGGCGTCATTGGATGTACATTTAGGTCATTTTCGTCCTCCCTAGGGGTAATCATGTCCAATTAGGGTTTTAACCAATCTTGTGCTTCCTATAGGTGTGTTTGTGACATTGGATGAACATTTAGGTAATTTTCGTCCACCCTAGGCTTATTCTTGCCCAATTAGGGTTTTTAACCAATCTTGTACATCCAATAGGTGTGTTTGTGTCATTGGATGAACATTTAGGTCATTTTCGTCCAGCCAAGGCATATTCTTTTCCAATTAGGGTTTTTAACCAATCTTGTGCATCCAATAGGTGTGTTTGTGTCATTGGATGAACATTTAGGTTATTTTCGTCCTCCTTAGGCTTATTCTTGTCCAATTAGGGTTTTTAACAAATCTTGGGCATCCAATAAGTTCATTTGTGTCATTGGATGAACATTTAGGTCATTTTCGTCCTCCCTAGGGTTAATCATGTCCAATTAGGGTTTTAACCAATCTTGTGCTTCCTATAGGTGTGTTTGTGACATTGGATGAACATTTAGGTAATTTTCGTCCACCCTAGGCTTATTCTTGCCCAATTAGGGTTTTTAACCAATCTTGTACATCCAATAGGTGTGTTTGTGTCATTGGATGAACATTTAGGTCATTTTCGTCCAGCCAAGGCATATTCTTTTCCAATTAGGGTTTTTAACCAATCTTGTGCATCCAATAGGTGTGTTTGTGTCATTGGATGAACATTTAGGTCATTTTCATCCTCCCAAGGCTTATTCTTGTCCAATTAGGGTTTTTAACAAATCTTGTGTATCCTATAAGTTCATTTGTGTCATTGGATGAACATTTAGGTCATTTTCGTCCACCCAAGGCATATTCTTGTCCAATTATGGTTTTTAACAAATCTTGTGCATCCAATAAGTTCATTTGTGTCATTGGGTGAACAATTAGATCATTTTCGTCCTCCCTAGGCTTATTCTTGTCCAATTAGGGTTTTTAACCAATCATGTGCATCCATTAGGTGTGTTTGTATCATTGGATTAACATTTAGGGCATTTTCGTCCTCCCTAGGCTTATTCTTGTCCAATTAGGTTTTTAACCAATCTTGTGCTTCCTATAGGTGTGTTTGTGACATTGGATGAACATTTAGGTAATTTTCGTCCACCCTAGGCTTATTCTTGCCCAATTAGGGTTTTTAACCAATCTTGTACATCCAATAGGTGTGTTTGTGTCATTGGATGAACATTTAGGTCATTTTCGTCCAGCCAAGGCATATTCTTTTCCAATTAGGGTTTTTAACCAATCTTGTGCATCCAATAGGTGTGTTTGTGTCATTAGATGAACATTTAGGTTATTTTTGTCCTCCTTAGGCTTATTCTTGTCCAATTAGGGTTTTTAACAAATCTTGTGCATCCAATAAGTTCATTTTTGTCATTGAATGAACATTTAGGTCATTTTGGTCCTACCTAGGCTTATTCTTGTCCAATTAGGGTTTTTAACAAATCTTGTGCATCCAATAAGTTCATTTGTGTCATTGAATGAACATTTAGGTCATTTTGTTCCTCCCTATGCTTATTCTTGTCCAATTAGGGTTTTTAAACAATCTTGTGCATCCAATAGGTGTGTTTATGTCATTGGATGAACATTTAGGTCATTTTCGTATTCCCAAGGCTTATTCTTGTCCAATTAGGGTTTTTAACCTATATTGTGCATCCAATTGGTGTGTTTGTTTCATTGGATTAACATTTAGGTAATTTTCGTCCACCAATAGGTGTGGTGGCGTCATTGGATGTACATTTAGGTCATTTTTGTCCTCCCTAGGGTTAATCATGTCCAATTAGGGTTTTAACCAATCTTGTGCTTCCTATAGGTGTGTTTGTGACATTGGATGAACATTTAGGTAATTTTCGTCCACCCTAGGCTTATTCTTGCCCAATTAGGGTTTTTAACCAATCTTGTACATCCAATAGGTGTGTTTGTGTCATTGGATGAACATTTAGGTCATTTTCGTCCAGCCAAGGCATATTCTTTTCCAATTAGGGTTTTTAACCAATCTTGTGCATCCAATAGGTGTGTTTGTGTCATTAGATGAACATTTAGGTTATTTTTGTCCTCCTTAGGCTTATTCTTGTCCAATTAGGGTTTTTAACAAATCTTGTGCATCCAATAAGTTCATTTTTGTCATTGAATGAACATTTAGGTCATTTTGGTCCTACCTAGGCTTATTCTTGTCCAATTAGGGTTTTTAACAAATCTTGTGCATCCAATAAGTTCATTTGTGTCATTGAATGAACATTTAGGTCATTTTGTTCCTCCCTATGCTTATTCTTGTCCAATTAGGGTTTTTAAACAATCTTGTGCATCCAATAGGTGTGTTTGTGTCACTGGATGAACATTTAGGTCATTTTCGTACTCCCAAGGCTTATTCTTGTCCAATTAGGGTTTTTAACCTATATTGTGCATCCAATTGGTGTGTTTGTGTCATTGGATTAACATTTAGGTAATTTTCGTCCACCAATAGGTGTGGTGGCGTCATTGGATGTACATTTAGGTCATTTTCGTCCTCCCTAGGGTTAATCGTGTCCAATTTGGGTTTTAACCAATCTTGTGCTTCCTATAGGTGTGTTTGTGACATTGGATGAACATTTAGGTAATTTTCGTCCACCCTAGGCTTATTCTTGCCCAATTAGGGTTTTTAACCAATCTTGTACATCCAATAGGTGTGTTTGTGTCATTGGATGAACATTTAGGTCATTTTCGTCCAACCAAGGCATATTCTTTTCCAATTAGGGTTTTTAACCAATCTTGTGCATCCAATAGGTGTGTTTGTGTCATTGGATGAACATTTAGGTCATTTTCGTCCTCCCAAGGTTTATTCTTGTCCAATTAGGGTTTTTAACAAATCTTGTGCATCCAATAAGTTCATTTGTGTCATTGGATGAACATTTAGGTCATTTTCGTCCACCCAAGGCATATTCTTGTCCAATTAGGGTTTTTAACAAATCTTGTGCATCCAATAAGTTCATTTGTGTCATTGGGTGAACATTTAGGTCATTTTCGTCCTCCCTAGGCTTATTCTTGTCCAATTAGGGTTTTTAACCAATCATGTGCATCCAATAGGTGTGTTTGTATCATTGGATTAACATTTAGGGCATTTTCGTCCTCCCTAGGCTTATTCTTGTCCAATTAGGGTTTTTAACCTATATTGTGCATCCTATAGGTGTGTTTGTGTCATTGGATTAACATTTAGGTCATTTTCGTCCTCCTTAGGCTTATTCTTGTCCAATTAGGGTTTTTAACCAATCTTGTGCATCCAATAAGTT
>JBBPBR010000004.1:17623928-17634875 GCA_037974775.1 Cicer pinnatifidum
CCAATTAGGGTTTTTAACCAATCTTGTACATCCAATAGGTGTGTTTGTGTCATTGGATGAACATTTAGGTCATTTTCGTCCAGCCAAGGCATATTCTTTTCCAATTAGGGTTTTTAACCAATCTTGTGCATCCAATAGGTGTGTTTGTGTCATTGGATGAACATTTAGGTCATTTTCGTCCTCCCAAGGCTTATTCTTGTCCAATTAGGGTTTTTAACAAATCTTGTGCATCCAATAAGTTCATTTGTGTCATTGGATGAACATTTAGGTCATTTTCGTCCACCCAAGGCATATTCTTGTCCAATTAGGGTTTTTAACAAATCTTGTGCATCCAATAAGTTCATTTGTGTCATTGGGTGAACAATTAGGTCATTTTCGTCCTCCCTAGGCTTATTCTTGTCCAATTAGGGTTTTTAACCAATCATGTGCATCCATTAGGTGTGTTTGTATCGTTGGATTAACATTTAGGGCATGTTCGTCCTCCCTAGGCTTATTCTTGTCCAATTATGGTTTTTAACCTATATTGTGCATCCTATAGGTGTGTTTGTGTCATTGGATTAACATTTAGGTCATTTTTGTCCTCCTTAGGCTTATTCTTGTCCAATTAGGGTTTTTAACCAATCTTGTGCATCCAATAAGTTAATTTGTGTCATTGGATGAACATTTAGGTCATTTTCGTGCTCCCTAGGCTGATTCTTGTCCAATTAGGGTTTTTAAACAATCTTGGGCATCCAATAGGTGTGTTTGTGTCATTGGATGAACATTTAGGTTATTTTCGTGCTCCCTTGGCTTATACTTGTCCAATTAGGGTTTTTAAACAATCTTGTGCATCCAATAAGTTCATTTGTGTCATTGGATGAACATTTAGGTCATTTTCGTCCTCCCAAGGCTTATTCTTGTCCAATTAGGGTTTTTAAACCAAACTTGTGCTTCCAATAAGTTCATTTGTGTCATTGAATGAACATTTAGGTCATTTTTGTCCTCCCTAGACTTATTATTGTCCAATTAGGGTTTTTAACAAATCTTGTGCATCCAATAAGTTCATTTGTGTCATTGAATGAACATTTAGGTCATTTTGGTCCTCCCTAGGCTTATTCTTGTCCAATTAGGGTTTTTAAACAATCTTGTGCATCCAATAGGTGTGTTTGTGTCATTGGATGAACATTTAGGGCATTTTCGTCCTCCCAAGTCTTATTCTTGTCCAATTATGGTTTTTAACCAATATAGTGCATCCTATAGGTGTGTTTGTGTCATTGGATTAACATTTAGGTCATTTTCGTCCTCCTTAGGCTTATTCTTGTAAAATTAGGGTTTTTAACCAATCTTATGCATCCAATAGGTGTGGTGGCGTCATTGGATGTACATTTAGGTCATTTTCGTCCTCCCTAGGGTTAATCATGTCCAATTAGGGTTTTAACCAATCTTGTGCTTCCTATAGGTCTATTTGTGTCATTGGATGAACATTAATGTAATTTTCGTCCACCCTAGGCTTATTCTTGCCAAATTAGGGTTTTTTAACCAATCTTGTACATCCAATTGGTGTGTTTATGTCATTGGATGAACATTTAGGTCATTTTCGTCCACCCAAGGCATATTCTTTTCCAATTAGGGTTTTTAACCAATCTTGTGCATCCAATAGGTGCATTTGTCTCATTGGATGAACATTTAGGTCATTTTCGTCCTCCCAAGGCTTATTCTTGTCCAATTAGGGTTTTTAACCAATCTTGTGCATCCAATAAGTTCATTTGTGTCATTGAATGAACATTTAGGTCATTTTGGTCCTCCCTATGCTTATTCTTGTCCAATTAGGGTTTTTAAACAATCTTGTGCATCCAATAGGTGTGTTTGTGTCATTGGATGAACATTTAGGTCATTTTCGTCCTCCCAAGGCTTATTCTTGTCCAATTAGGGTTTTTAACCTATATTGTGCATCCAATAGGTGTGTTTGTGTCATTGGATTAACATTTAGGTCATTTTCGTCCTCCTTAGGCTTATTCTTGTCAAATTAGGGTTTTTAACCAATCTTATGCATCCAATAGGTGTGGTGGCGTCATTGGATGTACATTTAGGTCATTTTCGTCCTCCCTAGGGTTAATCATGTCCAATTAGGGTTTTAACCAATCTTGTGCTTCCTATAGGTCTGTTTGTGTCATTGGATGAACATTAATGTAATTTTCGTCCACCCTAGGCTTATTTTTGCCAAATTAGGGTTTTTTAACCAATCTTGTACATCCAATAGGTGTGTTTATGTCATTGGATGAACATTTAGGTCATTTTCGTCCACCCAAGGCATATTCTTTTCCAATTAGGGTTTTAAACCAATCTTGTGCATCCAATAGGTGCATTTGTCTCATTGGATGAACATTTAGGTCATTTTCGTCCTCCCAAGGCTTATTCTTGTCCAATTAGGGTTTTTAACCAATCTTGTGCATCCAATAAGTTCATTTGTGTCATTGAATGAACATTTAGGTCATTTTGGTCCTCCCTATGGTTATTCTTGTCCAATTAGGGTTTTTAAACAATCTTGTGCATCCAATAGGTGTGTTTGTGTCATTGGATGAACATTTAGGTCATTTTCGTCCTCCCAAGGCTTATTCTTGTCCAATTAGGGTTTTTAACCTATATTGTGCATCCAATAGGTGTGTTTGTGTCATTGGATTAACATTTAAGTAATTTTCGTCCACCAATAGGTGTGGTGGCGTCATTGGATATACATTTAGGTCATTTTCGTCCTCCCTAGGGTTAATCATGTCCAATTAGGGTTTTAACCAATCTTGTGCTACCTATAGGTGTGTTTGTGACATTGAATGAACATTTAGGTAATTTTCGTCCACCCTAGGCTTATTCTTGCCCAATTAGGGTTTTTAACCAATCTTGTACATCCAATAGGTGTGTTTGTGTCATTGGATGAACATTTAGGTCATTTTCGTCCACCCAAGGCATATTCTTTTCCAATTAGGGTTTTTAACCAATCTTGTGCATCCAATAGGTGCATTTGTCTCATTGGATGAACATTTAGGTCATTTTCGTCCTCCCAAGGCTTATTCTTGTCTAATTAGGGTTTTTAACCAATCTTGAGCATCCAATAAGTTCATTTGTGTCATTGAATGAACATTTAGGTCATTTTGGTCCACCCAAGGCATATTCTTGTCCAATTAGGGCTTTTAAACAATCTTGTGCATCCAATAGGTGTGTTTGTGTCATTGGATGAACATTGAGGTCATTTTGGTCTTCCTTAGGCATCTTCTTGTCCAATTAGGGTTTTTAACCAATCTTGTGCATCCAAAAGGTGTCTTTGTGTCATTGGATGAACATTTAGGTCATTTTCGTCCTCCTTAGGCTTATTCTTGTCCAATTATGGTTTTTAACAAATCTTGTGCATCCAATACGTTCATTTGTGTCATTGAATGAACATTTAGGTCATTTTGGTCCTCCGTAGGCTTATTCTTGTCCAATTAGGGTTTTTAAACAATCTTGTGCATCCAATAGGTGTGTTTGCGTCATTGGATGAACATTTAGGACATTTTCGTCCCCCCAAGACTTATTCTTGTCCAATTAGGGTTTTTAACCAATCTTGTGCATCCAATAAGTTAATTTGTGTCATTGGATGAACATTTAGGTCATTTTCGTCCTCCCAAGGTTTATTCTTGTCCAATTAGGGTTTTTAACCAATCTTGTGCATCCAATTAGTTCCTTTGCGTCAATGTATGAACATTTAGGTCATTATCGTCCTCCCTAGGCTTATTCTTGTCCAATTAGGGTTTTTAACAAATCTTGTACATCCAATAAGTTCATTTGTGTCATTGGATGAACATTTAGGTCATTTTCGTCCTCCTTAGCCGTATTCATGTCCAATTAGTTTTTTTAACCAATCTTGTGCATCCAATAGGTGTGTTTGTGTCATTGGATTAACATTTAGGTAATTTTCGTCCACCAATAGGTGTGGTGGCATCATTGGATGTACATTTAGGTCATTTTCGTCCTCCCTAGGGTTAATCATGTCCAATTAGGGTTTTAACCAATCTTGTGCTTCCTATAGGTGTGTTTGTGACATTGGATGAACATTTAGGTAATTTTCGTCCACCCTATGCTTATTCTTGCCCAATTAGGGTTTTTAACCAATCCTGTACATCCAATAGGTGTGTTTGTGTCATTGGATGAACATTTAGGTCATTTTCGTCCAGCCAAGGCATATTCTTTTCCAATTAGGGTTTTTAACCAATCTTGTGCATCCAATAGGTGTGTTTGTGTCATTGGATGAACATTTAGGTTATTTTCGTCCTCCTTAGGTTTATTCTTGTCCAATTATGGTTTTTAACCAATCTTGTGCATCCAATAGGTGTGTTTGTGTCATTAGATGAACATTTAGGTTATTTTCGTCCTCCTTAGACTTATTCTTGTCCAATTAGGGTTTTTAACAAATCTTGTGCATCCAATAAGTTCATTTGTGTCATTGAATGAACATTTAGGTCATTTTGGTCCTACCTAGGCTTATTCTTGTCCAATTAGGGTTTTTAACAAATCTTGTGCATCCAATAAGTTCATTTGTGTCATTGAATGAACATTTAGGTCATTTTGGTCCTCCTTATGCTTATTCTTGTCCAATTAGGGTTTTTAAACAATCTTGTGCATCCAATAGGTGTGTTTGTGTAATTGGATGAACATTTAGGTCATTTTCGTCCTCCCAAGGCTTATTCTTGTCCAATTAGGGTTTTTAACCTATATTGTGCATCCAATAGGTGTGTTTGTGTCATTGGATTAACATTTAAGTAATTTTCGTCCACCAATAGTTGTGGGGGCGTCATTGGATGTACATTTAGGTCATTTTCGTCCTCCCTAGGGTTAATCATGTCCAATTAGGGTTTTAACCAATCTTGTGCTTCCTATAGGTGTGTTTGTGACATTGAATGAACATTTAGGTAATTTTCGTCCACCCTAGGCTTATTCTTGCCCAATTAGGGTTTTTAACCAATCTTGTACATCCAATAGGTGTGTTTGTGTCATTGGATGAACATTTAGGTCATTTTCGTCCAGCCAAGGCATATTCTTTTCCAATTAGGGTTTTTAACCAATCTTGTGCATCCAATAGGTGTGTTTGTGTCGTTGGATGAACATTTAGGTCATTTTCGTCCTCCCAAGGCTTATTCTTGTCCAATTAGGGTTTTTAACAAATCTTGTGCATCCAATAAGTTCATTTGTGTCATTGGATGAACATTTAGGTCATTTTCGTCCACCCAAGGCATATTCTTGTCCAATTAGGGTTTTTAACAAATCTTGTACATCCAATAAGTTCATTTGTGTCATTGGATGAACATTTAGGTCATTTTCGTCCTCCTTAGCCGTATTCATGTCCAATTAGTTTTTTTAACCAATCTTGTGCATCCAATAGGTGTGTTTGTGTCATTGGATTAACATTTAGGTAATTTTCGTCCACCAATAGGTGTGGTGGCATCATTGGATGTACATTTAGGTCATTTTCGTCCTCCCTAGGGTTAATCATGTCCAATTAGGGTTTTAACCAATCTTGTGCTTCCTATAGGTGTGTTTGTGACATTGGATGAACATTTAGGTAATTTTCGTCCACCCTATGCTTATTCTTGCCCAATTAGGGTTTTTAACCAATCCTGTACATCCAATAGGTGTGTTTGTGTCATTGGATGAACATTTAGGTCATTTTCGTCCAGCCAAGGCATATTCTTTTCCAATTAGGGTTTTTAACCAATCTTGTGCATCCAATAGGTGTGTTTGTGTCATTGGATGAACATTTAGGTTATTTTCGTCCTCCTTAGGTTTATTCTTGTCCAATTATGGTTTTTAACCAATCTTGTGCATCCAATAGGTGTGTTTGTGTCATTAGATGAACATTTAGGTTATTTTCGTCCTCCTTAGGCTTATTCTTGTCCAATTAGGGTTTTTAACAAATCTTGTGCATCCAATAAGTTCATTTGTGTCATTGAATGAACATTTAGGTCATTTTGGTCCTACCTAGGCTTATTCTTGTCCAATTAGGGTTTTTAACAAATCTTGTGCATCCAATAAGTTCATTTGTGTCATTGAATGAACATTTAGGTCATTTTGGTCCTCCCTATGCTTATTCTTGTCCAATTAGGGTTTTTAAACAATCTTGTGCATCCAATAGGTGTGTTTGTGTAATTGGATGAACATTTAGGTCATTTTCGTCCTCCCAAGGCTTATTCTTGTCCAATTAGGGTTTTTAACCTATATTGTGCATCCAATAGGTGTGTTTGTGTCATTGGATTAACATTTAAGTAATTTTCGTCCACCAATAGTTGTGGGGGCGTCATTGGATGTACATTTAGGTCATTTTCGTCCTCCCTAGGGTTAATCATGTCCAATTAGGGTTTTAACCAATCTTGTGCTTCCTATAGGTGTGTTTGTGACATTAAATGAACATTTAGGTAATTTTCGTCCACCCTAGGCTTATTCTTGCCCAATTAGGGTTTTTAACCAATCTTGTACATCCAATAGGTGTGTTTGTGTCATTGGATGAACATTTAGGTCATTTTCGTCTAGCCAAGGCATATTCTTTTCCAATTAGGGTTTTTAACCAATCTTGTGCATCCAATAGGTGTGTTTGTGTCATTGGATGAACATTTAGGTAATTTTCGTCCTCCCAAGGCTTATTCTTGTCCAATTAGGGTTTTTAACAAATCTTGTGCATCCAATAAGTTCATTTGTGTCATTGGATGAACATTTAGGTCATTTTCGTCCACCCAAGGCATATTCTTGTCCAATTAGGGTTTTTAGCAAATCTTGTGCATCCAATAAGTTCATTTGTGTCATTGGGTGAACATTTAGGTCATTTTCGTCCTCCCTAGGCTTATTCTTGTCCAATTAGGGTTTTTAACCAATCATGTGCATCCAATAGGTGTGTTTGTATCATTGGATTAACATTTAGGGCATTTTCGTCCTCCCTAGGCTTATTCTTGTCCAATTAGGGTTTTTAACCAATCTTGTGCATCCAATAGGTGTGTTTGTGACATTGAATGAACATTTAGGTAATTTTCGTCCACCCTAGGCTTATTCTTGCCCAATTAGGGTTTTTAACCAATCTTGTACATCCAATAGGTGTGTTTGTGTCATTGGATGAACATTTAGGTCATTTTCGTCCAGCCAAGGCATATTCTTTTCCAATTAGGGTTTTTAACCAATCTTGTGCATCCAATAGGTGTGTTTGTGTCATTGGATGAACATTTAGGTCATTTTCGTCCTCCCAAGGCTTATTCTTGTCCAATTAGGGTTTTTAACAAATCTTGTGCATCCAATAAGTTCATTTGTGTCATTGGATGAACATTTAGGTCATTTTCGTCCACCCAAGGCTTATTCTTGTCCAATTAGGGTTTTTAACCAATCTTGTGCATCCAATAAGTTCATTTGTTTTATTGGATGAACATTTAGGTCATTTTCGTCCTCCCAAGGCTTATTCTTGTCCAATTAGGGTTTTTAACCAATCTTGTGCATCCAATAAGTTCATTTGTGTCATTGGATGAACATTTAGGTCATTTTCGTCCACCCAAGGCATATTCTTGTCCAATTAGGGTTTTTAACAAATCTTGTGCATCCAATAAGTTCATTTGTGTCATTGGGTGAACATTTAGGTCATTTTCGTCCTCCCTAGGCTTATTCTTGTCCAATTAGGGTTTTTAACCAATCTTGTGCATCCAATAGGTGTGTTTGTGTCATTGGATGAACATTTAGGTCATTTTCGTCCTCCCTAGTCTTATTCTTGTCCAATTAGGGTTTTTAACCAATCTTGTGCATCCATTAAGTTCATTTGTGTCATTGGATGAACATTTAGGTCATTTTCGTCCTCCCTAGTCTTATTCTTGTCCAATTAGGGTTTTTATGCAATCTTGTGCATCCAATAGGTGTGTTTGTGTCATTGGAGGAACATTTAGGTCATTTTCGTCCTCCCTAGTCTTATTCTTGTCCAATTAGGGTTTTTATGCAATCTTGTGCATCCAATAGGTGTGTTTGTGTCATTCGAAGAACATTTAGGTCATTTTTGTCCTCCCTAGGCTTATTCTTGTCCGATTAGGGTTTTTAACCAATCTTGTGCATTCAATAAGTTCATTTGTGTCATTGGATGAACATTTAGGTCATTTTCGTCCTCCCTAGTCTTATTCTTGTCCAATTAGGGTTTTAAGCAATCTTGTGCATCCAATATGTGGGTTTGTGTCATTGGATGAACGTTTAGGTCATTTTCGTCCTCCCTAGGCTTATTCTTGTCCAATTAGGATTTTTATGCAATCTTGTGCATCCAATAGGTGTGTTTGTGTCATTGGAGGAACATTTAGGTCATTTTCGTCCTCCCTAGTCTTATTCTTGTCCAATTAGGGTTTTTATGCAATCTTGTGCATCCAATAGGTGTGTTTGTGTCATTGGAAGAACATTTAGGTCATTTTCATCCTCCCTAGGCTTATTCTTGTCCGATTAGGGTTTTTAACCAATCTTGTGCATTCAATAAGTTCATTTGTGTCATTGGATGAACTTTTAGGTCATTTTCGTCCTCCCTAGTCTTATTCTTGTCCAATTTAGGGTTTTAAGCAATCTTGTGCATCCAATATGTGGGTTTGTGTCATTGGATGAACGTTTTGGTCATTTTCGTCCTCCCTATGCTTATTCTTGTCCAATTAGGGTTTTTAACCAATCTTGTGCATCCAATAAGTTCATTTGTGTCATTGGATGAACATTTAGGTCATTTTCGTCCTCCCTAGTCTTATTCTTGTCCAATTAGGGTTTTTATGCAATCTTGTGCATCCAATAGGTGTGTTTGGGTCATTGGAGGAACATTTAGGTCATTTTCGTCCTCCCTAGGCTTATTCTTGTCCAATTAGGGTTTTTAACCAATCTTGTGCATCCAATAAGTTCATTTGTGTCATTGGATGAACATTTAGGTCATTTTCGTCCTCCCTATACTTATTCTTGTCCAATTAGGGTTTTAAGCAATCTTGTGCATCCAATATGTGTGTTTGTGTCATTGGATGAACATTTAGGTCATTTTCGTCCTCCCTATGCTTATTCTTGTCCAATTAGGGTTTTTAACCAATCTTGTGCATCCAATAAGTTCCTTTGTGTCATTGGATGAACATTTAGGTCATTTTCGTCCTCCCTAGGCTTATTCTTGTCCAATTAGGGTTTTTAACAAATCTTGTGCATCCAATAAGTTCATTTGTGTCATTGGATGAACATTTAGGTCATTTTCGTCCTCCCTAGGCTTATTCTTGTCCAATTAGGGTTTTTAACCAATCATGTGTATCCAATAGGTGTGTTTGTATCATTGGATTAACGTTTAGGGCATTTTCGTCCTCCCTAGGTTTATTCTTGTCCAATTAGGGTTTTTAACCAATCATGTGCATCCAATAGGTGTGTTTGTATCATTGGATTAACATTTAGGGCATTTTCGTCCTCCCTAGGCTTATTCTTGTCCAATTAGGGTTTTTAACCAATCTTGTGCATCCAATAGGTGTGTTGGCGTCATTGGATGTACATTTAGGTCATTTTCGTCCTCCCTAGGGTTAATCATGTCCAATTAGGGTTTTAACCAATCTTGTGCTTCCTATTGGTGTGTTTGTTTCATTGGATGAACATTTAGGTAATTTTCGTCCACCCTAAGCTTATTCTTGCCCAATTAGGGTTCTTATCCAATCTTGTACATCCAATAGGTGTGTTTGTGTCATTGGATGAACATTTAGGTCATTTTCGTCCAGCCAAGGCATATTCTTTTCCAATTAGGGTTTTTAACCAATCTTGTGCATCCAATAGGTGTGTTTGTGTCATTGGATGAACATTTAGGTTATTTTCGTCCTCCTTAGGCTTATTCTTGTCCAATTAGGGTTTTTAACAAATCTTGTGCATCCAATAAGTTCATTTGTGTCATTGAATGAACATTTAGGTCATTTTGGTCCTACCTAGGCTTATTCTTGTCCAATTAGGGTTTTTAACAAATCTTGTGCATCCAATAAGTTCATTTGTGTCATTGAATGAACATTTAGGTCATTTTGGTCCTCCCTATGCTTATTCTTGTCCAATTAGGGTTTTTAAACAATCTTGTGCATCCAATAGGTGTGTTTGTGTAATTGGATGAACATTTAGGTCATTTTCGTCCTCCCAAGGCTTATTCTTGTCCAATTAGGGTTTTTAACCTATATTGTGCATCCAATAGGTGTGTTTGTGTCATTGGATTAACATTTAAGTAATTTTCGTCCACCAATAGTTGTGGGGGCGTCATTGGATGTACATTTAGGTCATTTTCGTCCTCCCTAGGGTTAATCATGTCCAATTACGGTTTTAACCAATCTTGTGCTTCCTATAGGTGTGTTTGTGACATTGAATGAACATTTAGGTAATTTTCGTCCACCCTAGGCTTATTCTTGCCCAATTAGGGTTTTTAACCAATCTTGTACATCCAATAGGTGTGTTTGTGTCATTGGATGAACATTTAGGTCATTTTCGTCCAGCCAAGGCATATTCATTTCCAATTAGGGTTTTTAACCAATCTTGTGCATCCAATAGGTGTGTTTGTGTCATTGGATGAACATTTAGGTCATTTTCGTCCTCCCAAGGCTTATTCTTGTCCAATTAGGGTTTTTAACAAATCTTGTGCATCCAATAAGTTCATTTGTGTCATTGGATGAACATTTAGGTCATTTTCGTCCACCCAAGGCATATTCTTGTCCAATTAGGGTTTTTAGCAAATCTTGTGCATCCAATAAGTTCATTTGTGTCATTGGGTGAACATTTAGGTCATTTTCGTCCTCCCTAGGCTTATTCTTGTCCAATTAGGGTTTTTAACCAATCATGTGCATCCAATAGGTGTGTTTGTATCATTGGATTAACATTTAGGGCATTTTCGTCCTCCCTAGGCTTATTCTTGTCCAATTAGGGTTTTTAACCAATCTTGTGCATCCAATAGGTGTGTTTGTG
>JBBPBR010000004.1:17635428-17663811 GCA_037974775.1 Cicer pinnatifidum
CTTGAGCATCCAATAAGTTCATTTGTGTCATTGAATGAACATTTAGGTCATTTTGGTCCACCCAAGGCATATTCTTGTCCAATTAGGGCTTTTAAACAATCTTGTGCATCCAATAGGTGTGTTTGTGTCATTGGATGAACATTGAGGTCATTTTTGTCTTCCTTAGGCATCTTCTTGTCCAATTAGGGTTTTTAACCAATCTTGTGCATCCAAAAGGTGTCTTTGTGTCATTGGATGAACATTTAGGTCATTTTCGTCCTCCTTAGGCTTATTCTTGTCCAATTATGGTTTTTAACAAATCTTGTGCATCCAATAAGTTCATTTGTGTCATTGAATGAACATTTAGGTCATTTTGGTCCTCCGTAGGCTTATTCTTTTCCAATTAGGGTTTTTAAACAATCTTGTGCATCCAATAGGTGTGTTTGTATCATTGGATGAACATTTAGGACATTTTCGTCCCCCCAAGACTTATTCTTGTCCAATTACGGTTTTTAACCAATCTTGTGCATCCAATAAGTTAATTTGTGTCATTGGATGAACATTTAGGTCATTTTCATCCTCCCAAGGTTTATTCTTGTCCAATTAGGGTTTTTAACCAATCTTGTGCATCCAATTAGTTCCTTTGTGTCAATGGATGAACATTTAGGTCATTTTCGTCCTCGCTAGGCTTATTCTTGTCCAATTAGGGTTTTTAACAAATCTTGTACATCCAATAAGTTCATTTGTGTCATTGGATGAACATTTAGGTCATTTTCGTCCTCCTTAGCCGTATTCATGTCCAATTAGTGTTTTTAACCAATCTTGTGCATCCAATAGGTGTGTTTGTGTCATTGGATTAACATTTAGGTCATCTTTGTCCTCCCAAGGCTTATTCTTGTCCAATTAGGGTTTTATCCAATCATGTGCATCCAATAAGTTCATTTGTGTCATTGGATGAACATTTAGGTCATTTTCGTCCTCCCTAGGCTTATTCTTGTCCAATTAGTGTTTTTAACCAATCTTGTGCATCCAATAGGTATGTTTGTGTCCTTGGATGGACAATTAGGTCATTTTCGTCCTCCCAAGGCTTATTCTTGTCCAATTAGGGTTTTTAACCCATCTTGTGCATCCAATAGGTGTGTTGGCGTCATTGGATGTACATTTAGGTCATTTTCGTCCTCCCTAGGGTTAATCATGTCCAATTAGGGTTTTTAACCAATCTTCTGCTTCCTATAGGTGTGTTTGTGTCATTGGATGAACATTTAGGTCATTTCCGTCCACCCTATGCTTATTCTTACCAATTAGGGTTTTTAACCAATCTTGTGCATCCAATAGGTATGTTTGTGTCATTGGATGAATATTTTGGTCATTTTCGTCCACCCAAGGCATATTCTTGTCCAATTAGGGTTTTTAACAAATCTTGTGCATCCAATAAGTTCATTTGTGTCATTGGGTGAACATTTAGGTCATTTTCGTCCTCCCTAGGCTTACTCTTGTCCAATTAGGGTTTTTAACCAATCATGTGCTTCCAATAGGTGTATTTGTGTCATTGGATGAACATTTAGGTTATTTTCGTCCTCCCTTGGCTTATACTTGTCCAATTAGGGTTTTTAAACAATCTTGTGCATCCAATAGGTGTGTTTGTGTCATTGGATGAACATTTAGGTCATTTTCGTCCTCCCAAGGCTTATTCTTGTCCAATTAGGGTTTTTAACAAATCTTGTGCATCCAATAAGTTCATTTGTGTCATTGGATGAACATTTAGGTCATTTTCGTCCACCCAAGGCATATTCTTGTCCAATTAGGGTTTTTAACAAATCTTGTACATCCAATAAGTTCATTTGTGTCATTGGATGAACATTTAGGTCATTTTCGTCCTCCTTAGCCGTATTCATGTCCAATTAGTTTTTTTAACCAATCTTGTGCATCCAATAGGTGTGTTTGTGTCATTGGATTAACATTTAGGTAATTTTCGTCCACCAATAGGTGTGGTGGCATCATTGGATGTACATTTAGGTCATTTTCGTCCTCCCTAGGGTTAATCATGTCCAATTAGGGTTTTAACCAATCTTGTGCTTCCTATAGGTGTGTTTGTGACATTGGATGAACATTTAGGTAATTTTCGTCCACCCTATGCTTATTCTTGCCCAATTAGGGTTTTTAACCAATCCTGTACATCCAATAGGTGTGTTTGTGTCATTGGATGAACATTTAGGTCATTTTCGTCCAGCCAAGGCATATTCTTTTCCAATTAGGGTTTTTAACCAATCTTGTGCATCCAATAGGTGTGTTTGTGTCATTGGATGAACATTTAGGTTATTTTCGTCCTCCTTAGGTTTATTCTTGTCCAATTATGGTTTTTAACCAATCTTGTGCATCCAATAGGTGTGTTTGTGTCATTAGATGAACATTTAGGTTATTTTCGTCCTCCTTAGGCTTATTCTTGTCCAATTAGGGTTTTTAACAAATCTTGTGCATCCAATAAGTTCATTTGTGTCATTGAATGAACATTTAGGTCATTTTGGTCCTACCTAGGCTTATTCTTGTCCAATTAGGGTTTTTAACAAATCTTGTGCATCCAATAAGTTCATTTGTGTCATTGAATGAACATTTAGGTCATTTTGGTCCTCCCTATGCTTATTCTTGTCCAATTAGGGTTTTTAAACAATCTTGTGCATCCAATAGGTGTGTTTGTGTAATTGGATGAACATTTAGGTCATTTTCGTCCTCCCAAGGCTTATTCTTGTCCAATTAGGGTTTTTAACCTATATTGTGCATCCAATAGGTGTGTTTGTGTCATTGGATTAACATTTAAGTAATTTTCGTCCACCAATAGTTGTGGGGGCGTCATTGGATGTACATTTAGGTCATTTTCGTCCTCCCTAGGGTTAATCATGTCCAATTAGGGTTTTAACCAATCTTGTGCTTCCTATAGGTGTGTTTGTGACATTAAATGAACATTTAGGTAATTTTCGTCCACCCTAGGCTTATTCTTGCCCAATTAGGGTTTTTAACCAATCTTGTACATCCAATAGGTGTGTTTGTGTCATTGGATGAACATTTAGGTCATTTTCGTCTAGCCAAGGCATATTCTTTTCCAATTAGGGTTTTTAACCAATCTTGTGCATCCAATAGGTGTGTTTGTGTCATTGGATGAACATTTAGGTAATTTTCGTCCTCCCAAGGCTTATTCTTGTCCAATTAGGGTTTTTAACAAATCTTGTGCATCCAATAAGTTCATTTGTGTCATTGGATGAACATTTAGGTCATTTTCGTCCACCCAAGGCATATTCTTGTCCAATTAGGGTTTTTAGCAAATCTTGTGCATCCAATAAGTTCATTTGTGTCATTGGGTGAACATTTAGGTCATTTTCGTCCTCCCTAGGCTTATTCTTGTCCAATTAGGGTTTTTAACCAATCATGTGCATCCAATAGGTGTGTTTGTATCATTGGATTAACATTTAGGGCATTTTCGTCCTCCCTAGGCTTATTCTTGTCCAATTAGGGTTTTTAACCAATCTTGTGCATCCAATAGGTGTGTTTGTGACATTGAATGAACATTTAGGTAATTTTCGTCCACCCTAGGCTTATTCTTGCCCAATTAGGGTTTTTAACCAATCTTGTACATCCAATAGGTGTGTTTGTGTCATTGGATGAACATTTAGGTCATTTTCGTCCAGCCAAGGCATATTCTTTTCCAATTAGGGTTTTTAACCAATCTTGTGCATCCAATAGGTGTGTTTGTGTCATTGGATGAACATTTAGGTCATTTTCGTCCTCCCAAGGCTTATTCTTGTCCAATTAGGGTTTTTAACAAATCTTGTGCATCCAATAAGTTCATTTGTGTCATTGGATGAACATTTAGGTCATTTTCGTCCACCCAAGGCATATTCTTGTCCAATTAGGGTTTTTAGCAAATCTTGTGCATCCAATAAGTTCATTTGTGTCATTGGATGAACATTTAGGTCATTTTCGTCCTCCCAAGGCTTATTCTTGTCCAATTAGGGTTTTTAACCAAACTTGTGCATCCAATAAGTTCATTTGTGTCATTGGATGAACATTTAGGTCATTTTCGTCCTCCCTAGGCTTATTCTTGTCCAATTAGGGTTTTTAACCAATCTTGTGCATCCAATAGGTGTGTTTGTGTCATTGGATTATCATTTAGGGCATTTTCATCCTCCCTTGGCTTATTCTTATCCAATTAGGGTTTTTAACCAATCTTGTGCATCCAATAGGTGTGTTTGTGTAATTGGATTAACATTTAGGTCATTTTGGTCCTCCTTAGGTTTATTCTTGTCCAATTAGGGTTTTTAACAAATCTTGTGCATCCAATAAGTTCATTTGTGTCATTGAATGAACATTTAGGTCATTTTGGTCCTCCCTAGGCTTATTCTTGTCCAATTAGGGTTTTTAAACAATCTTGTGCATCCAATAGGTGTGTTTGTGTCATTGGATGAACATTTAGGGCATTTTCGTCCTCCCAAGGCTTATTCTTGTCCAATTAGGGTTTTTAACCAATATTGTGCATCCTATAGGTGTGTTTGTGTCATTGGATTAACATTTAGGTCATTTTCGTCCTCCTTAGGCTTATTCTTGTCCAATTAGGGTTTTTAATCAATCTTGTGCATCCAATAGGTGTGTTGGCGTCATTGGATGTACATTTAGGTCATTTTCGTCCTCCCTAGGGTTTATCATGTCCAATTAGGGTTTTAACCAATCTTGTGCTTCCTATAGGTGTGTTTGTGTCATTGGATAAACATTTAGGTAATTTTCGTCCACCCTAGGCTTATTCTTGCCCAATTAGGGTTTTTAACCAATCTTGTACATCCAATAGGTGTGTTTGTGTCATTGGATGAACATTTAGGTCATTTTCGTCCAGCCAAGGCATATTCTTTTCCAATAAGGGTTTTTAACCAATCTTGTGCATCCAATAGGTGTGTTTGTGTCATTGGGTGAACATTTAGGTCATTTTCGTCCTCCCAAGGCTTATTCTTGTCCAATTAGGGTTTTTAACAAATCTTGTGCATCCAATAAGTTCATTTGTGTCATTGGATGAACATTTAGGTCATTTTCGTCCACCCAAGGCACATTCTTGTCCAATTAGGGTTTTTAACAAATCTTGTGCATCCAATAAGTTCATTTGTGTCATTGGGTGAACATTTAGGTCATTTTCATCTTCCTTAGGCATCTTCTTGTCCAATTAGGGTTTTTAACCAATCTTGTGTATCCAATAGGTGTGTTTGTGTCATTGGAGGAACATTTAGGTCATTTTCGTCCTCCTTAGGCTTATTCTTGTCCAATTATGGTTTTTAACAAATCTTGTGCATCCAATAAGTTCATTTGTGTCATTGAATGAACATTTAGGTCATTTTGGTCCTCCGTAGGCTTATTCTTGTCCAATTAGGGTTTTAAAACAATCTTGTGCATCCAATAGGTGTGTTTGTGTCATTGGATGAACATTTAGGACATTTTCGTCCCCCCAAGACTTATTCTTGTCCAATTAGGGTTTTAACCAATCTTGTGCATTCAATAAGTTAATTTGTGTCATTGGATGAACATTTAGGTCATTTTCGTCCTCCTTAGCAGTATTCATGTACAATTAGTGTTTTTTAACCAATCTTGTGCATCCAATAGGTGTGTTTGTGTCATTTGATTAACATTTAGGTCATCTTCTTCCTCCCAAGGCTTATTCTTGTCCAAGTAGGGCTTTTAACCCGTCTTGTACATCCAATAGTTTCATTTGTGTCATTCGATGAACTTTTACGTCATTTTCATCCTCCCTAGCCTTATTCTTGTCCAATTAGGGTTTTTAACCAATCTTGTGCATCCAATAGGTGTGTTTGTGTCATTGGATTATCATTTAGGGCATTTTCGTCCTCCCTTGGCTTATTCTTATCCAATTAGGCTTTTTAACCAATCTTGTGCATCCAATAGGTGTGTTTGTGTCATTGGATTAACATTTAGGTCATCTTCGTCCTCCCATAGCTTTTTCTTGACCAATTAAGGTTTTTATCCAATCTTGTGCATCCAATAAGTTTATTTGTGTCATTAGATGAACATTTAGGTCATTTTCGTCCTCCCTAGGCTTAATCATGTCCAATTAGGGTTTTTAACCAATCTTGTGCATCCAATAGGTATGTTTGTGTCCTTGGATGGACATTTAGGTCATTTTCGTCCTCCTTAGCCGTATTCATGTCCAATTAGGGTTTTTAACCAATCTTGTGCATCCAATAGGTATGTTTGTGTCATTGGATGAACATTAAGGTCATTTTCATCCACCCAAGGCATATTCTTCTCCAATTAGGGTTTTTAACCAATCTTGTGCATCCAATAGGTGTGTTTGTGTCATTGGATGAACATTTAGGTCATTTTCGTCCTCCTTAGGCTTATTCTTGTCCAATTAGGGTTTTTAACAAATCTTGTGCATCCAATAAGTTCATTTGTGTCATTGAATGAACATTTAGGTCATTTTGGTCCTCCCTATGCTTATTCTTGTCCAATTAGGGTTTTTAAACAATCTTGTGCATCCAATAGGTGTGTTTGTGTAATTGGATGAACATTTAGGTCATTTTCGTCCTCCCAAGGCTTATTCTTGTCCAATTAGGGTTTTTAACCTATATTGTGAATCCAATAGGTGTGTTTGTGTCATTGGATTAACATTTAAGTAATTTTCGTCCACCAATAGTTGTGGGGGCGTCATTGGATGTACATTTAGGTCATTTTCGTCCTCCCTAGGGTTAATCATGTCCAATTAGGGTTTTAACCAATCTTGTGCTTCCTATAGGTGTGTTTGTGACATTGAATGAACATTTAGGTAATTTTCGTCCACCCTAGGCTTATTCTTGCCCAATTAGGGTTTTTAACCAATCTTGTACATCCAATAGGTGTGTTTGTGTCATTGGATGAACATTTAGGTCATTTTCGTCCAGCCAAGGCATATTCTTTTCCAATTAGGGTTTTTAACCAATCTTGTGCATCCAATAGGTGTGTTTGTGTCATTGGATGAACATTTAGGTCATTTTCGTCCTCCCAAGGCTTATTCTTGTCCAATTAGGGTTTTTAACAAATCTTGTGCATCCAATAAGTTCATTTGTGTCATTGGATGAACATTTAGGTCATTTTCGTCCACCCAAGGCATATTCTTGTCCAATTAGGGTTTTTAACAAATCTTGTACATCCAATAAGTTCATTTGTGTCATTGGATGAACATTTAGGTCATTTTCGTCCTCCTTAGCCGTATTCATGTCCAATTAGTTTTTTTAACCAATCTTGTGCATCCAATAGGTGTGTTTGTGTCATTGGATTAACATTTAGGTAATTTTCGTCCACCAATAGGTGTGGTGGCATCATTGGATGTACATTTAGGTCATTTTCGTCCTCCCTAGGGTTAATCATGTCCAATTAGGGTTTTAACCAATCTTGTGCTTCCTATAGGTGTGTTTGTGACATTGGATGAACATTTAGGTAATTTTCGTCCACCCTATGCTTATTCTTGCCCAATTAGGGTTTTTAACCAATCCTGTACATCCAATAGGTGTGTTTGTGTCATTGGATGAACATTTAGGTCATTTTCGTCCAGCCAAGGCATATTCTTTTCCAATTAGGGTTTTTAACCAATCTTGTGCATCCAATAGGTGTGTTTGTGTCATTGGATGAACATTTAGGTCATTTTCGTCCTCCCAAGGCTTATTCTTGTCCAATTAGGGTTTTTAACAAATCTTGTGCATCCAATAAGTTCATTTGTGTCATTGGATGAACATTTAGGTCATTTTCGTCCACCCAAGGCATATTCTTGTCCAATTAGGGTTTTTAGCAAATCTTGTGCATCCAATAAGTTCATTTGTGTCATTGGATGAACATTTAGGTCATTTTCGTCCTCCCAAGGCTTATTCTTGTCCAATTAGGGTTTTTAACCAAACTTGTGCATCCAATAAGTTCATTTGTGTCATTGAATGAACATTTAGGTCATTTTTGTCCTCCCTAGACTTATTCTTGTCCAATTAGGGTTTTTAACAAATCTTGTGCATCCAATAAGTTCATTTGTGTCATTGAATGAACATTTAGGTCATTTTGGTCCTCCCAAGTCTTATTCTTGTCCAATTAGGGTTTTTAACCAATATTGTGCATCCTATAGGTGTGTTTGTGTCATTGGATTAACATTTAGGTCATTTTCGTCCTCCTTAGGCTTATTCTTGTCAAATTAGGGTTTTTAACCAATCTTGTGCATCCAATAGGTGTGGTGGCGTCATTGGATTTACATTTAGGTCATTTTCGTCCTCCCTAGGGTTAATCATGTCCAATTAGGGTTTTAACCAATCTTGTGCTTCCTATAGGTCTGTTTGTGTCATTGGATGAACATTAAGGTAATTTTCGTCCACCCTAGGCTTATTCTTGCCAAATTAGGGTTTTTTAACCAATCTTGTACATCCAATAGGTGTGTTTGTGTCATTGGATGAACATTTAGGTCATTTTCGTCCACCCAAGGCATATTCTTTTCCAATTAGGGTTTTTAACCAATCTTGTGCATCCAATAGGTGCATTTGTGTCATTGGATGGACATTTAGGTCATTTTCGTCCTCCCAAGGCTTATTCTTGTCCAATTAGGGTTTTTAACCAACCTTGAGCATCCAATAAGTTCATTTGTGTCATTGAATGAACATTTAGGTCATTTTGGTCCACCCAAGGCATATTCTTGTCCAATTAGGGCTTTTAAACAATCTTGTGCATCCAATAGGTGTGTTTGTGTCATTGGATGAACATTGAGGTCATTTTTGTCTTCCTTAGGCATCTTCTTGTCCAATTAGGGTTTTTAACCAATCTTGTGCATCCAAAAGGTGTCTTTGTGTCATTGGATGAACATTTAGGTCATTTTCGTCCTCCTTAGGCTTATTCTTGTCCAATTATGGTTTTTAACAAATCTTGTGCATCCAATAAGTTCATTTGTGTCATTGAATGAACATTTAGGTCATTTTGGTCCTCCGTAGGCTTATTCTTTTCCAATTAGGGTTTTTAAACAATCTTGTGCATCCAATAGGTGTGTTTGTATCATTGGATGAACATTTAGGACATTTCCGTCCCCCCAAGACTTATTCTTGTCCAATTACGGTTTTTAACCAATCTTGTGCATCCAATAAGTTAATTTGTGTCATTGGATGAACATTTAGGTCATTTTCATCCTCCCAAGGTTTATTCTTGTCCAATTAGGGTTTTTAACCAATCTTGTGCATCCAATTAGTTCCTTTGTGTCAATGGATGAACATTTAGGTCATTTTCGTCCTCGCTAGGCTTATTCTTGTCCAATTAGGGTTTTTAACAAATCTTGTACATCCAATAAGTTCATTTGTGTCATTGGATGAACATTTAGGTCATTTTCGTCCTCCTTAGCCGTATTCATGTCCAATTAGTGTTTTTAACCAATCTTGTGCATCCAATAGGTGTGTTTGTGTCATTGGATTAACATTTAGGTCATCTTCGTCCTCCCAAGGCTTATTCTTGTCCAATTAGGGTTTTATCCAATCATGTGCATCCAATAAGTTCATTTGTGTCATTGGATGAACATTTAGGTCATTTTCGTCCTCCCTAGGCTTATTCTTGTCCAATTAGTGTTTTTAACCAATCTTGTGCATCCAATAGGTATGTTTGTGTCCTTGGATGGACAATTAGGTCATTTTCGTCCTCCCAAGGCTTATTCTTGTCCAATTAGGGTTTTTAACCCATCTTGTGCATCCAACAGGTGTGTTGGCGTCATTGGATGTACATTTAGGTCATTTTCGTCCTCCCTAGGGTTAATCATGTCCAATTAGGGTTTTTAACCAATCTTCTGCTTCCTATAGGTGTGTTTGTGTCATTGGATGAACATTTAGGTCATTTCCGTCCACCCTATGCTTATTCTTACCAATTAGGGTTTTTAACCAATCTTGTGCATCCAATAGGTATGTTTGTGTCATTGGATGAATATTTTGGTCATTTTCGTCCACCCAAGGCATATTCTTGTCCAATTAGGGTTTTTAACAAATCTTGTGCATCCAATAAGTTCATTTGTGTCATTGGGTGAACATTTAGGTCATTTTCGTCTTCCTTAGGCATTTTCTTGTCCAATTAGGGTTTTTAACCAATCATGTGCATCCAATAGGTGTGTTTGTGTCATTGGATGAACATTTTGGTCATATTCGTCCTCCTTAGGCTTATTCTTGTCCAATTAGGGTTTTTATCAAATCTTGTGCATCCAATAAGTTCATTTGAGTCATTGAATGAACATTTAGGTCATTTTGGTTCTCCCTAAGCTTATTCTTGCCCAATTATTGTTTTTAAACAATCTTGTGCATCCAATAGGTGTGTTTGTGTCATTGGATGAACATTTAGGTAATTTTTGTCCTCCCTAGGCTTATTCTTGTCCAATTAGGGTTTTTAAACAATCTTGTCCATCCAATAGGTGTGTTTGTGTCATTGGATGCACATTTAGTGCATTTTCGTCCTCCCAATTCTTATTCTTGTCCAATTGGGGTTTTCACCAATCTTGTGCATCTAATAAGTCAATTTGTGTCATTGGATGAACATTTAGGTCATTTTCGTCCTCCCAAGGCTTATTCTTGGCCAATTAGGGTTTTTAACCAATCTTGTGCATCCAATAAGTTCATTTGTGTCATTAAATGAACATTTAGGTCATTTTTGTCCTCCCTAGGCTTATTCTTGTCCAATTAGGGTTTTTAAACAATCTTGTGCATCAAATAGGTGTGTTTGTGTCATTGGATGAACATTTAGTGCATTTTCGTCCTCCCAATGCTTATTCTTGTCCAATTAGGGTTTTTAACCAATCTTGTGCATCTAATAAGTCCATTTGTGTCATTGGATGAACATTTAGGTCATTTTCGTCCTCCCAAGGCTTATTCTTGTCCAATTAGGGTTTTTAACCAATCTTGTTCATCCAATAAGTTCCTTTGTGTCATTGGATGAACATTTAGGTCATTTTCGTCCTCCCAAGGCTTATTCTTGTCCAAGTAGGGTTTTTAACCCGTCTTGTACATCCAATAGTTTCATTTGTGTCATTGGATGAACATTTAGGTCATTTTCGTCCTCCCTAGCCTTATTCTTGTCCAATTAGGGTTTTTAAACAATCTTGTGCATCCAATAGGTGTGTTTGTGTCATTGGATTATCATTTAGGGTATTTTCGTCCTCCCTTGGCTTATTCTTATCCAATTAGGCTTTTTAACCAATCTTGTGCATCCAATAGGTGTGTTTGTGTCATTGGATTAACATTTAGGTCATCTTCGTCCACCCATGGCTTTTTCTTGACCAATTAGGGTTTTTATCCAATCTTGTGCATCCAATAAGTTCATTTGTGTCATTGGATGAACATTTAGGTCATTTTCGTGCTCCCTAGGCTTAATCATGTCCAATTAGGGTTTTTAACCAATCTTGTGCATCCAATAGGTATGTTTGTGTCCTTGGATGGACATTTAGGTCATTTTCGTCCTCCTTAGCCGTATTCATGTCCAATTAGGGTTTTTAACCAATCTTGTGCATCCAATAGGTATGTTTGTGTCATTGGATGAACATTAAGGTCATTTTCATCCACCCAAGGCATATTCTTCTCCAATTAGGGTTTTTAACCAATCTTGTGCATCCAATAGGTGTGTTTGTGTCATTGGATGAACATTTAGGTCATTTTCGTCCTCCTTAGGCTTATTCTTGTCCAATTAGGGTTTTTAACAAATCTTGTGCATCCAATAAGTTCATTTGTGTCATTGAATGAACATTTAGGTCATTTTGGTCCTCCCTAAGCTTATTCTTGCCCAATTATTGTTTTTAAACAATCTTGTGCATCCAATAGGTGTGTTTGTGACATTGGATGAACATTTAGGTAATTTTCGTCCTCCTTAGGCTTATTCTTGTCCAATTAGGGTTTTTAACAAATCTTGTGCATCCAATAAATTCATTTGTGTCATTAAATGATCATTTAGGTCATTTTTGTTTTCCCTAGGCTTATTCTTGTCCAATTAGGGTTTTTAAACAATCTTGTGCATCCAATAGGTGTGTTTGTGTCATTGGATGAACATTTAGTGCATTTTCGTCCTCCCAATGCTTATTCTTGTCCAATTAGGGTTTTTAACCAATCTTGTGCATCTAATAAGTCAATTTGGGTCATTGGATGAACATTTAGTTCATTTTCGTCCTCCCAAGGTTTATTCTTGTCCAATTAGGGTTTTTAACCAATCTTGTGCATCCAATAAGTTCCTTTGTGTCATTGGATGAACATTTAGGTCATTTTCGTCCTCCCAAGGCTTATTCTTTTCCAAGTAGGGTTTTTAACCCATCTTGTACATCCAATAGTTTCATTTGGGTCATTGGATGAACATTTAGGTCATTTTCGTCCTCCCTAGCCTTATTCTTGTCCAATTAGAGTTTTTAACCAATCTTGTGCATCCAATAGGTGTGTTTGTGTCATTGGATTATCATTTAGGGCATTTTCGTCCTCCCTTGGCTTATTCTTATCCAATTAGGCTTTTTAACCAATCTTGTGCATCCAATAGGTGTGTTTGTGTCATTGGATTAACATTTAGGTCATCTTCGTCCTCCCATGGCTTTTTCTTGACCAATTAGGGTTTTTATCCAATCTTGTGCATCCAATAAGTTCATTTGTGTCATTGGATGAACATTTAGGTCATTTTCGTCCTCCCTAGGCTTAATCATGTCCAATTAGGGTTTTTAACCAATCTTGAGCATGCAATAGGTATGTTTGTGTCCTTGGATGGACATTTAGGTCATTTTCGTCCTCCTTAGCCGTATTCATGTCCAATTAGGGTTTTTAACCAATCTTGTGCATCCAATAGGTATGTTTGTGTCATTGGATGAACATTTAGGTCATTTTCATCCACCCAAGGCATATTCTTCTCTAATTAGGGTTTTTAACCAATCTTGTGCATCCAATAGGTGTGTTTGTGTCATTGGATGAACATTTAGGTCATTTTCGTCCTACTTAGGCTTATTCTTGTCAAATTAGGGTTTTTAACAAATCTTGTGCATCCAATAAGTTCATTTGTGTTATTGAGGGTTTTTTAACAATTTTGTGCATCCAATAGGTGTGTTTGTGTCATTGGATGAACATTTAGGGCATTTGCGTCCTCGCAAGACTTATTCTTGTCCAATAAGGGTTTTTAACCAATCTTGTGCATCCAATAAGTTAATTTGTGTCATTGGATGAACAATTAGGTCATTTTCGTCCTCCCAAGGCTTATTCTTGTCCAATTAGGGTTTTTAACTAATCTTGTGCATTCAATAAGTTCCTTTGCGTCATTGGATGAACATTTAGGTCATTTTCGTCCTCCCTATGCTTATTCTTGTCCAATTAGGGTTTTTAACCAATCTTGTACGTTCAATAAGTTCATTTGTGTCATTGGACGAACATTTAGGTCATTTTCGTCCTCCTTAGCCGTATTCATGTCCAATTAGGGTTTTTAACCAATCTTGTGCATCCAATAGGTGTGTTTGTGTCATTGGATTAACATTTAGGTCATCTTCGTCCTCCCAAGGCTTATTATTGTCCAATTAGGGTTTTATCCAATCTTGTGCATCCAATAAGTTCATTTGTGTCATTGGATGAACATTTAGGTCATTTTCGTCATCCCTAGGCTTATTCTTGTCCAATTAGTGTTTTTAACCAATCTTGTGCATCCATTAGGTATGTTTGTGTCTTTGGATGGACAATTAGGTCATTTTCGTCCTCCCAAGGCTTATTCTTGTCCAATTAGGGTTTTTAACCCATCTTGTACATCCAATAGGTGTGTTGGCGTCATTGGATGTACATTTAGGTCATTTTCGTCCTCCCTAGGGTTAATCATGTCCAATTAGGGTTTTTAACCAATCTTCTGCTTCCTATAGGTGTGTTTGTGTCATTGGATGAACATTTAGGTCAATTCCGTCCACCCTAGGCTTATTCTTGCCTAATTAGGGTTTTTAACCAATCTTGTGCATCCAATAAGTTCCTTTGTGTCATTGGATGAACATTTAGGTCATTTTGGTCCGCCGAAGGCATATTCTTGTCCAATTAAGGTTTTTAACAAATCTTGTGCATCCGATAAGTTCATTTGTGTCATTGGGTGAACATTTAGGTCATTTTCGTCCTCCCTAGCCTTATTCTTGTCCAATTAGGGTTTTTAACCAAACTTGTGCATCCAATAAGTTCATTTGTGTCATTGAATGAACATTTAGGTCATTTTTGTCCTCCCTAGACTTATTCTTGTCCAATTAGGGTTTTTAACAAATCTTGTGCATCCAATAAGTTCATTTGTGTCATTGAATGAACATTTAGGTCATTTTGGTCCTCCCTAGGCTAATTCTTGTCCAATTAGGGTTTTTAAACAATCTTGTGCATCCAATAGGTGTGTTTGTGTCATTGGATGAACATTTAGGGCATTTTCGTCCTCCCAAGGCTTATTCTTGTCCAATTAGGGTTTTTAACCAATATTGTGCATCCTATAGGTGTGTTTGTGTCATTGGATTAACATTTAGGTCTTTTTCGTCCTCCTTAGGCTTATTCTTGTCCAATTAGGGTTTTTAACCAGTCTTGTGCATCCAATAAGTTCCTTTGTGTCATTGGATGAACATTTAGGTCATTTTCGTCCTCCCTAGGCTTATTCTTGTCCAAGTAGGGTTTTTAACCCGTCTTGTACATCCAATAGTTTCATTTGTGTCATTCGATGAACATTTACGTCATTTTCGTCCTCCCTAGCCTTATTCTTGTCCAATTAGGGTTTTTAACCAATCTTGTGCATCCAATAGGTGTGTTTGTGTAATTGGATTATCATTTAGGGAATTTTCGTCCTCCCTTGGCTTATTCTTATCCAATTAGGCTTTTTAACCAATCTTGTGCATCCAATAGGTGTGTTTGTGTCATTGGATTAACATTTAGGTCATCTTCGTCCTCCCATAGCTTTTTCTTGACCAATAAAGGTTTTTATCCAATCTTGTGCATCCAATAAGTTTATTTGTGTCATTGGATGAACATTTAGGTCATTTTCGTCCTCCCTAGGCTTAATCATGTCCGATTAGGGTTTTTAACCAATCTTGTGCATCCAATAGGTATGTTTGTGTCCTTGGATGGACATTTAGGTCATTTTTGTCCTCCTTAGCCGTATTCATGTCCAATTAGGGTTTTTAACCAATCTTGTGCATCTAATAGGTATGTTTGTGTCATTGGATGAACATTTAGGTCATTTTCATCCACCCAAGACATATTCTTCTCCAATTAGGGTTTTTAACCATCTTGTGCATCCAATAGGTGTGTTTGTGTCGTTGGATGAACATTTAGGTCATTTTCGTCCTCCTTAGGCTTATTCTTGTCCAATTAGGGTTTTTAACAAATCTTGTGCATCCAATAAGTTCATTTGTGTCATTGAATGAACATTATGTCATTTTGGTCCTCCCTAGGCTTATTCTTGTCCAATTAGGGTTTTTTAACAATCTTGTGCATCCAATAGGTGTGTGTTGTGTCATTGGATGAACATTTAAGGCATTTTCGTCCTCCCAACGCTTATTCTTGTCCAATTAGGGTTTTTAACCAATCTTGTGCATCCAATAAGTTAATTTGTGTCATTGGATGAACATTTAGGTCATTTTCGTCCTCCCAAGGCTTATTCTTGTCCAATTAGGGTTTTTAACTAATCTTGTGCATTCAATAAGTTCCTTTGTGTCATTGGATGAACATTTAGGTCATTTTCGTCTTCCCTAGGCTTATTCTTGTCCAATTAGGGTTTTTAACCAATCTTGTACATCCAATAAGTTCATTGGTGTCATTGGACGATCATTTAGGTCATTTTCGTCCTCCTTAGCCGTATTCATGTCCAATTAGGGTTTATAACCAATCTTGTGCATCCAATAGGTGTGTTTGTGTCATTGGATTAACATTTAGGTCATCTTCGTCCTCCCAAGGCTTATTCTTGTCCAATTAGGGTTTTATCCAATCTTGTGCATCCAATAAGTTCATTTGTGTCATTGGATGAACATTTAGGTCATTTTCGTCCTCCCTAGGTATTTCTTGTCCAATTAGTGTGTTTAACCAATCTTGTGCATCCATTAGGTATGTTTGTGTCCTTGGATGGACAATTAGGTCATTTTCGTCCTCCCAAGGCTTATTCTTGTCCAATTAGCGTTTTTAACCAATCTTCTGCTTCCTATAGGTGTGTTTGTGTCATTGGATGAACATTTAGGTCATTTCCGTCCACCCTTGGCTTATTCTTGCCTAAGTAGGGTTTTTAACCAATCTTGTGCATCCAATAAGTTCCTTTGTGTCATTGGATGAACATTTAGGTCATTTTCGTCCACCCAAGGCATATTCTTGTCCAATTAAGGTTTTTAACAAATCTTGTGCATCCAATAAGTTTATTTGTGTCATTGGATGAACATTTAGGTCATTTTCGTCCTCCCTAGGCTTAATCATGTCCAATTAGGGTTTTTAACCAATCTTGTGCATCCAATAGGTATGTTTGTGTCCTTGGATGGACATTTAGGTCATTTTCGTCCTCCTTAGCCGTATTCATGTCCAATTAGGGTTTTTAACCAATCTTGTGCATCCAATAGGTATGTTTGTGTCATTGGATGAACATTTAGGTCATTTTCATCCACCCAAGGCATATTCTTCTCCAATTAGGGTTTTTAACCAATCTTGTGCATCCAATAGGTGTGTTTGTGTCATTGGATGAACATTTAGGTCATTTTCGTCCTCCTTAGGCTTATTCTTGTCCAATTTGGGTTTTTAACAAATCTTGTGCATCCAATAAGTTCATTTGTGTCATTGAATGAACATTATGTCATTTTGGTCCTCCCTAGGCTTATTATTGTCCAATTAGGGTGTTTTAACAATCTTGTGCATCCAATAGGTGTGTGTTGTGTCATTGGATGAACATTTAGGGCATTTTCGTCCTCGCAAGACTTATTCTTGTCCAATAAGGGTTTTTAACCAATCTTGTACATCCATTAAGTTCATTGGTGTCATTGGACGAACATTTAGGTCATTTTCGTCCTCCTTAGCCGTATTCATGTCCAATTAGGGTTTATAACCAATCTTGTGCATCCAATAGGTGTGTTTGTGTCATTGGATTAACATTTAGGTCATCTTCGTCCTCCCAAGGCTTATTCATGTCCAATTAGGGTTTTATCCAATCTTGTGCATCCAATAAGTTCATTTGTGTCATTGGATGAACATTTAGGTCATTTTCGTCCTCCCTAGGCTTATTCTTGTCCAATTAGTGTTTTTAACCAATCTTGTGCATCCATTAGGTATGTTTGTGTCCTTGGATGGACAATTAGGTCATTTTCGTCCTCCCAAGGCTTATTCTTGTCCAATTAGGGTTTTTAACCCATCTTGTACATCCAATAGGTGTGTTGGCGTCATTGGATGTACATTTAGGTCATTTTCGTCCTCCCTAGGGTTAATCATGTCCAATTAGGGTTTTTAACCAATCTTCTGCTTCCTATAGGTGTGTTTGTGTCATTGGATGAACATTTAGGTCATTTCCGTCCACCCTAGGCTTATTCTTGCCTAATTAGGGTTTTTAACCAATCTTGTGCATCCAGTAAGTTCCTTTGTGTCATTGGATGAACATTTAGGTCATTTTCGTCCACCCAAGGCATATTCTTGTCCAATTAAGGTTTTTAACAAATCTTGTGCATCCAATAAGTTCATTTATGTCATTGGGTGAACATTTAGGTCATTTTCGACCTCCCTAGGCTTATTCTTGTCCAATTAGGGTTTTTAAACAATCTTGTGCATCCAATAGGTGTGTTTGTGTCATTGGATGAACATTTAGGGCATTTTCGTCCTCCCAAGGCTTATTCTTGTCCAATTAGGGTTTTTAACCAATATTCTGCATCCTATAGGTGTGTTTGTGTCATTGGATTAACATTTAGGTCATTTTCGTCCTCCTTAGGCTTATTCTTGTCCAATTAGGGTTTTTAACCAATCTTGTGCATCCAATAGGTGTGTTGGCGTCATTGGATGTACATTTAGTTCAATTTCGTCCTCCCTAGGGTTTATCATGTCCAATTAGGGTTTTAACCAATCTTGTGCTTCCTATAGGTGTGTTTGTGTCATTGGATAAACATTTAGGTAATTTTCGTCCACCCTAGGCTTATTCTTGCCCAATTAGGGTTTTTAACCAATCTTGTACATCCAATAGGTGTGTTTGTGTCATTGGATGAACATTTAGGTCATTTTCGTCCAGCCAAGGCATATTCTTTTCCAATAAGGGTTTTTAACCAATCTTGTGCATCCAATAGGTGTGTTTGTGTCATTGGGTGAACATTTAGGTCATTTTCGTCCTCCCAAGGCTTATTCTTGTCCAATTAGGGTTTTTAACAAATCTTGTGCATCCAATAAGTTCATTTGTGTCATTGGATGAACATTTAGGTCATTTTCGTCCACCCAAGGCACATTCTTGTCCAATTAGGGTTTTTAACAAATCTTGTGCATCCAATAAGTTCATTTGTGTCATTGGGTGAACATTTAGGTCATTTTCATCTTCCTTAGGCATCTTCTTGTCCAATTAGGGTTTTTAACCAATCTTGTGTATCCAATAGGTGTGTTTGTGTCATTGGAGGAACATTTAGGTCATTTTCGTCCTCCTTAGGCTTATTCTTGTCCAATTATGGTTTTTAACAAATCTTGTGCATCCAATAAGTTCATTTGTGTCATTGAATGAACATTTAGGTCATTTTGGTCCTCCGTAGGCTTATTCTTGTCCAATTAGGGTTTTAAAACAATCTTGTGCATCCAATAGGTGTGTTTGTGTTATTGGATGAACATTTAGGACATTTTCGTCCCCCCAAGACTTATTCTTGTCCAATTAGGGTTTTTAACCAATCTTGTGCATCCAATAAGTTAATTTGTGTCATTGGATGAACATTTAGGTCATTTTCTTCCTCCTTAGCAGTATTCATGTACAATTAGTGTTTTTAACCAATCTTGTGCATCCAATAGGTGTGTTTGTGTCATTGGATTAACATTTAGGTCATCTTCTTCCTCCCAAGGCTTATTCTTGTCCAATTAGGGTTTTATCCAATCTTGTGCATCCAATAAGTTCATTTGTGTAATTGGATGAACATTTAGGTCATTTTCATCCTCCCTAGGCTTATTCTTGTCCAATTAGTGTTTTTAACCAATCTTGTGCATCAAATAGGTATGTTTGTGTCCTTGGATGGACAATTTGGTCATTTTCGTCCTCCCAAGGCTTATTCTTGTCCAATTAGGGTTTTTAACCCATCTTGTGCATCCAATAGGTGTGTTGGCGTCATTGGATGTACATTTAGGTCATTTTCGTCCCCCCAAGGGTTAATCATGTCCAATTAGGGTTTTTAACCAATCTTCTGCTTCCTATAGGTGTGTTTGTGTCATTGGATGAACTTTTAGGTCATTTTCGTCCACCCTAGGCTTATTCTTGCCCAATTAGGGTTTTTAAACAATCTTGTGCATCCAATAGGTGTGTTTGTGTCATTGGATTATAATTTAGGGCATTTTCGTCGTCCCTTGGCTTATTCTTATCCAATTAGGGTTTTTAACCAATCTTGTGCATCCAATAGGTGTGTTTGTGTCATTGGATTAACATTTAGGTCATCTTCGTCCTCCCAAGGCTTTTTCTTGTCCAATTAGGGTTTTATCCAATCTTGTGCATCCAATAAGTTCATTTGTGTCATTGGATGAACATTTAGGTCATTTTCGTCCTCCCTAGGCTTATTCTTGTCCAATTAGTGTTTTTAACCAATCTTGTGCATCCAATAGGTATGTTTGTGTCCTTGGATGGACAATTAGGTCATTTACGTCCTCCCAAGGCTTATTCTTGTCCAATTAGCGTTTTTAACCAATCTTCTGCTTCCTATAGGTGTGTTTGTGTCATTGGATGAACATTTAGGTCATTTCCGTCCACCCTAGGCTTATTCTTGCCCAATTAGGGTTTTTAACCAATCTTGTGCATTCAATAGGTGTATTTGTGTCATTGGATGAATATTTAGGTTATTTTCGTCCTCCCTTGGCTTATACATGTCCAAATAGGGTTTTTAAACAATCTTGTGCATCCAATAGGTGTGTTTGTGTCATTGGATGAACATTTAGGTAATTTTCCTCCTCCTTAGGCTTATTCTTGTCCAATTAGGGTTTTTAACAAACCGTGTGCATCCAATAAGTTCATTTGTGTCATTGAATGAACATTTAGGTCATTTTGGTCCTCCCTAGGATTATTCTTGTCCAATTATGGTTTTTAAACAATCTTGTGCATCCAATAGGTGTGTTTGTGTCATTGGAAGAACATTTAGGTCATTTTCGTCCTCCCTAGGCTTATTCTTGTCTAATTAGTGTTTTTAACCAATCTTGTGCATCCATTAGGTATGTTTGTGTCCTTGGATGGACAATTAGGTCATTTTCGTCCTCCCAAGGCTTATTCTTGTCCAATTAGGGTTTTTAACCCATCTTGTACATCCAATAGGTGTGTTGGCGTCATTGGATGTACATTTAGGTCATTTTCGTCCTCCCTAGGGTTAATCATGTCCAATTAGGGTTTTTAACCAATCTTCTACTTCCTATAGGTGTGTTTGTGTCATTGGATGAACATTTAGGTCATTTTCGTCCACCCTAGGCTTATTCTTGCCTAATTAGGGTTTTTAACCAATCTTGTGCATCCAATAAGTTCCTTTGTGTCATTGGATGAACATTTAGGTCATTTTCGTCCACCCAAGGCATATTCTTGTCCAATTAAGGTTCTTAACAAATCTTGTGCATCCAATAAGTTCATTTGTGTCATTGGGTGAACATTTAGGTCATTTTCGTCCTCCCTAGGCTTATTCTTGTCCAATTAGGGTTTTTAAACAATCTTGTGCATCCAATAGGTGTGTTTGTGTCATTGGATGAACATTTAGGGCATTTTCGTCCTCCCAAGGCTTATTCTTGTCCAATTAGGGTTTTTAACCAATCTTGTGCATCCTATAGGTGTGTTTGTGTCATTGGATTAACATTTAGGTCATTTTCGTCCTCCTTAGGCTTATTCTTATCCAATTAGGGTTTTTAACCAATCTTGTGCATCCAATAGGTGTGTTTGTGTCATTGGATGAACATTTAGGTCATTTTCGTCCAGCAAAGGCATATTCTTATCCAATAAGGATTTTTAACCAATCTTCTGCATCCTATAGGTGTGTTTGTGTCATTGGGTGAACATTTAGGTCATTTTCGTCCTCCCAAGGCTTATTCTTGTCCAATTAGGGTTTTTAACAAATCTTGTGCATCCAATAAGTTCATTTGTGTCATTGGATGAACATTTTGGTCATTTTCGTCCACCCAAGGCACATTCTTGTCCAATTAGGGTTTTTTGACAAATCTTGTGCATCCAATAAGTTCATTTGTGTCATTGGGTGAACATTTAGGTGACTTTCGTCCTTCCTAGGCTTATTCTTGTCCAATTAGGGTTTTTAACCAATCATGTGCATTCAATAGGTGTATTTGTGTCATTGGATAAACATTTAGGTTATTTTCGTCCTCACTTGGCTTATACTTGTCCAAATAAAGTTTTTAAACAATCAATTGCATCCAATAGGTGTGTTTGTGTCATTGGATGAACATTTAGGTCATTTTCGTCCTCCCAAGGCTTATTCTTGTCCAATGTTTTTAACCAATCTTGTGCATCCAATAAGTTCATTTGTGTCATTGAATGAACATTTAGGTCATTTTGGTCCTCCCTAGACTTATTCTTGTGCAATTCTGGTTTTTAAACAATCTTGTGCATCCAATAGTTGTGTTTGTGTCATTGGATGAACATTTAGGTCATTTTCGTCTTCCTTAGGCATCTTCTTGTCCAATTAGGGTTTTTAACCAATCTTGTACATCCAATAGGTGTGTTTGTGTCATTGGATGAACATTTAGGTCATTTTCGCCCTCCTTAGGCTTATTCTTGTCCAATTAGGGTTTTTAACAAATCTTGTGCATCCAATAAGTTCATTTGTGTCATTGAATGATCATTTAGGTCATTTTGGTTCTCCCTAAGCTTATTCTTGTCCAATTATTGTTTTTAAACAATCTTGTGCATCCAATAGGTGTGTTTGTGTCATTGGATGAACATTTAGGTAATTTTCGTCCTCCTTAGGCTTATTCTTGTCCAATTAGGGTTTTTAACAAATCTTGTGCATCCAATAAGTTCATTTGTGTCATTGAATGAACATTTAGGTCATTTTGGTCCTCCCTAGGCTTATTCTTGTCCAATTAGGGTTTTTAAACAATCTTGTGCATCCAATAGGTGTGTTTGTGTCATTGGATGAACATTTAGGACATTTTCGTCCTCCCAAGGCTTATTCTTGTCCAATTAGGGTTTTTAACCAATCTTGTGCATCCAATAAGTTAATTTGTGTCATTGGATGAACATTTAGGTCATTTTCGTCCTCCCAAGGCTTATTCTTGTCCAATTAGGGTTTTTAACCAATCTTGTGCATACAATAACTTCCTTTGTGTCATTGGACGAACATTTATGTCATTTTCGTCCTCCCTAGGCTTATTCTTGTCCAAGTAGGTTTTTAACCAGTCTTGTACAACCAATAAGTTCATTTGTGTCATTGGATGAACATTTAGGTCATTTTCGTCCTCCCTAGCCTTATTCTTGTCCAATTAGGGTTTTTAACCAATCTTGTGCATCCAATAGGTGTGTTTGTGTCATTGGATTATCATTTAGGGCATTTTCGTCCTCCCTTGGCTTATTCTTATCCAATTAGGGTTTTTAACCAATCTTGTGCATCCAATAGGTGTGTTTGTGTCATTGGATTAACATTTAGGTCATCTTCGTCCTCCCAAGGCTTTTTCTTGTCCAATTAGGGTTTTATCCAATCTTGTGCATCCAATAAGTTCATTTGTGTCATTGGATGAACATTTAGGTCATTTTCGTCCTACCTTGGCTTATTCTTGTCCAATTAGTGTTTTTAACCAATCTTGTGCATCCAATAGGTATGTTTGTGTCCTTGGATGGACAATTAGGTCATTTACGTCCTCCCAAGGCTTATTCTTGTCCAATTAGCGTTTTTAACCAATCTTCTGCTTCCTATAGGTGTGTTTGTGTCATTGGATGAACATTTAGGTCATTTCCGTCCACCCTAGGCTTATTCTTGCCCAATTAGGGTTTTTAACCAATCTTGTGCATCCAATAGGTATGTTTGTGTCATTGGATGAACATTTAGGTCATTTTCGTCCACCCAAGGCATATTCTTGTCCAATTAGGGTTTTTTGACAAATCTTGTGCATCCAATAAGTTCATTTGTGTCATTGTGTTAACATCTAGGTCATTTTCGTCCTCCCTAGGCTTATTCTTGTCCAATTAGGGTTTTTAACCAATCATGTGCATTCAATAGGTAAATTTGTGTCATTGGATGAACATTTAGGTTATTTTCGTCCTCCCTTGGCTTATACTTGTCCAAATAGGGTTTTTAAACAATCTTGTGCATCCAATAGGTGTGTTTGTGTCATTGGATGAACATTTAGGTCATTTTCGTCCTCCCAAGGCTTATTCTTGTCCAATGTTTTTAACCAATCTTGTGCATCCAATAAGTTCATTTGTGTCATTGAATGAACATTTAGGTCATTTTGGTCCTCCCTAGACTTATTCTTGTGCAATTCGGGTTTTTAAACAATCTTGTGCATCCAATAGTTGTGTTTGTGTCATTGGATGAACATTTAGGTCATTTTCGTCTTCCTTAGGCATCTTCTTGTCCAATTAGGGTTTTTAACATATCTTGTGCATCCAATAAGTTCATTTGTGTCATTGAATGAACATTTAGGTCATTTTGGTTCTCCCTAAGCTTATTCTTGTCCAATTATTGTTTTTAAACAATCTTGTGCATCCAATAGGTGTGTTTGTGTCATTGGATGAACATTTAGGTAATTTTCGTCCTCCTTAGGCTTATTCTTGTCCAATTAGGGTTTTTAACAAATCGTGTGCATCCAATAAGTTCATTTGTGTCATTGAATGAACATTTAGGTCATTTTGGTCCTCCCTAGGATTATTCTTGTCCAATTAGGGTTTTTAAACAATCTTGTGCATCCAATAGGTGTGTTTGTGTCATTGGATGAACATTTAGGTCATTTTCGTCCTCCCTAGGCTTATTCTTGTCCAATTAGTGTTTTTAACCAATCTTGTGCATCCATTAGGTATGTTTGTGTCCTTGGATGGACAATTAGGTCATTTTCGTCCTCCCAAGGCTTAATCTTGTCCAATTAGGGTTTTTAACCCATCTTGTACATCCAATAGGTGTGTTGGCGTCATTGGATGTATATTTAGGTCATTTTCGTCCTCCATAGGGTTAATCATGTCCAATTAGGGTTTTTAACCAATCTTCTGCTTCCTATAGGTGTGTTTGTGTCATTGGATAAACATTTAGGTCATTTCCGTCCACCCTAGGCATATTCTTGCCCAATTAGGGTTTTTAACCAATCTTGTGCATCCAATAGGTATGTTTGTGTCATTGGATGAACATTTAGGTCATTTTCGTCCACCCAAGGCATATTCTTGTCCAATTAGGGTTTTTTGACAAATCTTGTGCATCCAATAAGTTCATTTGTGTCATTGGGTGAACATTTAGGTCACTTTCGTCCTCCCTAGGCTTATTCTTGTCCAATTAGGGTTTTTAACCAATCATGTGCATTCAATAGGTGTATTTGTGTCATTGGACGAACATTTAGGTTATTTTCGTCCTCCCTTGGCTTATACTTGTCCAAATAGGGTTTTTAAACAATCTTGTGCATCCAATAGGTGTGTTTGTGTCATTGGATGAACATTTAGGTCATTTACGTCCTCCCAAGGCTTATTCTTGTCCAATGTTTTTAACCAATCTTGTGCATCCAATAAGTTCAATTGTGTCATTGAATGAACATTTAGGTCATTTTGGTCCTGCCTAGACTTATTCTTGTGCAATTCGGGTTTTTAAACAATCTTGTGCATCCAAAAGGTGTGTTTGTGTCATTGGATTAACATTTAGGTCATTTTCGTCCTCCTTAGGCTTATTCTTGTCCAATTAGGGTTTTTAACCAATCTTGTGCATCCAATAGGTGTGTTGGCGTCATTGGATGTACATTTAGGTCATTTTCGTCCTCCCTAGGGTTTATCATGTCCAATTAGGGTTTTAACCAATCTTGTGCTTCCTATAGGTGTGTTTGTGTCATTGGATAAACATTTAGGTAATTTTCGTCCACCCTAGGCTTATTCTTGCCCAATTTCGGTTTTTAACCAATCTTGTACGTCCAATAGGTGTGTTTGTGTCATTGGATGAACATTTAGGTCATTTTCGTCCAGCAAAGGCATATTCTTATCCAATAAGGGTTTTTAACCAATCTTCTGCATCCTATAGGTGTGTTTGTGTCATTGGGTGAACATTTAGGTCATTTTCGTCCTCCCAAGGCTTATTCTTGTCCAATTAGGGTTTTTAACAAATCTTGTGCATCCAATAAGTTCATTTGTGTCATTGGATGAACATTTTGGTCATTTTCGTCCACCCAAGGCACATTCTTGTCCAATTAGGGTTTTTTGACAAATCTTGTGCATCCAATAAGTTCATTTGTGTCATTGGGTGAACATTTAGGTGACTTTCGTCCTTCCTAGGCTTATTCTTGTCCAATTAGGGTTTTTAACCAATCATGTGCATTCAATAGGTGTATTTGTGTCATTGGATAAACATTTAGGTTATTTTCGTCCTCCCTTGGCTTATACTTGTCCAAATAGGGTTTTTAAACAATCAATTGCATCCAATAGGTGTGTTTGTGTCATTGGATGAACATTTAGGTCATTTTTGTCCTCCCAAGGCTTATTCTTGTCCAATGTTTTTAACCAATCTTGTGCATCCAATAAGTTCATTTGTGTCATTGAATGAACATTTAGGTCATTTTGGTCCTCCCTAGACTTATTCTTGTGCAATTCGGGTTTTTAAACAATCTTGTGCATCCAATAGTTGTGTTTGTGTCATTGGATGAACATTTAGGTCATTTTCGTCTTCCTTAGGCATCTTCTTGTCCAATTAGGGTTTTTAACATATCTTGTGCATCCAATAAGTTCATTTGTGTCATTGAATGAACATTTAGGTCATTTTGGTTCTCCCTAAGCTTATTCTTGTCCAATTATTGTTTTTAAACAATCTTGTGCATCCAATAGGTGTGTTTGTGTCATTGGATGAACATTTAGGTAATTTTCGTCCTCCTTAGGCTTATTCTTGTCCAATTAGGGTTTTTAACAAATCGTGTGCATCCAATAAGTTCATTTGTGTCATTGAATGAACATTTAGGTCATTTTGGTCCTCCCTAGGATTATTCTTGTCCAATTAGGGTTTTTAAACAATCTTGTGCATCCAATAGGTGTGTTTGTGTCATTGGATGAACATTTAGGTCATTTTCGTCCTCCCTAGGCTTATTCTTGTCCAATTAGTGTTTTTAACCAATCTTGTGCATCCATTAGGTATGTTTGTGTCCTTGGATGGACAATTAGGTCATTTTCGTCCTCCCAAGGCTTAATCTTGTCCAATTAGGGTTTTTAACCCATCTTGTACATCCAATAGGTGTGTTGGCGTCATTGGATGTATATTTAGGTCATTTTCGTCCTCCCTAGGGTTAATCATGTCCAATTAGGGTTTTTAACCAATCTTCTGCTTCCTATAGGTGTGTTTGTGTCATTGGATAAACATTTAGGTCATTTCCGTCCACCCTAGGCATATTCTTGCCCAATTAGGGTTTTTAACCAATCTTGTGCATCCATTAGGTATGTTTGTGTCCTTGGATGGACAATTAGGTCATTTTCGTCCTCCCAAGGCTTAATCTTGTCCAATTAGGGTTTTTAACCCATCTTGTACATCCAATAGGTGTGTTGGCGTCATTGGATGTATATTTAGGTCATTTTCGTCCTCCCTAGGGTTAATCATGTCCAATTAGGGTTTTTAACCAATCTTCTGCTTCCTATAGGTGTGTTTGTGTCATTGGATAAACATTTAGGTCATTTCCGTCCACCCTAGGCATATTCTTGCCCAATTAGGGTTTTTAACCAATCTTGTGCATCCAATAGGTATGTTTGTGTCATTGGATGAACATTTAGGTCATTTTCGTCCACCCAAGGCATATTCTTGTCCAATTAGGGTTTTTTGACAAATCTTGTGCATCCAATAAGTTCATTTGTGTCATTGGGTGAACATTTAGGTCACTTTCGTCCTCCCTAGGCTTATTCTTGTCCAATTAGGGTTTTTAACCAATCATGTGCATTCAATAGGTGTATTTGTGTCATTGGACGAACATTTAGGTTATTTTCGTCCTCCCTTGGCTTATACTTGTCCAAATAGGGTTTTTAAACAATGTTGTGCATCCAATAGGTGTGTTTGTGTCATTGGATGAACATTTAGGTCATTTACGTCCTCCCAAGGCTTATTCTTGTCCAATGTTTTTAACCAATCTTGTGCATCCAATAAGTTCAATTGTGTCATTGAATGAACATTTAGGTCATTTTGGTCCTGCCTAGACTTATTCTTGTGCAATTCGGGTTTTTAAACAATCTTGTGCATCCAAAAGGTGTGTTTGTGTCATTGGATGAACATTTAGGTCATTTTCGTCTTCCTTAGGCATCTTCTTGTCCAATTAGGGTTTTTAACCAATCATGTGCATTCAATAGGTGTATTTGTGTCATTGGACGAACATTTAGGTTATTTTCGTCCTCCCTTGGCTTATACTTGTCCAAATAGGGTTTTTAAACAATCTTGTGCATCCAATAGGTGTGTTTGTGTCATTGGATGAACATTTAGGTCATTTACGTCCTCCCAAGGCTTATTCTTGTCCAATGTTTTTAACCAATCTTGTGCATCCAATAAGTTCAATTGTGTCATTGAATGAACATTTAGGTCATTTTGGTCCTGCCTAGACTTATTCTTGTGCAATTCGGGTTTTTAACCAATCTTGTACATCCAATAGGTGTGTTTGTGTCATTGGATGAACATTTAGGTCATTTTCGCCCTCCTTAGGCTTATTCTTGTCCAATTAGGGTTTTTAACAAATCTTGTGCATCCAATAATTTCATTTGTGTCATTGAATGAACATTTAGGTCATTTTGGTTCTCCCTAAGCTTATTCTTGTCCAATTATTGTTTTTAAACAATCTTGTGCATCCAATAGGTGTGTTTGTGTTATTGGATGAACATTTTGGTAATTTTCGTCCTCCTTAGGCTTATTCTTGTCCAATTAGGGTTTTTAACAAATCGTTGGCATCCAATAAGTTCATTTGTGTCATTGAATGAACATTTAGGTCATTTTGGTCCTCCCTAGGGTTAATCATGTCCAATTAGGGTTTTTAACCAATCTTCTGCTTCCTATAGGTGTGTTTGTGTCATTGGATGAACATTTAGGTCATTTCCGTCCACCCTAGGCTT
>JBBPBR010000004.1:17697331-17728629 GCA_037974775.1 Cicer pinnatifidum
GGTGTGTTTGTGTCATTGGATTAACATTTAGGTCATTTTCGTCCTCCTTAGGCTTATTCTTATCCAATTAGGGTTTTTAACCAATCTTGTGCATCCAATAGGTGTGTTGGCGTCATTGGATGTACATTTAGGTCATTTTCGTCTTCCCTAGGGTTTATCATGTCCAATTAGGGTTTTAACCAATCTTGTGCTTCCTATAGGTGTGTTTGTGTCATTGGATAAACATTTAGGTAATTTTCGTCCACCCTAGGCTTATTCTTGCCCAATTAGGGTTTTTAACCAATCTTGTACATCCAATAGGTGTGTTTGTGTCATTGGATGAACATTTAGGTCATTTTCGTCCAGCCAAGGCATATTCTTTTCCAATAAGGGTTTTTAACCAATCTTCTGCATCCAATAGGTGTGTTTGTGTCCTTGGATGGACAATTAGGTCATTTTCGTCCTCCCAAGGCTTATTCTTGTCCAATTAGGGTTTTATCCAATCTTGTGCATCCAATAAGTTCATTTGTGTAATTGGATGAACATTTAGGTCATTTTCATCCTCCCTAGGCTTATTCTTGTCCAATTAGTGTTTTTAACCAATCTTGTGCATCAAATAGGTATGTTTGTGTCCTTGGATGGTAAATTAGGTCATTTTCGTCCTCCCAAGGCTTATTCTTGTCCAATTAGGGTTTTTAACCCATCTTGTGCATCCAATAGGTGTGTTTGTGTCATTGGATGAATATTTAGGGTATTTTCGTCCTCCCAAGACTTATTCTTGTCCAATTAGGGTTTTTAACTAATCTTGTGCATCCAATAAGTTAATTTGTGTCATTGGATGAACATTTAGGTTATTTTGGTCCTCCCAAGGCTTATTCTTGTCCAATTAAGGTTTTTAACCAATCTTGTGCATCCATTAAGTTCCGTTGTGTCATTGGATGAACATTTAGTTTATTTTCGTCCACCCAAGGCATATTCTTGTCCAATTAAGGTTTTTAACAAATCTTGTGCATCCAATAAGTTCATTTGTGTCATTGGGTGAACATTTAGGTCATTTTCGTCCTCCCTAGGCTTATTCTTGTCCAATTAGGGTTTTTAAACAATCTTGTGCATCCAATAGGTGTGTTTGTGTCATTGGATGAACATTTAGGGCATTTTCGTCCTCCCAAGGCTTATTCTTGTCCAATTAGGGTTTTTAACCAATATTGTGCATCCTATAGGTGTGTTTGTGTCATTGGATTAACATTTAGGTCATTTTCGTCCTCTTTAGGCTTATTCTTATCCAATTAGGGTTTTTAACCAATCTTGTGCATCCAATAGGTGTGTTGGTGTCATTGGATGTACATTTAGGTCATTTTCGTCCTCCCTAGGGTTTATCATGTCCAATTAGGGTTTTAACCAATCTTGTGCTTCCTATAGGTGTGTTTGTGTCATTGGATAAACATTTAGGTAATTTTCGTCCACCCTAGGCTTATTCTTGCCCAATTAGGGTTTTTAACCAATCTTGTACATCCAATAGGTGTGTTTGTGTCATTGGATGAACATTTAGGTCATTTTCGTCCTCCCAAGGCTTATTCTTGTCCAATTGGGGTTTTTAACCAATCTTGTGCATCCAATAGGTGTGTTTGTGTCATTGGATGAACATTTAGGTCATTTTCGTCCTCCCTAGGCTTATTCTTGTCCATGTAGGGTTTTTAACCAATCTTGTACGTCCAATAAGTTCATTTGTGTCATTGGATGAACATTTAGGTCATTTTCGTCCTCCCTGGCCTTATTCTTGTCCAATTAGGGTTTTTAAACAATCTTGTGCTTCCAATAGGTGTGTTTGTGTCATTGGATGAACATTTAGGTAATTTTCGTCTTCCTTAAGCTTTTTCTTGTCCAATTAGGGTTTTTAACAAATCTTGTGCATCCAATAAGTTCATTTGTGTCATTGAATGAACATTTAGGTCATTTTGGTCCTCCCTAGACTTATTCTTGTCCAATTAGGGTTTTTAAACAATCTTGTACATCCAATAGGTGTGTTTGTGTCATTGGATGAACATTTAGGGCATTTTCGTCCTCCCAAGGCTTATTCTTGTCCAATTAGGGGTTTTAACCAATCTTGTGCATCCAATAAGTTAATTTGTGTCATTGTATGAACATTTAGGTCATTTACGTCCACCCAAGGCTTATTCTTGTCCAATTAGCGTTTTTAACCAATCTTCTGCTTCCTATAGGCGTGTTTGTATCATTGGATGAACATTTAGGTCATTTCCGTCCACCCTAGGCTTATTCTTGCCCAATTAGGGTTTTTAACCAAACTTGTGCATCCAATAGGTATGTTTGTGTCATTGGATGAACATTTAGGTCATTTTCGTCCACCCAAGGCATATTCTTGTCCAATTAGGGTTTTTTGACAAATCTTGTGCATCCAATAAGTTCATTTGTGTCATTGGGTGAACATTTAGGTCACTTTCGTCCTCCCTAGGCTTATTCTTGTCGAATTAGGGTTTTTAACCAATCATGTGCATTCAATAGGTGTATTTGTGTCGTTGGATGAACATTTAGGTTATTTTCGTCCTCCCTTGGCTTATACTTGTCCAAATAGGGTTTTTAAACAATCTTGTGCATCCAATAGGTGTGTTTGTGTCATTGGATGAACATTTAGGTCATTTTCGTCCTCCCAAGGCTTATTCTTGTCCAATGTCTTTAACCAATCTTGTGCATCCAATAAGTTCATTTGTGTCATTGAATGAACATTTAGGTCATTTTGGTCCTCCCTAGACTTATTCTTGTGCAATTCGGGTTTTTAAATAATCTTGTGCATCCAATAGGTGTGTTTGTGTCATTGGATGAACATTTAGGTCATTTTCGTCTTCCTTAGGCATCTTGTTGTCGAATTAGGGTTTTTAACCAATCTTGTACATCCAATAGGTGTGTTTGTGTCATTGGATGAACATTTAGGTCATTTTCGCCCTCCTTAGGCTTATTCTTGTCCAATTAGGGTTTTTAACAAATCTTGTGCATCCAATAAGTTCATTTGTGTCATTGAATGATCATTTAGGTCATTTTGGTTCTCCCTAAGCTTATTCTTGTCCAATTATTGTTTTTAAACAATCTTGTGCATCCAATAGGTGTGTTTGTGTCATTGGATGAACATTTAGGTAATTTTCGTCCTCCTTAGGCTTATTCTTGTCCAATTAGGGTTTTTAACAAATCTTGTGCATCCAATAAGTTCATTTGTGTCATTGAATGAACATTTAGGTCATTTTGGTCCTCCCTAGGATTATTCTTGTCCAATTAGGGTTTTTAAACAATCTTGTGCATCCAATAGGTGTGTTTGTGTCATTGGATGAACATTTAGGGCATTTTTGTCCTCCCAAGGCTTATTCTTGTCCAATTAGGGTTTTTAACCAATCTTGTGCATCCAATAAGTTAATTTGTGTCATTGGATGAACATTTAGGTCATTTTCGTCCTCCCAAGGCTTATTCTTGTCCAATTTGGGATTTTAACCAATCTTGTGCATCCAATAGGTGTGTTTGTGTCATTGGATTATCATTTAGGGCATTTTCGTCCTCCCTTGGCTTATTCTTATCCAATTAGGGTTTTTAACCAATCTTGTGCATCCAATAGGTGTGTTTGTGTCATTTGATTAACATTTAGGTCATCTTCGTCCTCCCAAGGCTTTTACTTGTCCAATTAGGGTTTCTATCCAATCTTGTGCATCCAATAAGTTCATTTGTGTCATTGGATGAACATTTAGGTCATTTTCGTCCTCCCTAGGCTTAATCATGTCCAATTAGGGTTTTTAACCAATCTTGTGCATCCAATAGGTATGTTTGTGTCCTGGGATGGACAATTAGGTCATTTTCATCCTCCCAAGGCTTGTTCTTGTCCAATTAGGGTTTTTACCAATCTTGTGCTTCCTATAGGTGTGTTTGTGTCATTGGATGAACATTTAGGTCATTCCCGTCCACCCTAAGCTTATTCTTGCCCAATTAGGGTTTTAAACCAATCTTCTACTTCCTATAGGTGTGTTTGTGTCATTGGATGAATATTTAGGTCATTTTCGTCCACCCTAGGCTTATTCTTGCCCAATTAGGGTTTTTAAACAATCTTGTGCATCCAATAGGTGTGATTGTGTCATTGGATTATCATTTAGGGCATTTTCGTCCTCCCTTGGCTTATTCTTATCCAATTAGGGTTTTTAACCAATCTTGTGCATCCAATAGGTGTGTTTGTGTCATTGGATTAACATTTAGGTCATCTTCGTCCTCCCAAGGCTTTTTCTTGTCCAATATGGGTTTTATCCAATCTTGTGCATCCAATAAGTTCATTTGTGTCATTGGATGAACATTTAGGTCATTTCTGTCCACCCTAGGCTTATTCTTGCCCAATTAGGGTTTTCAACCAATCTTGTGCATCCAATAGGTATGTTTGTGTCATTGGATGAACATTTAGGTCATTTTCGTCCACCCAAGGCTTATTCTTGTCCAATTACGGTTTTTTGACAAATCTTGTGGATCCAATAAGTTCATTTGTGTCATTGGGTGAACATTTAGGTCAATTTCGTCCTCCCTAGGCTTATTCTTGTCCAATTAGGGTTTTTAACCAATCATGTGCATTCAATAGGTGTATTTGTGTCATTGGGTGAACATTTAGGTTATTTTCGTCCTTTCTTGGCTTATACTTGTCCAAATAGGGTTTTTAAACAATCTTGTGCATCCAATAGGTTTGTTTGTGTCATTGGATGAACATTTAGGTCATTTTCGTACTCCCAAGGCTTATTCTTGTTTAATGTTTTTAACCAATCTTGTGCATCCAATAAGTTCATTTGTGTCATTGAATAAACATTTAGGTCATTTTGGTCCTCCCTAGACTTATTCTTGTGCAATTAGGGTTTTTAAACAATCTTGTGCATCCAATAGGTGTGTTTGTGTCATTGGATGAACATTTAGGTCATTTTCGTCTTCCTTAGGCATCTTGTTGTCGAATTAGGGTTTTTAACCAATCTTGTACATCCAATAGGTGTGTTTGTGTCATTGGATGAACATTTAGGTCATTTTCGCCCTCCTTAGGCTTATTCTTGTCCAATTAGGGTTTTTAACAAATCTTGTGCATCCAATAAGTTCATTTGTGTCATTGAATGATCATTTAGGTCATTTTGGTTCTCCCTAAGCTTATTCTTGTCCAATTATTGTTTTTAAACAATCTTGTGCATCCAATAGGTGTGTTTGTGTCATTGGATGAACATTTAGGTAATTTTCGTCCTCCTTAGGCTTATTCTTGTCCAATTAGGGTTTTTAACAAATCTTGTGCATCCAATAAGTTCATTTGTGTCATTGAATGAACATTTAGGTCATTTTGGTCCTCCCTAGGCTTATTCTTGTCCAATTAGGGTTTTTAACCAATCTTGTGCATCCAATAGGTGTGTTTGTGTCATTGGATGAACATTTAGGTCATTTTCGCCCTCCTTAGGCTTATTCTTGTCCAATTAGGGTTTTTAACAAATCTTGTGCATCCAATAAGTTCATTTGTGTCATTGAATGAACATTTAGGTCATTTTGGTTCTCCCTAAGCTTATTCTTGTCCAATTATTGTTTTTAAACAATCTTGTGCAACCAATAGGTGTGTTTGTGTCATTGGATGAACATTTAGGTAATTTTCGTCCTCCTTAGGCTTTTTCTTGTCCAATTAGGGTTTTTAACAAATCTTGTGCATCCAATAAGTTCATTTGTGTCATTGAATGAACATTTAGGTCATTTTGGTCCTCCCTAGGCTTATTCTTGTCCAATTAGGGTTTTTAAACAATCTTGTGCATCCAATAGGTGTGTTTGTGTCATTGGATGAACATTTAGGACATTTTCGTCCTCCCAAGGCTTATTCTTGTCCAATTAGGGTTTTTAACCAATCTTGTGCATCCAATAAGTTAATTTGTGTCATTGGATGAACATTTAGGTCATTTTCGTCCTCCCAAGGCTTATTCTTGTCCAATTAGGGTTTTTAACCAATCTTGTGCATACAATAACTTCCTTTGTGTCATTGGACGAACATTTATGTCATTTTCGTCCTCCCTAGGCTTATTCTTGTCCAAGTAGGTTTTTAACCAGTCTTGTACAACCAATAAGTTCATTTGTGTCATTGGATGAACATTTAGGTCATTTTCGTCCTCCCTAGCCTTATTCTTGTCCAATTAGGGTTTTTAACCAATCTTGTGCATCCAATAGGTGTGTTTGTGTCATTGGATTATCATTTAGGGCATTTTCGTCCTCCCTTGGCTTATTCTTATCCAATTAGGGTTTTTAACCAATCTTGTGCATCCAATAGGTGTGTTTGTGTCATTGGATTAACATTTAGGTCATCTTCGTCCTCCCAAGGCTTTTTCTTGTCCAATTAGGGTTTTATCCAATCTTGTGCATCCAATAAGTTCATTTGTGTCATTGGATGAACATTTAGGTCATTTTCGTCCTCCCTAGGCTTATTCTTGTCCAATTAGTGTTTTTAACCAATCTTGTGCATCCAATAGGTATGTTTGTGTCCTTGGATGGACAATTAGGTCATTTTCGTCCTCCCAATGCTTATTCTTGTCCAATTAGGGTTTTTAACCAATCATGTGCATCCAATAGGTGTGTTTGTGTCATTGGATGAACATTTAGGTTATTTTCGTCCTCCCTTGGCTTATACTTGTCCAATTAGGGTTTTTAAACAATCTTGTGCATCCAATAAGTTCATTTGTGTCATTGGATGAACATTTAGGTCATTATCGTCCTCCCAAGGCTTATTCTTGTGCATCCATTAAGTTCATTTGTGTCATTGAATGAACATTTAGGTCATTTTGGTCCTCCCTAGACTTATTCTTGTGCAATTAGGGTTTTTAAACAATCTTGTGCATCCAATAGGTGTGTTTGTGTCATTGGATGAACATTTAGGTCAATTTCGTCATCCTTAGGCATCTTCTTGTCCAATTAGGGTTTTTAACCAATCTTGTGCATCCAATAGGTGTGTTTGTGTCATTGGATGAACATTTAGGTCATTTTCGCCCTCCTTAGGCTTATTCTTGTCCAATTAGGGTTTTTAACAAATCTTGTGCATCCAATAAGTTCATTTGTGTCATTGAATGAACATTTAGGTCATTTTGGTCCTCCCTAGGCTTATTCTTGTCCAATTAGGGTTTTTAAACAATCTTGTGCATCCAAAGGTGTGTTTGTGTCATTGGATGAACATTTAGGGCATTTTCGTCCTCCTTAGGCTTATTCTTGTCCAATTAGGATTTTTAACAAATCTTGTGCATCCAATAAGTTCATTTGTGTCATTGAATGAACATTTAGGTCATTTTGGTTCTCCCTAAGCTTATTCTTGTCCAATTATTGTTTTTAAACAATCTTGTTCATCCAATAGGTGTGTTTGTGTCATTGGATGAACATTTACGTAATTTTCGTCCTCCTTAGGCTTATTCTTGTCCAATTAGGGTTTTTAACAAATCTTGTGCATCCAATAAGTTCATTTGTGTCATTGAATGAACATTTAGGTCATTTTGGTCCTCCCTAGGCTTATTCTTGTCCAATTAGTGTTTTTAAACAATCTTGTGCATCCAATAGGTGTGTTTGTGTCATTGGATGAACATTTAGGGCATTTTCGTCCTCCCAAGGCTTATTCTTGTCCAATTAGGGTTTTTAACCAATCTTGTGCATCCAATAAGTTAATTTGTGTCATTGGATGAACATTTAGGTCATCTTCGTCCTCCCAAGGCTTATTCTTGTCCAATTAGGGTTTTTAACCAATCTTGTGCATCCAATAAGTTCCTTTGTGTCATTGGATGAACATTTAGGTCATTTTCGTCCTCCCTAGGCTTATTCTTGTCCAATTAGGGTTTTTAACCAGTCTTGTACATCCAATAAGTTCATTTGTGTCATTGGATGAACATTTAGGTCATTTTCGTCCTCCCTAGCCTTATTCTTCTCCAATTAGGGTTTTTAACCAATCTTGTGCATCCAATAGGTGTGTTTGTGTCATTGGATTATCATTTAGGGCATTTTCGTCCTCCCTTGGCTTATTCTTATCCAATTAGGGTTTTTAACCAATCTTGTGCATCCAATAGGTGTGTTTGTGTCATTGGATTAACATTTAGGTCATCTTCGTCCTCCCAAGGCTTTTTCTTGTCCAATTAGGGTTTTATCCAATCTTGTGCATCCAATAAGTTCATTTGTGTCATTGGATGAACATTTAGGTCATTTTCGTCCTCCCTAGGCTTATTCTTGTCCAATTAGTGTTTTTAACCAATCTTGTGCATCCAATAGGTATGTTTGTGTCCTTGGATGGACAATTAGGTCATTTTCGTCCTCACAAAGCTTATTCTTGTCCAATTAGCGTTTTTAACCAATCTTCTGCTTCCTATAGGTGTGTTTGTGTCATTGGATGAACATTTAGGTCTTTTTCGTCCTCCTTAGGCTTATTCTTGTCCAATTAGGGTTTTTAACAAATCTTGTGCATCCAATAAGTTCATTTGTGTCATTGAATGAACATTTAGGTCATTTTCGTCCTCCCAAGGCTTATTCTTGTCCAATTAGGGTTTTTATCCAATCTTGTGCATCCAATAAGTTCGTTTGTGTCATTGGATGAACATTTAGGTCATTTTCGTCCTCCCTAGGCTTATTCTTTTCCAATTAGTGTTTTTAACCAATCTTGTGCATCCAATAGGTATGTTTGTGTCCTTGGATGAACAATTAGGTCATTTTCGTCCTCCCAATGCTAATTCTTGTCCAATTAGGGTTTTTAACCAATCTTGTGTATCAAATAAGTTCATTTGTGTCATTGGATGAACATTTAGGTCATTTTCGTCCTCCCTAGGCTTATTCTTGTCCAATTAGGGTTTTTAACCAATTTGTGCATCCAATAGGTGTGTTTGTGTCATTGGATGAACATTTAGGTCCTATTCGTCTTCCTTAGGCATCTTCTTGTCCAATTAGGGTTTTAAACCAATCTTGTGCATCCAATAGGTGTGTTTGTGTTATTGGATGAACATTTAGGTCATTTTCGTCCTCCTTAGGCTAATTCTTGTCCAATTAGGGTTTTTAACAAATCTTGTGCATCCAATAAGTTCATTTGTGTCAATGAATGAACATTTAGGTCATTTTGGTCCTCCCTAGGCTTATTCTTGTCCAATTAGGGTTTTTAAACAATCTTGTGTATCCAATAGGTGTGTTTGTGTCATTGGATGAACATTTAGGGCATTTTCGTCCTCCCAAGACTTATTCTTGTCCAATTAGGGTTTTTAACCAATCTTGTGCATCCAATAAGTTAATTTGTGTCATTGGATGAACATTTAGGTCATTTTCGTCCTCCCAAGGCTTATTCTTGTCCAATTAAGGTTTTTAACCAATCTTGTGCATCCAATAAGTTCCATTTGTGTCATTGGATGAACATTTAGGTCATTTTCGTCCTCCCTAGGCTTATTCTTGTCCAATTAGGCTTTTTAACCAATCTTGTACATCCAATAAGTTCATTTGTGTCGTTGGATGAACATTTAGGTCATTTTCGTCCTCCCTAGCCTTATTCTTGTCCAATTAGGGTTTTTAACCAATCTTGTGCATCCAATAGGTGTGTTTGTGTCATTGGATTAACATTTAGGCCATCTTCGTCCTCCCTAGCCTTATTCTTGTCCAATTAGTGTTTTTAACCAATCTTGTGCATCCAATAGGTATGTATGTGTCCTTGGATGGACAATTAGGTCATTTTCGTCCTCACAAGGCTTATTCTTGTCCAATTAGCGTTTTTAACCAATCTTCTGCTTCCTATAGGTGTGTTTGTGTCATTGGATGAACATTTAGGTCATTTCCGTCCACCCTAGGCTTATTCTTGTCCAATTAGGGTTTTCAACCAATCTTGTGCATCCAATAGGTATGTTTGTGTCATTGGATGAACATTTAGGTCATTTTCGTCCACCCAAGGCATATTCTTGTCCAATTAGGGTTTTTTGACAAATCTTGTGCATCCAATAAGTTCATTTGTGTCATTGGGTTAACATCTAGGTCATTTTCGTCCTCCCTAGGCTTATTCTTGTCCAATTAGGGTTTTTAACCAATCATGTGCATTCAATAGGTAAATTTGTGTCATTGGATGAACATTTAGGTTATTTTCGTCCACCCTTGGCTTATACTTGTCCAAATAGGGTTTTTAAACAATCTTGTGCATCCAATAGGTGTGTTTGTGTCATTGGATGAACATTTAGGTCATTTTCGTACTTCCAAGGCTTATTCTTGTCCAATGTTTTTAACCAATCTTGTGCATCCAATAAGTTCATTTGTGTCATTGAATAAACATTTAGGTCATTTTGGTCCTCCCTAGACTTATTCTTGTGCAATTAGGGTTTTTAAACAATCTTGTGCATCCAATAGGTGTGTTTGTGTCATTGGATGAACATTTAGGTCATTTTCGTCTTTCTTAGGCATCTTCTTGTCCAATTAGGGTTTTTAACCGATCTTGTGCATCCAATAGGTGTGTTTGTGTCATTGGATGAACATTTAGGTCATTTTCGCCCTCCTTAGGCTTATTCTTGTCCAATTAGGGTTTTTAACAAATCTTGTGCATCCAATAAGTTCATTTGTGTCATTGAATAAACATTTAGGTCATTTTGCTTCTCCCTAAGCTTATTCTTGTCCAATTATTGTTTTTAAACAATCTTGTGCATCCAATAGGTGTGTTTGTGTCATTGGATGAACATTTAGGTAATTTTCGTCCTCCTTAGGCTTATTCTTGTCCAATTAGGGTTTTTAACAAATCTTGTGCATCCAATAAGTTCATTTTTGTCATTGAATGAACATTAGGTCATTTTGGTCGTCCCTAGGCTTATTCTTGTCCAATTAGGGTTTTTAAACAATCTTGTGCATCCAATAGGTGTGTTTTTGTCATTGGATAAACATTTAGGACATTTTCGTCCTCCCAAGGCTTATTCTTGTCCAATTAGGGTTTTTAACCAATCTTGTGCATCCAATAAGTTAATTTGTGTCATTGGATGAACATTTAGGTCATTTTCGTCCTCCCAAGGCTTATTCTTGTCCAATTAGGGTTTTTAACCAATCTTGTGCATACAATAACTTCCTTTGTGTCTTTGGACGAACATTTATGTCATTTTCGTCCTCCCTAGGCTTATTCTTGTCCAAGTAGGTTTTTAACCAGTCTTGTACATCCAATATGTTCATTTGTGTCATTGGATGAACATTTAGGTCATTTTCGTCCTCCCTAGCCTTATTCTTGTCCAATTAGGGTTTTTAACCAATCTTGTGCATCCAATAGGTGATTTTTGTGTCATTGGATTATCATTTAGGGCATTTTCGTCCTCCCTTGGCTTATTCTTATCCAATTAGGGTTTTTAACCAATCTTGTGCATCCAATAGGTGTGTTTGTGTCATTGGATAAACATTTAGGTCATCTTCATCCTCCCAAGGCTTTTTCTTGTCCAATTAGGGTTTTATCCAATCTTGTGCATCCAATAAGTTCATTTGTGTCATTGGATGAACATTTAGGTCATTTTCGTCCTCCCTAGGCTTATTCTTGTCCAATTAGTGTTTTTAACCAATCTTGTGCATCCAATAGGTATGTTTGTGTCCTTGGATGGAAAATTAGGTCATTTTCGTCCTCACAAAGCTTATTCTTGTCCAATTAGCGTTTTTAACCAATCTTCTGCTTCCTATAGGTGTGTTTGTGTCATTGGATGAACATTTAGGTCTTTTTCGTCCTCCTTAGGCTTATTCTTGTCCAATTAGGGTTTTTAACAAATCTTGTGCATCCAATAAGTTCATTTGTGTCATTGAATGAACATTTAGGTCATTTTCGTCCTCCCAAGGCTTATTCTTGTCCAATTAGGGTTTTTATCCAATCTTGTGCATCCAATAAGTTCGTTTGTGTCATTGGATGAACATTTAGGTCATTTTCGTCCTCCCCAGGCTTATTCTTTTCCAATTAGTGTTTTTAACCAATCTTGTGCATCCAATAGGTATGTTTGTGTCCTTGGATGAACAATTAGGTCATTTTCGTCCTCCCAATGCTAATTCTTGTCCAATTAGGGTTTTTAACCAATCTTGTGCATCAAATAAGTTCATTTGTGTCATTGGATGAACATTTAGGTCATTTTCGTCCTCCCTAGGCTTATTCTTGTCCAATTAGGGTTTTTAACCAATTTGTGCATCCAATAGGTGTGTTTGTGTCATTGGATGAACATTTAGGTCATATTCGTCTTCCTTAGGCATCTTCTTGTCCAATTAGGGTTTTAAACCAATCTTGTGCATCCAATAGGTGTGTTTGTGTTATTGGATGAACATTTAGGTCATTTTCGTCCTCCTTAGGCTAATTCTTGTCCAATTAGGGTTTTTAACAAATCTTGTGCATCCAATAAGTTCATTTGTGTCAATGAATGAACATTTAGGTCATTTTGGTCCTCCCTAGGCATATTCTTGTCCAATTAGGGTTTTTAAACAATCTTGTGTATCCAATAGGTGTGTTTGTGTCATTGGATGAACATTTAGGGCATTTTCGTCCTCCCAAGACTTATTCTTGTCCAATTAGGGTTTTTAACCAATCTTGTGCATCCAATAAGTTAATTTGTGTCATTGGATGAACATTTAGGTCATTTTCGTCCTCCCATGGCTTATTCTTGTCCAATTAAGGTTTTTAACCAATCTTGTACATCTAATAAGTTCCATTTGTGTCATTGGATGAACATTTAGGTCATTTTCGTCCTCCCTAGGCTTATTCTTGTCCAATTAGGCTTTTTAACCAATCTTGTACATCCAATAAGTTCATTTGTGTCGTTGGATGAACATTTAGGTCATTTTCGTCCTCCCTAGCCTTATTCTTGTCCAATTAGGGTTTTTAACCAATCTTGTGCATCCAATAGGTGTGTTTGTGTCATTGGATTAACATTTAGGCCATCTTCTTCCTCCCTAGCCTTATTCTTGTCCAATTAGTGTTTTTAACCAATCTTGTGCATCCAATAGGTATGTATGTGTCCTTGGATGGACAATTAGGTCATTTTCGTCCTCACAAGGCTTATTCTTGTCCAATTAGCGTTTTTAACCAATCTTCTGCTTCCTATAGGTGTGTTTGTGTCATTGGATGAACATTTAGGTCATTTCCGTCCACCCTAGGCTTATTCTTGCCCAATTAGGGTTTTCAACCAATCTTGTGCATCCAATAGGTATGTTTGTGTCATTGGATGAACATTTAGGTCATTTTCGTCCACCCAAGGCATATTCTTGTCCAATTAGGGTTTTTTGACAAATCTTGTGCATCCAATAAGTTCATTTGTGTCATTGGGTTAACATCTAGGTCATTTTCGTCCTCCCTAGGCTTATTCTTGTCCAATTAGGGTTTTTAACCAATCATGTGCATTCAATAGGTAAATTTGTGTCATTGGATGAACATTTAGGTTATTTTCGTCCTCCCTTGGCTTATACTTGTCCAAATAGGGTTTTTAAACAATCTTGTGCATCCAATAGGTGTGTTTGTGTCATTGGATGAACATTTAGGTAATTTTCGTACTCCCAAGGCTTATTCTTGTCCAATGTTTTTAACCAATCTTGTGCATCCAATAAGTTCATTTATGTCATTGAATAAACATTTAGGTCATTTTGGTCCTCCCTAGACTTATTCTTGTGCAATTAGGGTTTTTAAACAATCTTGTGCATCCAATAGGTGTGTTTGTGTCATTGGATGAACATTTAGGTCATTTTCGTCTTTCTTAGGCATCTTCTTGTCCAATTAGGGTTTTTAACCGATCTTGTGCATCCAATAGGTGTGTTTGTGTCATTGGATGAACATTTAGGTCATTTTCGCCCTCCTTAGGCTTATTCTTGTCCAATTAGGGTTTTTAACAAATCTTGTGCATCCAATAAGTTCATTTGTGTCATTGAATAAACATTTAGGTCATTTTGCTTCTCCCTAAGCTTATTCTTGTCCAATTATTGTTTTTAAACAATCTTGTGCATCCAATAGGTGTGTTTGTGTCATTGGATGAACATTTAGGTAATTTTCGTCCTCCTTAGGCTTATTCTTGTCCAATTAGGGTTTTTAACAAATCTTGTGCATCCAATAAGTTCATTTGTGTCATTGAATGAACATTAGGTCATTTTGGTCGTCCCTAGGCTTATTCTTGTCCAATTAGGGTTTTTAAACAATCTTGTGCATCCAATAGGTGTGTTTTTGTCATTGGATGAACATTTAGGACATTTTCGTCCTCCCAAGGCTTATTCTTGTCCAATTAGGGTTTTTAACCAATCTTGTGCATCCAATAAGTTAATTTGTGTCATTGGATGAACATTTAGGTCATTTTCGTCCTCCCAAGGCTTATTCTTGTCCAATTAGGGTTTTTAACCAATCTTGTGCATACAATAACTTCCTTTGTGTCTTTGGACGAACATTTATGTCATTTTCGTCCTCCCTAGGCTTATTCTTGTCCAAGTAGGTTTTTAACCAGTCTTGTACATCCAATATGTTCATTTGTGTCATTGGATGAACATTTAGGTCATTTTCGTCCTCCCTAGCCTTATTCTTGTCCAATTAGGGTTTTTAACCAATCTTGTGCATCCAATAGGTGTGTTTGTGTCATTGGATTATCATTTAGGGCATTTTCGTCCTCCCTTGGCTTATTCTTATCCAATTAGGGTTTTTAACCAATCTTGTGCATCCAATAGGTGTGTTTGTGTCATTGGATTAACATTTAGGTCATCTTCGTCCTCCCAAGGCTTTATCTTGTCCAATTAGGGTTTTATCCAATCTTGTGCATCCAATAAGTTCATTTGTGTCATTGGATGAACATTTAGGTCATTTTCGTCCTCCCTAGGCTTATTCTTGTCCAATTAGTGTTTTTAACCAATCTTGTGCATCCAATAGGTATGTTTGTGTCCTTGGATGGACAATTAGGTCATTTTCGTCCTCACAAAGCTTATTCTTGTCCAATTAGCGTTTTTAACCAATCTTCTGATTCCTATAGGTGTGTTTGTGTCATTGGATGAACATTTAGGTCTTTTTCGTCCTCCTTAGGCTTATTCTTGTCCAATTAGGGTTTTTAACAAATCTTGTGCATCCAATAAGTTCATTTGTGTCATTGAATGAACATTTAGGTCATTTTCGTCCTCCCAAGGCTTATTCTTGTCCAATTAGTGTTTTTATCCAATCTTGTGCATCCAATAAGTTCGTTTGTGTCATTGCATGAACATTTAGGTCATTTTCGTCCTCCCTAGGCTTATTCTTTTCCAATTAGTGTTTTTAACCAATCTTGTGCATCCAATAGGTATGTTTGTGTCCTTGGATGAACAATTAGGTCATTTTCGTCCTCCCAATGCTAATTCTTGTCCAATTAGGGTTTTTAACCAATCTTGTGCATCAAATAAGTTCATTTGTGTCATTGGATGAACATTTAGGTCATTTTTGCCTCCCTAGGCTTATTCTTGTCCAATTAGGGTTTTTAACCAATTTGTGCATCCAGTAGGTGTGTTTGTGTCATTGGATGAACATTTAGGTCATATTCGTCTTCCTTAGGCATCTTCTTGTCCAATTAGGGTTTTAAACCAATCTTGTGCATCCAATAGGTGTGTTTGTGTTATTGGATTAACATTTAGGTCAATTTCGTCCTCCTTAGGCTAATTCTTGTCCAATTAGGGTTTTTAACAAATCTTGTGCATCCAATAAGTTCATTTGTGTCAATGAATGAACATTTAGGTCATTTTGGTCCTCCCTAGGCTTATTCTTGTCCAATTAGGGTTTTTAAACAATCTTGTGTATCCAATAGGTGTGTTTGTGTCATTGGATGAACATTTAGGGCATTTTCGTCCTCCCAAGACTTATTCTTGTCCAATTAGGGTTTTTAACCAATCTTGTGCATCCAATAAGTTAATTTGTGTCATTGGATGAACATTTAGGTCATTATCATCCTCCCAAGGCTTATTCTTGTCCAATTAGGGTTTTTAACCAATCTTGTGCATCCAATAAGTTCATTTGTGTCATTGGATGAACATTTAGGTCATTTTCGTCCTCTCTATCCTTATTCTTGTCCAATTAGGGTTTTTAACCAATCTTGTGCATCCAATTAGTTAATTTGTGTCATTGGATGAACATTTAGGTCATTTTCGTCCTCCCAAGGCTTATTCTTGTCCAATTAGGGTTTTTAACCAATCTTGTGCATACAATAACTTCCTTTGTGTCATTGGACGAACATTTAGGTCATTTTCGTCCTCCCTAGGCTTATTCTTGTCCAAGTAGGTTTTTAACCAGTCTTGTACATCCAATAAGTTCATTTGTGTCATTGGATGAACATTTAGGTCATTTTCGTCCTCTCTAGCCTTATTCTTGTCCAATTAGGGTTTTTAACCAATCTTGTGCATCCAATAGGTGTGTTTGTGTCATTGGATTATCATTTAGGGCATTTTCGTCCTCCCTTGACTTATTCTTATCCAATTAGGGTTTTTAACCAATCTTGTGCATCCTATAGGTGTGTTTGTGTCATTGGATTAACATTTAGGTCATCTTCGTCCTCCCAAGGCTTTTTCTTGTCCAATTTGGGTTTTTAACCAATCTTGTGCATCCAATAAGTTCATTTGTGTCATTGGATGAACATTTAGGTAATCTTCGTCCTCCCTAGGCTTAATCATGTCCAATTAGGGTTTTTAACCTATCTTGTGCATCCAATAAGTTAATTTGTGTCATTCGATGAACATTTAGGTCATTTTCGTCCTCCCAAGGCTTATTCTTGTCCAATTAGGGTTTTTAACCAATCTTGTGCATCCAATAAGTTCCTTTGTGTCATTGGATGAACATTTAGGTCATTTTCGTCCTCTTTAGGCTTATTCTTGTCCAATTAGGATTTTTAACAAATCTTGTGCATCCAATAAGTTCATTTGTGTCATTGAATGAATATTTAGGTCATTTTCGTCCTCCCAAGGCTTATTCTTGTCCAATTAGGGTTTTTATCCAATCTTGTGCATCCAATAAGTTCATTTGTGTCATTGGATGAACATTTAGGTCATTTTCGTCCTCCCTAGGCTTATTCTTGTCCAATTAGTGTTTTTAACCAATCTTGTGCATCCAATAGGTATGTTTGTGTCCTTGGATGGACAATTAGGTCATTTTCGTCCTCCCAATGCTTATTCTTGTCCAATTAGGGTTTTTAACCAATCTTGTGCATCAAATAAATTCATTTGTGTCATTGGATGAACATTTAGGTCATTTTCGTCCTCCCTAGGCTTATTCTTGTCCAATTAGGGTTTTTAACCAATTTGTGCATCCAATAGGTGTGTTTGTGTCATTGGATGAACATTTAGGTCATTTTCGTCTTCCTTAGGCATCTTCTTGTCGAATTAGGGTTTTAAACCAATCTTGTGCATCCAATAGGTGTGTTTGTGTCATTGGATGAACATTTAGGGCATTTTCGTCCTCCCAAGACTTATTCTTGTCCAATTAGGGTTTTTAACCAATCTTGTGCATCCAATAAGTTAATTTGTGTCATTGGATGAACATTTAGGTCATTATCGTCCTCCCAAGGCTTATTCTTGTCCAATTAGGGTTTTTAACCAATCTTGTGCATCCAATAAGTTCATTTGTGTCGTTGGATGAACATTTAGGTCATTTTCGTCCTCCCTAGCCTTATTCTTGTCCAATTAGGGTTTTTAACCAATCTTGTGCATCCAATAGGTGTGTTTGTGTCATTGGATTAACATTTAGGCCATCTTCGTCCTCCCTAGCCTTATTCTTGTCCAATTAGTGTTTTTAACCAATCTTGTGCATCCAATAGGTATGTTTGTGTCCTTGGATGGACAATTAGGTCATTTTCGTCCTCCCAATGCTTATTCTTGTCCAATTAGGGTTTTTAACCAATCTTGTGCATCCAATAAGTTAATTTGTGTCATTGGATGAACATTTAGGTCATTTTCGTCCTCCCAAGGCTTATTCTTGTCCAATTAGGGTTTTTAACCAATCTTGTGCATACAATAACTTCCTTTGTGTCATTGGACGAACATTTATGTCATTTTCGTCCTCCCTAGGCTTATTCTTGTCCAAGTAGGTTTTTAACCAGTCTTGTACATCCAATATGTTCATTTGTGTCATTGGATGAACATTTAGGTCATTTTCGTCCTCCCTAGCCTTATTCTTGTCCAATTAGGGTTTTTAACCAATCTTGTGCATCCAATAGGTGTGTTTGTGTCATTGGATTAACATTTAGGTCATCTTCGTCCTCCCAAGGCTTTTTCTTGTCCAATTAGGGTTTTATCCAATCTTGTGCATCCAATAAGTTCATTTGGGTCATTGGATGAACATTTAGGTCATTTTCGTCCTCCCTAGGCTTATTCTTGTCCAATTAGTGTTTTTAACCAATCTTGTGCATCCAATAGGTATGTTTGTGTCCTTGGAAGGACAATTAGGTCATTTTCGTCCTCGCAAGGCTTATTCTTGTCCAATTAGCGTTTTTAACCAATCTTCTGCTTCCTATAGGTGTGTTTGTGTCATTGGATGAACATTTAGGTCTTTTCGTCCTCCTTAGGCTTATTCTTGTCCAATTAGGGTTTTTAACAAATCTTGTGCATCCAATAAGTTCATTTGTGTCATTGAATGAACATTTAGGTCATTTTCGTCCTCCCAAGGCTTATTCTTGTCCAATTAGGGTTTATATCCAATCTTGTGCATCCAATAAGTTCATTTGTGTCATTGGATGAACATTTAGGTCATTTTCGTCCTCCCTAGGCTTATTCTTTTCCAATTAGTGTTTTTAACCAATCTTGTGCATCCAATAGGTATGTTTGTGTCCTTGGATGAACAATTAGGTCATTTTCGTCCTCCCAAGACTTATTCTTGTCCAATTAGTGTTTTTAACCAATCATGTGCATCCAATAGGTGTGTTTGTGTCATTGGATGCACATTTAGGTTATTTTCGTCCTCCCTTGGCTTATACTTGTCCAATTAGGGTTTTTAAACAATCTTGTGCATCCAATAAGTTCATTTGTGTCATTGGATGAACATTTAGGTCATTTTCGTACTCCCAAGGCTTATTCTTGTCCAATGTTTTTAACCAATCTTGTGCATCCAATAAGTTCATTTGTGTCATTGAATAAACATTTAGGTCATTTTGGTCCTCCCTAGACTTATTCTTGTGCAATTAGGGTTTTTAAACAATCTTGTGCATCCAACAGGTGTGTTTGTGTCATTGGATGAACATTTAGGTCATTTTCGTCTTTCTTAGGCATCTTCTTGTCCAATTAGGGTTTTTAACCGATCTTGTGCATCCAATAGGTGTGTTTGTGTCATTGGATGAACATTTAGGTCATTTTCGCCCTCCTTAGGCTTATTCATGTCCAATTAGGGTTTTTAACAAATCTTGTGCATCCAATAAGTTCATTTGTGTCATTGAATAAACATTTAGGTCATTTTGCTTCTCCCTAAGCTTATTCTTGTCCAATTATTGTTTTTAAACAATCTTGTGAGTCCAATAGGTGTGTTTGTGTCATTGGATGAACATTTAGGTAATTTTCGTCCTCCTTAGGCTTATTCTTGTCCAATTAGGGTTTTTAACAAATCTTGTGCATCCAATAAGTTCATTTGTGTCATTGAATGATTATTAGGTCATTTTGGTCCTCCCTAGGCTTATTCTTGTCCAATTAGGGTTTTTAAACAATCTTGTGCATCCAATAGGTGTGTTTGTGTCATTGGATGAACATTTAGGACATTTTCGTCCTCCCAAGGCTTATTCTTGTCCAATTAGGGTTTTTAACCAATCTTGTGCATCCAATAAGTTAATTTGTGTCATTGGATGAACATTTAGGTCATTTTCGTCCTCCCAAGGCTTATTCTTGTCCAATTAGGGTTTTTAACCAATCTTGTGCATACAATAACTTCCTTTGTGTCATTGGACGAACATTTATGTCATTTTCGTCCTCCCTAGGCTTATTCTTGTCCAAGTAGGTTTTTAACCAGTCTTGTACAACCAATAAGTTCATTTGTGTCATTGGATGAACATTTAGGTCATTTTCGTCCTCCCTAGCCTTATTCTTGTCCAATTAGGGTTTTTAACCAATCTTGTGCATCCAATAGGTGTGTTTGTGTCATTGGATTATCATTTAGGGCATTTTCGTCCTCCCTTGGCTTATTCTTATCCAATTAGGGTTTTTAACCAATCTTGTGCATCCAATAGGTGTGTTTGTGTCATTGGATTAACATTTAGGTCATCTTCGTCCTCCCAAGGCTTTTTCTTGTCCAATTAGGGTTTTATCCAATCTTGTGCATCCAATAAGTTCATTTGTGTCATTGGATGAACATTTAGGTCATTTTCGTCCTCCCTAGGCTTATTCTTGTCCAATTAGTGTTTTTAACCAATCTTGTGCATCCAATAGGTGTGTTTGTGTCATTGGAGGAACATTTAGGTCATTTTCGTCCTCCCTAGTCTTATTCTTGTCCAATTAGGGTTTTTATGCAATCTTGTGCATCCAATATGTGTGTTTATGTCATTGGACGAACATTTAGGTCATTTTCGTCCTCCCTAGGCTTATTCTTGTCCAATTAGGGTTTTTAACCAATCTTGTGCATCCAATAAGTTCATTTGTGTCATTGGATGAACATTTAGGTCATTTTCGTCCTCCCTAGGCTTATTCTTGTCCAATTAGGGTTTTTAACCAATCTTGTGCATCCAATAAGTTCATTTGTGTCATTGGATGAACATTTAGGTCATTTTCGTCCTCCCTAGGCTTATTCTTGTCCAATTAGGGTTTTCACCCAATCTTGTGCATCCAATAAGTTCATTTGTGTCATTGGATGAACATTTAGGTCATTTTCGTCCTCCCTAGGCTTATTCTTGTCCAATTAGGGTTTTTAACCAATCTTGTGCATCCAATAAGTTCATTTGTGTCATTGGATGAACATTTAGGTCATTTTCGTCCTCCCTAGGCTTATTCTTGTCCAATTAGGGTTTTTAACCAATCTTGTGCATCCAATAAGTTCATTTGTGTCATTGGATGAACATTTAGGTCATTTTTGTCCTCCCTAGGTTTATTCTTGTCCAATTAGGGTTTTTAACCAATATTGTGCATCCAATAAGTTCATTTCTATCATTGGATGAACATTTAGGTCATTTTCGTCCTCCCTAGGCTTATTCTTGTCGAATTACGGTTTTTATGCAATCTTGTGGATCCAATAGGTGTGTTTGTGTCATTGGACGAACATTTAGGTCATTTTCGTCATCCCTAGGCTTATTCTTGTCCAATTAGGGTTTTTAACCAATCTTGTGCATCCAATAAGTTCATTTGTGTCATTGGATGAACATTTAGGTCATTTTCGTCCTCCCTAGTCTTATTCTTGTCGAATTAGGGTTTTTATGCAATCTTGTGCATCCAATAGGTGTGTTTGTGTCATTGGAGGAACATTTAGGTCATTTTCGTCCTCCATAGTTTTATTCTTATCCAATTAGGGTTTTTATGCAAGCTTGTGGATCCAATAGGTGTGTTTGTGTCATTGGACGAACATTTAGGTCATTTTCGTCCTCCCTAGGCTTATTCTTGTCCAATTAGGGTTTTTAACCAATCTTGTGCATCCAATAAGTTCATTTGTGTCATTGGATGAACATTTAGGTCATTTTCGTCCTCCCTAGGCTTATTCTTGTCCAATTAGGGTATTCAACCAATCTTGTGCATCCAATAAGTTCATTTGTGTCATTGGAGGAACATTTAGGTCATTTTCTTCCTCCCTAGGCTTATTCTTGTCCAATTATGGTTTTTAACCCATCTTGTGCATCCAATAAGTTCATTTGTGTCATTGGATGCACATTTAGGTCATTTTCGTCCTCCCTAGGCTTATTCTTGTCCAATTGGGGTTTTTAACCAATCTTGTGCATCCAATAAGTTCATTTGTGTCATTGGATGAACATTTAGGTCATTTTTGTCCTCCCTAGGCTTATTCTTGTCCAATTAGGGTTTTTAACCAATCTTGTGCATCCAATAAGTTCATTTGTGTCATTGGATGAACATTTAGGTCATTTTCGTCCTCCCTAGGCTTATTCTTGTCCAATTAGGGTTTTTATGCAATCTTGTGCATCCAATAGGTGTGTTTGTGTCATTGGACGAACATTTAGGTCATTTTCGTCCTCCCTAGTCTTATTCTTGTCCAATTAGGATTTTTATGCAATCTAGTGCATCCGATAGGTGTGTTTGTGTCATTGGACGAACATTTAGGTCATTTTCGTCCTCCCTAGGCTTTTTCTTGTCCAATTAGGGTTTTTAACCAATCTTGTGCATCCAATAAGTTCATTTGTGTCATTGGATGAACATTTAGGTCATTTTCGTCTTCCCTAGGCTTATTCTTTTACAATTAGGGTTTTTAACCAATCTTGTGCATCCAATAAGTTCATTTGTGTCATTGGATGAACATTTCGGTCATTTTCGTCCTCACTAGGCTTATTCTTGTCCAATTAGGGTTTTTATGCAATCTAGTGCATCCAATAGGTGTGTTTGTGTCATTGGACGAACATTTAGGTCATTTTCGTCCTCCCTAGGCTTATTCTTGTCCAATTAGGGTTTTTAACCAATCTTGTGCATCCAATAAGTTCATTTGTGTCATTGGATGAACATTTAGGTCATTTTCGTCCACCCTAGGCTTATTTTTGTCCAATTAGGGTTTTTAACCAATCTTGTGCATCCAATAAGTTCATTTGTGTCATTGGATGAACATTTAGGTCATTTTCGTCCACCTAAGGCTTATTCTTGTTCAATTAGGGTTTCTAACCAATCTTGTGCATCCAATAGGTGTGTTTGTGTCATTGGATGAACATTTAGGTCATTTTCGTCCTCCCTAGGCTTATTCTTGTCCAATTAGGGTTTTTAACCAATCTTGTGCATCCAATAGGTGTGTTTGTGTCATTGGATGTACATTTAGTTCATTTTCGTCCTCCCTAGGCTTATTCTTGTCCAATTAGGGTTTTTAAGCAATCTTGTGCATCCAATAAGTTCATTTGTGTCATTGGATGAACATTTAGGTCATTTTCGTCCTCCCTAGGCTTATTCTTGTGCAATTAGGGTTTTTAACCAATCTTGTGAATCCAATAAGTTCATTTGTGTCATTGGATGAACATTTAGGTCATTGTCGTCCTCCCTAGTCTTATTCTTGTCCAATTAGGGTTTTAAGCATTCTTGTGCAATCAACGTGTGTGTTTGTGTCATTGGATGCACATTTTGGTCAATTTCGTCCTCTCTAGGCTTATTCTTGTCCAATTAGGGTTTTTAACCAATCTTGTGCATCCAATAAGTTCATTTGTGTCATTGGTTGAACATTTAGGTCATTTTCGTCCTCCCTAGGCTTATTCTTGTCCAATTAGGATTTTAAACCAATCTTGTGCATCCAATAGGTGTGTTTGTGTCATTTGATGAACATTTAGATCATTTTCGTCCTCCCAAGGCTTATTCTTGTCCAGTTAGGGTTTTTAACCAATCTTGTGCATCCAATAGGTGTGTTTGTGTCATTGGATGAACATTTAGGTCATTTTCGTCCTCCCTAGGCTTATTCTTGTCCAATTAGGGTTTTTAACCAATCTTGTGCATCCAATAAGTTCATTTGTGTCATTGGATGAACATTTAGGTCATTTTTGTCCTCCCTAGGATTATTCTTGTCCAATTAGGGTTTTTAACCAATCTTGTGCATCCAATAGGTGTGTTTGTGTCATTGGATGAACATTTAGGTCATTTTCGTCCTCCCTAGGCTTATTCTTGTCCAATTAGGGTTTTTAACCAATCTTGTGCATCCTATAACTTCATTTGTGTCATTGGATAAACATTTAGGTCATTTTCGTCCACCCTAGGCTTATTCTTGTCCAATTAGGGTTTTTAACCAATCTTGTGCATCCAATAGGTGTGTTTGTGTCATTGGATGAACATTTAGGTCATTTTCGTCCTCCCTAGGCTTATTCTTGTCCAGTTAGGGTTTCTTACGAATCTTGTGCATCCAATAGGTGTATTTGTGTCATTGGATGGATATTTAGGTCATTTTCGTCCTCCCTAGGCTTATTCTTGTCCAATTAGGGTTTTTAACCAATCTTGTGCATCCAATAAGTTCATTTGTGTCATTGGATGAACATTTAGGTCATTTTCGTCCTCCCTAGGCTTATTCTTGTCCAATTAGGGTTTTTAACCAATCTTGTGCATCCAATAGGTGTGTTTGTGTCATTGGATGAACATTTAGGACATTTTCGTCCTCCCAAGGCTTATTCTTGTCCAATTAGGGTTTTTAACCAATCTTGTGCATCCAATAAGTTAATTTGTGTCATTGGATGAACATTTAGGTCATTTTCGTCCTCCCAAGGCTTATTCTTGTCCAATTAGGGTTTTTAACCAATCTTGTGCATACAATAACTTCCTTTGTGTCATTGGACGAACATTTATGTCATTTTCGTCCTCCCTAGGCTTATTCTTGTCCAAGTAGGTTTTTAACCAGTCTTGTACATCCAATATGTTCATTTGTGTCATTGGATGAACATTTAGGTCATTTTCGTCCTCCCTAGCCTTATTCTTGTCCAATTAGGGTTTTTAACCAATCTTGTGCATCCAATAGGTGTGTTTGTGTCATTGGATTAACATTTAGGTCATCTTCGTCCTCCCAAGGCTTTTTCTTGTCCAATTAGGGTTTTATCCAATCTTGTGCATCCAATAAGTTCATTTGGGTCATTGGATGAACATTTAGGTCATTTTCGTCCTCCCTAGGCTTATTCTTGTCCAATTAGTGTTTTTAACCAATCTTGTGCATCCAATAGGTATGTTTGTGTCCTTGGAAGGACAATTAGGTCATTTTCGTCCTCGCAAGGCTTATTCTTGTCCAATTAGCGTTTTTAACCAATCTTCTGCTTCCTATAGGTGTGTTTGTGTCATTGGATGAACATTTAGGTCTTTTCGTCCTCCTTAGGCTTATTCTTGTCCAATTAGGGTTTTTAACAAATCTTGTGCATCCAATAAGTTCATTTGTGTCATTGAATGAACATTTAGGTCATTTTCGTCCTCCCAAGGCTTATTCTTGTCCAATTAGGGTTTATATCCAATCTTGTGCATCCAATAAGTTCATTTGTGTCATTGGATGAACATTTAGGTCATTTTCGTCCTCCCTAGGCTTATTCTTTTCCAATTAGTGTTTTTAACCAATCTTGTGCATCCAATAGGTATGTTTGTGTCCTTGGATGAACAATTAGGTCATTTTCGTCCTCCCAAGACTTATTCTTGTCCAATTAGTGTTTTTAACCAATCATGTGCATCCAATAGGTGTGTTTGTGTCATTGGATGCACATTTAGGTTATTTTCGTCCTCCCTTGGCTTATACTTGTCCAATTAGGGTTTTTAAACAATCTTGTGCATCCAATAAGTTCATTTGTGTCATTGGATGAACATTTAGGTCATTTTCGTCCTTCCAAGGCTTATTCTTGTCCAATTAGGGTTTTTAACCAATCTTGTGCATCCATTAAGTTCATTTGTGTCATTGAATGAACATTAGGTCATTTTGGTCCTCCCTAGACTTATTATTGTCCAATTATGGTTTTTAAACAATCTTGGGCATCCAATAGGTTTGTTTGTGTCATTGGATGAACATTTAGGGCATTTTCGTCCTCCCAAGACTTATTCTTGTCCAATTAGGGTTTTTAACCAATCTTGTGCATCCAATAAGTAAATCTGTGTCATTGGATGAACATTTAGGTCATTTTCGTCCTCCCAAGGCTTATTCTTGTCTAATTAGGGTTTTTGACAAATCTTGTGCATCCAATAAGTTCCTTTGTGCCATTGGATGAACATTTTGGTCATTTTCATCCTCCCTAGGCTTATTCTTGTCCAATTAGGGTTTTTAACCAATCTTGTACATCCAATAAGTATATTTGTGTCATTGGATGAACATTTAGGTCATTTTCGTTCTCCTTAGCCGTATTCTTGTCCAATTAGGGTTTTTAACCAATCTTGTGCATCCAATAGGTGTGTTTGTGTCATTGGATTAACATTTAGGTCATCTTCGTCCTCCCTAGGCTTATTCTTGTCCAATTAGGGTTTTTATCCAATCTTGTGCATCCTATAAGTTCATTTGTGTCATTGGAGGAACATTTAGGTCATTTTCGTCCTCCCTAGGCTTATTCTTGCCCAATTGGTGTTTTTAACCAATCTTGTGCATCCAATAGGTATGTTTGTGTCCTTGGATGGACAATTAGGTCATTTTCGTCCTCCCAAGGCTTATTCTTGTCAAATTAGGGTTTTTAACCCATCTTGTGCATCCAATAAGTTCATTTGTGTCATTGGATGAACATTTAGGTCATTTTCGTCCTCCCTAAGCTTATTCTTGTCCAATTAGGGTTTTTAACCAATCTTGTGCATCCAATAGGTGTGTTGGCGTCATTGGATGTACATTTAGGTCATTTTCGTTCTCCCTAGGGTTAATCATGTCCAATTGGGGTATTTAACCAATCTTCTGCTTCCTATAGGTGTGTTTGTGTCATTGGATGAACATTTAGGTCATTTCCGTCCACCCTAGGCTTATTCTTGCCCAATTAGGGTTTTTAACCAATCTTGTGCATCCAATAGGTATGTTTGTGTCACTGGATGAACATTTACGTCATTTTCGTCCACCCCAGGCATATTCTTGTCCAATTAGGGTTTTTAACAAATCTTGTGCATCCAATAAGTTCATTTGTGTCATTGGATGAACATTTAGGTCAATTTCGTCCTCCCAAGGCTTATTCTTGTCCAATTAGGGTTTTTAACCAATCTTGTGCATCCAATAAGTTCCTTTGTGTAATTGGATCAACATTTTGGTCATTTTCGTCCTCCCTAGGCTTATTCTTGTCCAATCAGGGTTTTTAACCAATATTGTACATCCAATAAGTTCATTTGTATCATTGGATGAACATTTAGGTCATTTTCGTTCTCCTTAGCCGTATTCTTGTCCAATTAGGGTTTTTAACCAATCTTGTGCATCCAATAAGTTCCTTTGTGTCATAGGATGAACATTTAGGTCTTTTTCGTCCTCCTTAGGCTTATTCTTGTCCAATTAGGGTTGTTAACAAATCTTGTGCATCCAATAAGTTCATTTGTGTCATTGAATGAACGTTTAGGTCATTTTCGTCCTCCCAAGGCTTATTCTTGTCCAATTAGGGTTTTTATCCAATCTTGTGCATCCAATAAGTTCATTTGTGTCATTGGATGAACATTTAGGTCATCTTCGTCCTCCCTAGGCTTATTCTTGTCCAATTAGTGTTTTTAACCAATCTTGTGCATCCAATAGGTAAGTTTGTGTCCTTGGATGGACAATTAGGTCATTTTCGTCCTCCCAATGCTTATTCTTGTCCAATTAGGGTTTTTAACCAATCTTGTGCATCCAATAGGTATGTTTGTGTCCTTGGATGGACAATTAGGTCATTTTCGTCCTCCCAAGGCTTATTCTTGTCAAATTAGGGTTTTTAACCCATCTTGTGCATCCAATAAGTTCATTTGTGTCATTGGATGAACATTTAGGTCATTTTCGTCCTCCCTAGGCTTATTCTTGTCCAATTAGGGTTTTTAACCAATCTTGTGCATCCAATAGGTGTGTTGGCGTCATTGGATGTACATTTAGGTCATTTTCGTTCTCCCTAGGGTTAATAATGTCCAATTGGGGTTTTTAACCAATTTTCTGCTTCCTATAGGTGTGTTTGTGTCATTGGATGAACATTTAGGTCATTTCCGTCCACCCTAGGCTTATTCTTGCCCAATTAGGGTTTTTAACCAATCTTGTGCATCCAATACGTATGTTTGTGTCATTGGATGAAAATTTACGTCATTTTCGTCCACCCAAGGCATATTCTTGTCCAATTAGGGTTTTTAACAAATCTTGTGCATCCAATAAGTTCATTTGTGTCATTGGATGAACATTTAGGTCAATTTCGTCCTCCCAAGGCTTATTCTTGTCCAATTAGGGTTTTTAAACAATCTTGTGCATCCAATAAGTTCCTTTGTGTCATTGGATGAACATTTTGGTCATTTTCGTCATCCCTAGGCTTATTCTTGTCCAATTAGGGTTTTTAACCAATCTTGTACATACAATAAGTTCATTTGTATCATTGGATGAACATTTAGGTCATTTTCGTTCTCCTTAGCCGTATTCTTGTCCAATTAGAGTTTTTAACCAATCTTGTGCATCCAATAGGTGTGTTTGTGTCATTGGATTAACATTTAGGTCATCTTCGTCCACCCAAGGCATATTCTTGTCCAATTAGGGTTTTTAACAAATCTTGTGCATCCAATAAGTTCATTTGTGTCATTGGATGAACATTTAGGTCTCTTTCGTCCTCCCTAGGCTTATTCTTGCCCAATTGGTGTTTTTAACCAATCTTGTGCATCCAATAGGTATGTCTGTGTCCTTGGATGGACAATTAGGTCATTTTCGTCCTCCCAAGGCTTATTCTTGTCAAATTAGGGTTTTTAACCCATCTTGTGCATCCAATAAGTTCATTTGTGTCATTAGATGAACATTTAGGTCATTTTCGTCCTCCCTAGGCTTATTCTTGTCCAATTAGGGTTTTTAACCAATCTTGTGCATCCAATAGGTGTGTTGGCGTCATTGGATGTACATTTAGGTCATTTTCGTTCTCCCTAGGGTTAATCATGTCCAATTGGGGTTTTTAACCAATCTTCTGCTTCCTATAGGTGTGTTTGTGTCATTGGATGAACATTTAGGTCATTTCCGTCCACCCTAGGCTTATTCTTGCCCAATTAGGGTTTTTAACCAATCTTGTGCATCCAATAGGTATGTATGTGTCATTGGATGAACATTTACGTCATTTTCGTCCACCCAAGGCATATTCTTGTCCAATTAGGGTTTTTAACAAATCTTGTGCATCCAATAAGTTCATTTGTGTCATTGGGTGAACATTTAGGTCATTTTCGTCCCCCCTAGGCTTATTCTTATCCAATTAGGGTTTTTAACCAATCTTGTGCATCCAATAAGTTCATTTGTGTCATTGGATGAACATTTAGGTCAATTTCGTCCTCCCTAGGCTTATTCTTGTCCAATTAGGGTTTTTAACCAACCATGTGCATCCAATAGGTGTGATTGTGTCATTGGATGAACATTAAGGTCCATTTCGTCCTCCCAAGGCTTATTCTTGTCCAATTAGGGTTTTATACAATCTTGTGCATCGAATAAGTTCATTTGTGTCATTGGATGAACATTTAGGTCATTTTCGTCTTCCTTAGGCTTATTCTTGTCAAATTAGGGTTTCTAACCAATCTTGTGCATGCTATAGGTTTGTTTGTGTCATTGGATGAACATTTAGGGTTTTTAACAAATCTTGTGCATCCAAGAAGTTCATTTGTGTCATTGAATGAACATTTAGGTCATTTTGGTCCTCCCTAGGTTTTTTCTTGTCCAATTAGGGTTTTTAAACAATCTTGTGCGTCCAATAGGTGTGTTTGTGTCATTGGATGAACATTTAGGTCATTTTCGTCCTCCTTAGGCTTATTCTTGTCCAATTAGGGTTTTTAACCAATCTTGTGCATCCAATAAGTTCATTTGTGTCATTGGATGAACACTTTGGTCATTTTTGCCCTCCCTAGGCTTATTCTTGTCCATTTATGGTTTTTAACCAATCTTGTGCATCCAATAGGTGTGTTGGCGTCATTGGATGTTCATTAAGGTCATTTTCGTCCAGCAAAGGCATTTTCGTCCCTAGGGTTAATCATGTCCAATTAGGGTTTTTAACCAATCTTCTACTTCCTATAGGTGTGTTTGTGTCATTGGATGAACATTTAGGTCATTTCCGTCCACCCTAGGCTTATTCTTGCCCAATTAGGGTTTTTAACCAATCTTGTGCATCCAATAGGTATGTTTGTGTCATTGGATGAACATTTAGGTCATTTTCGTCCACCCAAGGCATATTTTTGTCCAATTAGGGTTTTTAACAAATCTTGTGCATCGAATAAGTTCATTTGTGTCATTGGGTGAACATTTAGGTCATTTTCGTCCTCCCTAGGCTTATTCTTGTCCAATTAGGGTTTTTAACCAATAATGTGCATCCAATAGGTGTATTTGTGTCATTGGATGAACATTTAGGTTATTTTCGTCCTCCCTTGGCTTATACTTGTCCAATTAGGGTTTTTAAACAATTTTGTGCATCCAATACGTGTGTTTGTGTCATTGGATGAACATTTAGGTCATTTTTGTCCTCCCAAGGCTTATTCTTGTCCAAATAGGGTTTTTAACCGATCTTGTGCTTCCAATAAGTTCATTTGTGTCATTGAATGAACATTTAGGTCATTTTGGTCCTCCCTAGACTTATTCTTGTCCAATTAGGTTTTTTAAACAATCTTGTGCATCCAATAGGTGTGTTTGTGTCATTGGATGAACATTTAGGGCATTTTCGTCCTCCCAAGGCTTATTCTTGTCCAATTAGTGTTTTTAACCAATATTGTGCATCCTATAGGTGTGTTTGTGTCATTGGATTAACATTTAGGTCATTTTCGTCCTCCTTAGGCTTATTCTTGTCCAATTAGGGTTTTTAACCAATCTTGTGCATCCAATAAGTTCATTTGTGTCATTGGATGAACATTTAGGTCATTTTCGCCCTCCCTAGGCTTATTCTTGTCTATTTATGGTTTTTAACCAATCTTTTGCATCCAATAGGTGTGTTGGCGTCATTGGATGTTCATTAAGGTCATTTTCGTCCTCCCTAGGGTTAATCATGTCCAATTAGGGTTTTTAATCAATCTTCTACTTCCTATAGGTGTGTTTGTGTCATTGGATGAACATTTAGGTCATTTCCGTCCACCCTAGGCTTATTCTTGCCCAATTAGGGTTTTTAACCAATCTTGTGCATCCAATAGGTATGTTTGTGTCATTGGATGAACATTTAGGTCATTTTCGTCCACCCAAGGCATATTTTTGTCCAATTAGGGTTTTTAACAAATCTTGTGCATCCAATAAGTTCATTTGTGTCATTGGGTGAACATTTAGGTCATTTTCGTCCTCCCTAGGCTTATTCTTGTTCAATTAGGGTTTTTAACCAATAATGTGCATCCAATAGGTGTATTTGTGTCATTGGATGAACATTTAGGTTATTTTCGTCCTCCCTTGGCTTATACTTGCCCAATTAGGGTTTTTAAACAATTTTGTGCATCCAATAGGTGTGTTTGTGTCATTCGATGAACATTTAGGTCATTTTTGTCCTCCCAAGGCTTATTCTTGTCCAATTAGGGTTTTTAACAAATCTTGTGCATCCAAGAAGTTCATTTGTGTCATTGAATGAACATTTAGGTCATTTTGGTCCTCCCTAGGTTTTTTCTTGTCCAATTAGGGTTTTTAAACAATCTTGTGCGTC